>LPNX010435808.1:257874-320498 GCA_001517045.1 Pseudotsuga menziesii | reverse complement strand
TTTAGAATATAAGCCACTCAAGCTCCTCATTTTAAGGTTAAGGAGACTAGAAGTATAATATGGATTCAGATATGATATCCTCCTTCAGTACAAACTGATTTAAATCATAGAAAACAACACTTAGATTAATCTGAAGTGTCCAGGATTTTCATAGTAATTGAAGACTGTCAGTGAATGTGGCTTTTCTATTTTCCAGTATTGTACTCTTATCTCTATGTATCAACCAGCCTCGATCTTCAAACCCCAAAATTCTCACAGCTTCAGATTTTGCAAGAGTAATATTAACCACAGGCTTCTTAGACCGACTGGAGATTTCCTGTATGAGAAGAGAGAAAAACACCATTGTCTGCAATATATTCACATTATCCCAAAAGAATCTCATCGAATCCAGTGTATAAATTCCAGCATTATTCTTCAAACCAATTAACTTTGCAAATATGACAACTATCACCAGTTTCTCAAGCAAACTGAAGACTGTCTGTGTGAGGGATGAGCAGAGTAAAACAGTTTACAATTCATTCCAATGCTACTTCCTGTAGACTATAACTCTAATTGGCATTAGGTCTGACAGGAACCTCAATTAGTCAGCTCATTACAACCATAATGCATCAATATCAGAGTTATTTGAGTGTATTGAAGGGCCAAAATATAAACAACTTTCCCTCAAACTGTCTCGAACTTCAAAAACCTGAAAGGTTTAAACTTAGGGCTATTTTGATGCTCTGTTCAATAAAATTCTTCAGAACAGCTCCAAACAGTTATTTCTAGGGTTAACATTTCATTTTGGAATCTATTCTAACTTCTGCATCAACCAATTTCTCCAGAACAACCTCCAGCGAGAAAATTCCCAATTTTTTAATTATGGGGGTTTATATTGAAATACCTGCCAATTGTTCAACTGCAATGGTTTAAACCTTCGTCTTGAGCTGTTAACTGCCTCTCCTTGAGTGTACAGATGTCTTTACGTGATCACTTTGACTGCAGGTAACGGGATGGAAAAGCCCTAATTTTCGCTAGCCTTCATAACTCTGTCTCTGCTCTGCAGCATATAATCCACCTTTCTAGCGCTTTGATTTACTTCACGAGCCCTCCTTTCCTCTGATAATGCATGTGAAAGGAAAATCATGCCACCTTATACCGAAATTTACTGATAACTATCAAACAGATCCCGCATTATAGGCAATGATGAGCATGATTTGTTTCGAGATTCAAAACCACCTGAAATCGTGTTGAAACTGTAGCTAACACGTATGAAACAGCTCACCATATGCGATTAGACATTCACAGATCGAGATCATGATAAAATCTTGCTTAAAAATCGAAAAATAAAAGGGCCGCGATATTCTTGTAGCACGCCCTTTGTAAATTTTTTGTCCAGCGCTACAAGAATATCTCCCATGCTAATTTTTCGCCATTTTTCAGCTTTTTGCTAATTTGTCAGAGGTTTAAAAAACTGCTAAAGTGATAATCATATCTAGGTGTGCTCAAGATAAACATTTATGAATCAAATCTTTGATATAATGACCTTTCCTTTAACCCCTTTAAAATGCAAAGGACCAAAAAATCAAATAAACCTATAAAAAGTAAGCTCAAAAAACCATCTAATCAACCAAAGAGTTCCTAAAGGAAACTCAAAATGAGACTTAAAACAAAAACTTAATTGAAATAAAATGAAAAAACAAACCAAAAATGGAGAATTCAAACCAAAATTGAAGAAAAAATTTACTGACTTAACATCTGGCACCAGCTGCGGGATGAAGTCCTCCCTGCGAGGCTTCAAGAACCTGTAGACCAGTTCCTTCTGTCTTTTATTTACCTATCTGCAAACTTCCATTGGGATATGGAGTCTTTATTCAACCTCACTCACACCGGTATGTACAATGATCAGTGAAAAATGCCCTCATAAACTGTAAAAGTGTTTGAGGAATCGTCCATTCACAGGGCTGGACAACTCCTCACCTTCCAGGGACTGCAAGATAAAAGTATTGTTTTCTAAAACTTTTGATATCAGAAAAGGGCCAAACCACAGATTGTCAAACTTACCATGTTTTCCCTTTTTTTCCTTCCTTGCATCCCATCTTAAAACAATCTCACCTTCTATGAAAGTATTTTCTTTAATATTTTTGTCGAACCTGTTTTTTACCTTGGCTCTGTACAGCTGAGCTTCTTTGTCCACCTTCTCTCTATTTTGTTGTAACTCTATCATTTCAAAGATCCTCCTTTGCATATCATCTGGTTCCTCTTGAGAATTCTGGAGGAATTTCATTACTGGAATCCCCAACTGAACAGGGAACACTGCTTCTGTTCCATAAACCAACTGAAAAGGAGAAGTGCCAATAGCCTGCTTCACTGTGATTCTATCTGCCCACAATGCATATTTCAGCATTGAATCCCAAGACCTTTTATTATGCTTCAGCAGTTTTTTGATGCTTTGAATGATATTCTTGTTAGATGATTCAGCTTGACCATTTCCCTGAGGATAATAGGGAGTTGAGTGCTTCAGAATGATGCCATTTTTCTCACAGAAGGCCATCGTTGCCTTGGATTTAAATGCCTTGGCATTGTCTGTTATTAATCTATGTGGACAGCCAAACCTGCTCAAGATATTGTCTTCTATAAACTCCATAATCACCTTATTTGTAGCATTCCTTGTAGGAATGGATTCCACCGATTTTGTGAAGAAATCTGTAGCAGTCAAAATCCAATGATGCTGTCCTGAAGATGCTGGATTTATTTCTCCAATAAAATCCAGACCCCATTGCTGAAAAGGAGCATTGACTGCAATAGGATTTAGAGGCAAGGATAATAATTTATGTTTTCCTGCAAATTTCTGACAGGGTATGCAGGCTCTTACTTGTTGGTACACATCTGAAAACAAGGTGGGCCAATAGTATCCAGCTCTCAAAATTTTGTAAGCTGTTGCTTTCCAATATTTATGCCCTCCACAGGCTCCTTCATGAGACTCTAAAATCACCTCTCCTATTTCAGATTGATCCAAACACCTGAGCAAGATACCTCCTGGATCTTTCCAGAACAATTGATCCTCTATCACACAATACTTAGTGGCTTTAAGTTTCAGAGATCTGGCATCCTTCTTGTCTAAATGATCGAGACATTGTAGAAATAACAGAAAATGAACAATATCAGCATACCAAACTGAAGATGAATAAAAATCCATGATCCTTTCTTTCTCCTTAAGTGCTTGGTCTTCTTCAGGAACTAATTCTTCAGCCATGACATGCAGTCCTAAAGCTTGACAATTTGATTCATCCAGCAACCTGGCCAAACCTTGTCCCTTGACAAGCTTAGTAGGTCTGATTTCCACATCGTACTCCATGATCTTTGCAATCCATTTTCCTCTATTTCCTTCATTGTCGGGCTGTGTCAAGACATCTTTCACTGCAGCATTTGGAACAAATGAAACAACCTTTGAATGCAAGACATAAATTCTGAAAAATTTCAAAGCCTTTACCAGAGCATAATCTTGTTTCTCCAGTATACTGTATTTCAGCTCAGAATCCCTGAGGGTTTTACTGAAAAAGGCAATGGGCTGCTCTAGTCCTTCCTTATTTTTCTAAAGTAAGACAGCTGCAATTGTATCTGCTGAAGCAAAAGAAAAAGTAAGGAATTCCTTGGTAAAATCAGGACTTACCAACACAGGTGCTTCAGTCAGAGCCACCTTGATTTTCTCAAATGTTGCCTTTTCTTCAACAGTCCACCTGACTTCCTGGTCTTTCTTTAACATAGCTGTGATTTGTTTAATGGTTTCAGCAAAATTAGGAATAAACCACCGCAGAAAATTTATCTTACCAATGAATGATTGCACATCTTTCTTACTCCTGGGCAAACTAATCTTAAGTATTGCTTGGACTCTCTCCGGATCTATTATGATGCCATCAGCAGACACCAAATGGCCCAACAGTCTACCCTCTTGCACAGCAAAATGAGATTTCTTGGGATTTAGAGACAGGCCAAATTTTCTGCATTTCTGGAAAGTCTGCCTCAAATGTTTTAAGTGCTCATCATCAGACTATGAGAACACAGTGATGTCATCTAAATAGATGACAACAAACTTATCTTTTTCTCCCATGAATGCAATGTCCATTGCCCTCTGAAAGGTTTCTCCAGCATTCATCAGACCAAAGGGCATCTTGTCATACATGAAAGTTCCCCAGGGGGTTGTAAAGGCTGTCTTTTCCTTGTCATCAGGGTGCATGGAAATCTGATTATACCCTAAGAATCCATCCACCATAGATATCCTCTGAGCTCCAACCACCTGTTGTAATACCTGTTCAATCTTCGGAAGAGGATAGTTATCTTTTAATGAAGATCTGTTAAGATTCCTGAAGTCAACACACAGTCTTATCTCCCCATTCTTTTTCCTGACAGGTACAAGATTTGCAACCCAGGAAGAGTACCTGAGAGGTACTATTATCTTAGCATCCAGCAGCTTCTTTACTTCCTTTTCAATCACAGGAAACAAAGCTGGATTGATCCTTCTCAATTTTTGTCGGAAAGGATTGACATTGGGCTTCAAAGGGACCTTGTGCTGAATAATTGCTGTGTCATAGGTTCTTAATTCTTCATAGGACCATGCAAATACATCCACATGTTCTTTCAAAAGCTTGATATATCTGCTCCTTTGCTCAGCTGTCAGAGATTTAGAAATTTTTACCATTCTTGGGTTTTCTGCAGTACCAATATTGCAGTCCACTACATTGTCTTCTGAAGATTGAACCACTGGCTTTGAAGGAGTGTCATCCTTGGTAAATATTCTTTCTAAAGGTACTAGACCTTTAGGAATAAAGTTGCTCTTCAACTCAATGATCTTATGGCCTGCTATCTCTTGTGTAGCAAACTCATTTTCAGCAGACTCACTTTCAACAGACTCATCATCCTGTTGTTCTCCTTCATCTTGATCAATTTGAGCATTGGAAAAATCATATGTAAGCTCAAGAAATTTCTTAATTTCAATATCATATTCGAAAACCCTCCAGTGCTTCACATTGTCAGGGACACATGGTCTGTACCTTACTTCTATAGGATACCTTAACTGGGTAGTTTTTGGAATTCTAAAGTATGTAGCTGCTAGAGCTAATGAGTCTGCAGTTTCATTGTGATTTCTGGGAATATGAGAGATATTAAATGCTATGAAGTAATTTTCTAACATATCCCATACCTCATTCCTATAGATATTCAGCAAACCCTGCTTTACTTGATATTTGTTCTTCACTTGTTGAACAACTAACTCGGAGTCGCCAAATGCAACAATTTGTTGAATGCCTAAGTCTTTTGCAGCCTTCAATCCCAGTAGCAGAGCTTCATACTTAGCAGTATTGTTAGTAGTAACAAATTCCAATTTATACATGAGTTTCACTATCTCACCTCTAGGAGAAATGAGCAAAACTCCAGCTCCAGCACCCTCTTTGCGAGAAGATCCATCAAAATACAGCTGCCACAGTGCATCTTCTTCTTCTCTGCTGTGTTTTATGGGCTGATCTCTTTCCACTTGTAACAGACCACTTGAATTGTCCTCATCAGTCAAATTTAACATGCAGGTACCAAGATCTTTATCAACAGAGTACAATGGATGATTAGTGGGGTTTTTATCATCTGTGACAATGTAGGCAAACTGTAGTTCTCTGTAAAGTCTCCTATTTTCTCCACCAAAAATAGGAATGGTGGCATATGAGAGATCCATCTGTAAGGTTCCTCCAACCTTCTTTGCCCAGTATCTTGAAAGAAGCATACCAAACTTGGGTGTGATATCAGCTACAACAACATCCATTATGACACTCTTCATGGGCAGCTGAGTAAGGTTAACAACCATATCTTTAATTACTCCTAAACACTTGACAGCTCGGGAGTCAAAGGCATATAATTCATGATAAGGTTTGGTGATACTGAGACCAAGGGCTTCCATCACAGCTTTGGGCATTAAGTTATGGGATGCTCCAGAGTCTAACAGGCAATTGTGAATCATCTGGTCATGGACAGTCAAGGTAACATAGAAGGGAGGAGAAGCACCAGCTTCATTTTCTGTTTTCTCAGCTAAGGCAGACCTAATGAATATCTTTGGGCTTTCTTCTTGCAAATTGACAGTATCTGAAACAGGCTGACCACTAGCAGAATTCATAACCTTTCAGACTGTTTGTTTATATGATGGATTCTTAATAAGCTCAGTCAATGGTACAGGAATTTTTAATTTGCCTAACTCATTCTCCAAACTGAAATTTTGGATTGACTTGTTTACCTCTTCAATTTCAGCATTCTTCTTGGACTTTTCTACAGGCTGCTTCTTTTCTGTGACAGGATCAGCAACTTGTTTATCAGGAACAGCTGCAGCAGGAACAAGAGCTTTCTTCTTGGGAGCTTGGACTACTTGTTTCGGACCAGATCTGAGATTAATAGTCTTCTTAATTCCATTCTGATTAGCAGCAGCATTTACAACAGTTTTCTCAAACTCCAAATCATCTTCAACTTCATACAAATCAGCATCATAGTACTCAGAGTTCAGAAAATCTTATGCTGTTACGAAACCTCCAGATAAACCATCTCCAAAGTGGTTCATATCCTGATCTGTTTCAGTCTCTTCAAAGAGCAACTGTTCATCAACCTCTTCTTCATCAGCTACATTATTTTGAAGAGGTGGGGGCACTCTTTGATCCTCATTCTCCCTCCTTTCTTGCTGGATGTCATTATTCCTTCGCTCCCTTGGCATGAATCTAGGAGCAAACTGCCTTCTAAACTGATTTTGGTTATTTGGGTTCCTCTGAGCTTCTTGAGCAGGTTTAGTTGAATTCTTTTCAAGCTCTAGTTTGTTTAACTTGGCAGTAAGAATTTTCACAAGCTTAGCCATTTCATCTATTTTGGCTTCAGCAGACTGAGGGGCAGCACTTGTTGAAACAGCTTCCTTCTTTCCCTTTCTTTCATACTGTTGCTGAGGTGTTTCTTTTTTAAGCCTGTTAGAAGCCAGCAAATTAGACTCTACCTCCAATGCTGCATCTTGCATGTTCAGCAGAGCGATAGGTCTTCTTTCTCTGAGTAATAACAAAAATTCATGGTCAAATGCATTTGCATAAATCAGCTTGGCTGATGTTTCAGTAGGTTTGATCTCTGCTGGAATCCTACTATACATCTTGTTAAATCTTTTGGAGAGATCAGCAACAGTCTCATCTTTCTTTCTTCTGAGAGCACCAAACTCAGTGATATAATATGTATGGTCCTTGGTGTCTCCCCACTGCCTCAGAAATAGGTCTTGGAGTTCTTCAATTATGGTGATGGAGTTGGCAGGCAACTCTCTAAACCACTTTCTCACATCCCCATCCAGACTTTGAACAAATACCCTCATCCATACATCTTTAATTTCAATGTTCTGATTGTCTGCATAACTCAGGAAAGCCTCCCAATGTTCTTCTGCAGTTACTTCACCTTGTCCATTGAATCTGGGCATCTACTTCTGATAATCTCCTCCAGGCAAAGCATGTAAAGGCTGAGGTAGGACTAATGGAGCATACCTGGCTGCTACCATCCTGTCCATCATATCCATGGGTGGGTTTTGACCTGCCATTGTGGACTGAGGTTTAGACTGAGGTTTTGAAGAGGAAGAAACTTGACTGGAACTTGCTTGAAAAGGGTTCTTTCCTATTTTCAGTTGAAAGAGAGGGATTTTTCCAGGAGAAGTAGTCTTGGCTTTCAAAAAGGTTTCAGGATTGGTAAAAACTTGAAAGGTACTTTCAGGAATGGTAGGTTTTATCCAAGGTGAGTTTTCAGCTAGGTCTAATGAATCACCCAACTGGTCAGGGTCACAAAAGGCTGGTAAAGATTGGGACCTTCTGAGTTTTCTTACTATTTTTAAGATCTGTTCAGGGTCTAAAACCCCTGAATGCAACGGTGAAATAGGTCTGCTCCGGGTTCCCACTCCTCTAGAAGCCAGTGTGTCAAAATTTGGTGAAAATAGCCTTCAAAAGATGCTGGTTTAAGTCCACCTCTTAAACCAGGAAAAATGATAAGTATCCCAGGGAAGATATGCTTCAGCTTCGTCCCCGGCAACAGCGCCAAAGATGTTTGTGCCAGAAATTGTTTCTAAGGCCAGAGAAACAAGCCAACACAATCTCAAGAGTAAAACTCAACAAATAAAGCAAAGTTTAGGGTTTTTGGTATGATTTAAATGGTTGTAAGCTTCAAGAACAGTCAGGGAATACATTCAGAAAAGTAACAACTAAATCATAAACAAAAACTGATAAAGATGCATAACATATCACATAAGATCCAGCAGAAAGACTATGCTGAGGTTCATACATAAAGGATAAGCATTACCAGAAAATACACATTAACTAGCAATGAATTTATCATTTAAGAAACTAGATAAGTTCAATAACAAAGCCAACATAGACAAACTGAAGGGGAAAAAGTCATATATCTCATTATTTTATCAGCAAATGCTTATAAGAGTCTCAGTACTTAAGAAGTTAGAATAGATTCCAAAATGAAATGTTAACCCTAGAAATAACTGTTTGGAGCTGTTCTGAAGAATTTTATTGAACAGAGCATCAAAATAGCCCTAAGTTTAAACCTTTCAGGTTTTTGAAGTTCAAGACAGTTTGAGGGAAAGTTGTTTATATTTTGGCCCTTCAATACACTCAAATAACTCTGATATTGATGCATTATGGTTGTAATGAGCTGACTAATTGAGATTCCTATCAGACCTAATGCCAATTAGAGTTATAGTCTACAGGAAGCAGCAATGGAATGAATTGTAAACTGTTTTACTCTGCTCATCCCTCACACAGACAGTTTTCAGTTTGCTTGAGAAACTGGTGATAGTTGTCATATTTGCAAAGTTAATTGGTTTGAAGAATAATGTTGGCATTTATACACTGGATTCAATGAGAGTCTTTTGGGCTAATGTGAATATATTGCAGACAGTGGTGTTTTTCTCTCTTCTCATACAGGAAATCTCCAGTCGGTCTAAGAAGCCTGTGGTTAATATTACTCTTGCAAAATCTGAAGCTGTGAGAATTTTGGGGTTTGAAGATCGAGGCTGGTTGATACATAGAGATAAGAGTACAATATTGGAAAATAGAACAGCCACATTCACTGACAATCTTCAATTACTTTGAAAAGCCTGGACACTTCAGATTAATCTAAGTGTTGTTTTCTATGATTTAAATCAGTTTGTACTGAAGGAGGATATCATATCTGAATCCATATTATACTTCTAGTCTCCTTAACCTTAAAATGAGGAGCTTGAGTGGCTTATCTTCTAAAACAGTTCGACATTATGCTTGATGGTCCATTTTGGAAATTAAGCGGTGTTATTTTGTTCTTATGACAGTTTTCATTTATGATTGATCTACTCTCACAGTTTACCTATCCACAGACCTAGTTTGTATGGTTGAGACAAAAGAACATTGAAGCCCTGGGTCAGGTGAATTTGACCCCCTGTTGGGAAGTTTTACTTCATCTTTTAAATAAATAGGCCTGTCCAGGAGTGTATAGCAGATGGTGAAAAAGTTTTAAGGAGCAGAAAGCCAGTTTATAAGCATCTTTTAAACCCTAAAACCAGACAGCATCTAATTTCTGAAGGAGAAAGATGGGCAAGAGTGGCAAAAGTGGGAAAATAAATAGGGCTGAGCCCATTGACTTAACCTGGATTGAGAAACTCCCTGATTGTGCTGAATTGTTCCAACAAGCAGGTTGGCTGAATTTCTTCAGGAAGATAGATGGCTACAATGCACAGGTGTCTTGTAAGTTTGCTCAGGGTCTTAAAGATGATATGGTTATCCTTGATGCTCTCAAATTCAAGTTGACTGTAGGATTAATTGCAGAGGCTACTGGGATCAGTAATGAGGGTGAGCATTGGTTCAATAAATTACCTTTTGACTTTGAACCTCACAGATACCTGTTACCCAATGTGAATCCTGATTGGAATAAAGGTATTCTTATCCAGAATTTCAGAAAAGAGTGGATTGAGCCAATTAGAATATTGCAAAGCTATGTGACTTGTGAAGGTAGGTATTCATATGTATTTAAATATCATTTTAGATTCCTTCAACATATGGTGGGATTCTCAAAAATGAACCTGCCTTTCTTCTTTTTAAAGAGCCTGCAGAAGATGTCCAGCAGGATAAAGCAACATGAAGATCACACCTCCCAATCAATTTTTCATCATGGTCTGATCAAACTGATCATCACCACTGTATTGCAACATGAGGATAATACTTGGGACTTCTTTCTGTTCTGGTCAGATGTTCATCCCCAGCAGGAAGATCAGCAGCCTAAGAGGCAGACTGATAAAGGAAAAGTGATGATGAAAAAGTTAGGTCATGCAGCCAAACCTGCAGACAAAGATGATGTTAAGGCTAAGAAGGTAGCAGAGCAGGTAAAGGTTGACAGTCAATTCAAAATGTCCTCAGTTGGATCTAAAAGCAGGTACTCATTGTTTGCAGGAGAAAAAGTGCAGCCTAGTTTGCAATTGACACCAGTAGCAGATTCTGAAGAACCTAAGACTATTGTTGAAAAGAAGGCTGCTATACCTGAAGATGAAGTTCAAACTAAACCAAGAATTCCCCTCACCATTTTGTTTGAGGATGAAGGATACTTATTAGAAGATGAGCAGCAAATTGCTGAAGCAGGGTTAAGTGCTGAAGCCTGTGGAGAATTCCTTACCTCAGAAATCAAAACAGCTAAATCTCATAAGAAGAAAAAGAAGGCTGTAACTTCATATTGGAGGCCTAAAACTAGGCCAACCAATAAATTGAGATGGAGTATGAAGAAGATACTTAACCCTAAACTGGATTCCAAACAAAAGATTGTTGTAATTGATACTACTTCAATGCACTATATCTGACTTGATTGGGTCTGGGATATTTGTGTATAGATTTCACAATATTTACTAAGTTGTTGTATTTGCAATAAAGGTGTGGAAGTTTTTAAAAACAATTTTAGACCTGGGCATAAGAGTGTCTCTAAAAATGTTGATGTCTCATGGGAATCTCAAAGAAGAAAACCAGGTAGTTTCATTACTAGGAATTCATACAAAACGTAATTATGAAATTTACATCACATGGTCATTTATTTAAGCCAACCTGGCTTGCCACCTGTCATAATAACCACGCATATCTAAAATTTATAAATAAATGATCTTTTTTAATATGAAACCTACACAAAAAAAAGTTCTTATTAAATTACCCTTGTAGTTTATTTTATTAAAAAGTGTAAACGAGAATAAAAAAGGGTGGAATGTGATGCTCTTAATAATGAGAATACCAAATAAATACTACCCATCAAAGAAAAGCAATAAAAATTTATATTTTATTCATATAAAGTAAATATATTTACATTATATGACCCTTTCCATATCATAGAATATCCCTAGGAGGCATGGCCAACATATCCTCCATTGTGAGCCCATTCCTCCATTTTCCAAGCAGCCACGAAAATATTGCCACTGTAAAATATTAATCGACAATTTAACAGGTAACCAATTTAACAGGTAATGAATTGTTAGAGGCATTAACACTATTGTGGCGTCTGGAAATTAATGGTGTTATGGAAATTGTGGATGAGGAGGAATGGGAGGGTATAATTCTTATTCAGGGTATGCCAGACAGGAATAATAATAATAAGGGTTACGTTTGTTGTTGCCATCAAGGTTTTAGGACATGGCACCTGCTAAAAGATGAGGAGGCAAAACAACTGCCTGTAGACAATGGAGGCTTCTGCTGTGTGCAGACAATGGAGGCTCGAAGATATTATGCTCGCCAAGGTCAAGGGATTTCCGGCATGGCCCGCTAAGGTACACCAGTCTATTTTTCATCCCCATTTATTTGTCCTTATTTGATGTATGCGATGCATGTTGTTGTTTTTATTTGCATTTTCCACATCAAATTATATACTTCTTCTGCCCTATTTTAATACCCGATTGTCGTCCAAGGGTTTGTGTGAGTGTTTACAAATTTTCATACAGTTTCATTTCCACTGCCCCGATTATAATGGCTATCGGAAATATTTTTCAATTTGCCAATATGTGCCGATATTTTCTTCTTAATCAGAAACCCTGCATGAGAAATCAAACCCTATATCAGATATTAGTGTTTAAACCCAAGCGATGGATGCAAGTTTTTGTTTTTTAAGGTGTAAATTTCCTTCTATCTAGCTCCAAGAGGATTACAATTGGTCGGAATTTGTCAGGCCCAAAGCAACCTGTTTTTACCAATACGGTGGCCCTTAAAAATATGAATCAGTAATTACAACTATTTTTCATTTGGCTAAGTCCATACTCTTATGTCATAATCACCCAAGACTTGCACCTGGAATTTAACCTGACGAGTAGACTGATATTTCACTGCTGAAATACAACAAAGTAGAAATGTCAAAAGCATATGTTAACAGAAAAAAAAAAATTTGCAAGTGTCAGATGAGATACATAACTAAATTGAGAAACCATCAAATATCAATTGATGGATCATTTTGAAAAGATCTGAAAATGTATCAGTCAATTGACGTCTCGCAATCATTTCACTTCAATTTCACTTGATAAATCGGTGCATCCTACATAACTAGCAGTAATCTTGGCAATGCTGAGAACCACCTTCAAAATACCACTCTCTAGACTAGTTCTCCAGGAAGATGAGACCATCCACAGAAGTCAATCAAAATGATCATGACTTCCTTTACAATGATGGCATATAAGGCTGCGACCTTAATATTCTAAATTAGTAATCACGTATCTCTGGTAGCAAGCGTTCTAAAAGGGAAGGGTAGCTGCACAGAAAATTGATTATAAAAATTTAGATAGATCCTGAAAAGTACCTGGCTCTCACTATAACTGTTCAGTTATGTAGAAGTTTTCCTTACCTGGACATGTAAGACATCTGTTCATGGTGGTCCAGAAAGTACAGAACACACATATGACCCAAATAAGTTGCATGATATGACTCAGCAAGATCATATATACTTGCAAAATTCTCTAAAGTAAGGTCCTAAACAGAAAACACAGATCTTAGTGGTAAGGCTAGACAATATCATAACAAAAAGGAAAAACCACAATGAAATAAAAGAATACCTGTGCAATAGAATATAACAGGAATGAATCCTTTGTTATTTCCATAAGAAACACATAGAAGAAACCATAAGAATTACCTCATCATTAGTTCAAAGAATGTCCATGTTATATTTGGAATTTCACTATCCTTTGCCTCTTTTTCTTGTTGAAGGATCACAAATTTATCCCCAAACAAATTCTAGTTATTGTTTGAAGCCACCGCGCACTTAACATGTTTGACAATATCAAATTATAGGGTAAACAATGTAGTCTACAATAACTACAAATTATATAAGTTGAATTTTATAGGAATCATAAAATGAGAGACAAGTCATATTTAAGATAACCACTTATATCCCATGCCAAAACAAAATGACACTCATATCCGGTAGCCACCATTAAACATAGCATGAAATGCATCTAAAGATGACAGAAGTGAAATCATGTGGGAATAAAATCACCTACCTCCATTTAAGAAGCATATTGTTTGCATTTGTTAGAGTAATGATATGTCATTTGCAATAATGTTTTCTATGTCTTTAATGTTTTCCTTCCTCAAGGCTTGTATCTATTTTCTTGCTATTTTTCAGAATATTACACAGAGCTCAATTTTGGCATTGTCCTTTCTTTCGTTTCCAGCAAGGAAGATTATTTTAGGTTATCCTTTTATAGCATGGCTATCACTTCCAACCGGAGGAGATTGAGATTACCATGGCTTACATGTACTTGAGGTTTCCTTTCTCAAGGCCTTGGTTCAATTTGAGACATGCTTTCTAGTGCCAACCTAACAAGGTACACAGTTACGTTGCTCAACTTGAAAGACGTCACTTCTTTCTGCACTTCTAGGATTTCTTGTCTAAGATGTGCCTCTTGGACATTATCATAATGGTACCGGGAGCTTGGGAACATTAATACAAATTTTCAAGGGCATGGGAATGCAGTTATTGGAGTTTCCTCATTGGGAGTTTGTACAAGCTTCCTACTAAGCTGAAAATGCTTCAACCCAAAATTTGGTAGGTTATCTAATGATTTAATGTGCCAAAATCCCCCGCTAAAATTTTAAATACTAATAGATTATAGGACCAAAATCCTAAAATAATTCTATAATTAAACCCCTCTTCAATAATACACAAGCAAGTCACTCTTGGTGCCTTCTTTGGTTTGTTTAAGTGAACAACACTGCCTGTGAAAAAGGTAGGCCATGGATTCTAAGCTTTAAGCTTGACTCCATGGTTGTGAATTGAGAGAGGAGGCTTGAGGGCTGAGGTTAGTGAGAAAGGCGGCTTTAGATGGGTTTATAAACCATCTCTTGATCTTGATTCAGTCTTCCCTTCTCTTAACCTCTGCCAACGCAAATTTTCTGGCACATGTCACTAGCTGAGTGTGGCTTATTCTCATCATCAAGCTGTAAGTTAAGGTTTCAATCCATCAATATGCACTTGGATGTTCTCTCTGCAGTAATACTATAACCCAACGACCTTTAGGGTTTGTATCCCATCAGCACATATTATAGGTTCTGTGTTCCACTCAACATCACAATGAACAGCAAGAGTTCTTCACTCTTTGCCTAAAATGATCCTCAGTTCATTTGCGAAGAGGAATAATGCTAGTTCTTCAACTCATGAATTTTGGGTTTCTTTACTAAGACTCCCACTAAACATCCTCTAGGCTTGAATCCTCACTCATAAATTTATTCACCGTGCCTCTAAGTCACGATCATGGATGCAGGGGATTTCCTCTGTGCTTTGGACTCGGTTCAATTTCTACTTCATATCATGCCCAAAGCCTCTAGATTGGCACTACATTTTGTTTGGATATATTTTGTGTCTTTGACCTCTGATGTTTCTATAGGTAATCGATTTCATCCAGGAACCCAACAATAATGCTTCACATACAACGGATTTGCATCAAATTATAGGTTGACACTTGGGACAGTCGAATAATCCCCAACCTTTCACTCTGACTCCTCGACAAACCAACTGTTCTTCAATCGGATTAGAGTTTAGACTTCTTACCATAGCTTGCTAACCTTGGGCTTTGTCACACTTCAGCTTTCTAACAAACTTATCTATAGGCTTAGAGTACTCTTAATCCATTAAGAGTTCAAGCTTTGAGCTTTGAAAAATCAGATGGCTCAAAATGGAAACAGATGTAAGTTATCCCCCTTTTTATCCAATATATTGTTTCTCTAAATTCAAATGTTTTATTTAGATTGCTAGATTTTATTGTCTCCGGCTTACTATTATTACGCTTGGGAATTTATGTGACTTTTCTGTCTCTTACTTTGATAACTGGAGTCATACTTAGAACCACCAACATGGTGTTAAAAAAGAATCCAACAGTTGAGTAATAAAAAGACAGCATACAAAAAAAATCCAGGTGGTGACCAAGCCTGTATACATCCCTTCTCAGCACTTGCTCACCATTGCCACTAGAAACCTTGGCTTTAAACATGGAAATATGACTCAAACCAACATCATGCCCTTTTCCAACCTGGATGTATTCATGATGTGTTACATCACCACCATGCAGTGTGCAGTTAAAGCCAACAAATATATCCTCACTGATGTTTATCACTCTGGAAGCCTTACTCATGCCTCCATGAGATAAAAACCGCAAGCGATCAAACAGATCTGGATGACCATAGTGTATCATTATATTTAAAGGATTTGCAAGTACATGCTGCCCAATCGTCACAAAACTCGTCTCTTGAGCAGACATGTGTTGTTCAGGAATAAACACCCTTATAACCTAGGGTCTGAGGTTACCAACTTAATTCTAAAACTTGTATACAATTAGCTTTAGATAAGTACAAAAAGGAAATATGAAGAAATATTGGACTCACCCGACTACTGACGGTTCATCCAAGCTTTATCTTCTTCCACTCTGCTTCTCTCCAAAGCTTTCAGGGATGCACCTCCTTCACCTACAAAGAGAAAATTCTCCAAGTATAATATTATACATGTATATATAACAGGTTAGATAAACAACATATATATTGCTTAATCAAATATATTCATCAACCCTAATACATGAAAGACACACAACACAATGTTGGAAGAAGAATTCTCTTTATTAACAATCAGTGAATGAGATAAGTGTACAACCCAACGCCTGAGACAAGGACTCCTCTGCAACCAAAGGACTCTGAGTTATGCTGCTCCAAGACTTCTGAACATATACCACTAGCATAACTTTGCTCTCCAAATTTCATTTTTTAATTCCCTCCCCAAGGCCTCTATTTATACTATGGGAAATATAGTAATTTCGAAGGTTGAGGAGGTTGAGATGGTTGGGGTAGTTGCTGATTAAGGCCCAACTAATCTCCATTAATCTTGATTTTTATTTTTTAATGTCAAATGGAGATGTACACGAATTTTAATATAGGCAACCCGCGTATGACACGCGAGTCTCTTAAAGGAAACCCGCGTATAGATCTGTATGCGGGTTGTAATGGATATAGTGGCGTACAGTACGCGAGTTGTCAACTAGAATAGTCGTGTATGTACACAAGTTTCAATGGAGATAGTCGCGTACGCCAATGTACACTTTAGAAAAATAAAATGGCAAGCTGATTGAAGGATAAATGCATCTCATGTCATGCCCATCTATAGTGTTTTGGCAAACTTCAATCCTAAAATGTCCTTTTGTGTACCAACATAAGGAATTATCGGCACTCGGACGGATAAGTGCCATTTGGGTTGATAATAGATGCCCCCTAATGTGTGAGGTCAGAGGGAAGCGATGGGCGAAATACATTATAATCATTATCTTTGGAGAACTCAGAAGTCCAATGGAGCAGAGGTAGTACCTGAAACAAATACATAATAATGTCCTATACAAAATCATATATGAGGATGCTATGTTCAATATACTGGAACACTAGCTCCTTTACAATATTTGAGTACATCATATAGTACAGGTACAAGACCACGTATATTACAAAGGTGGATCGAAGCCATAATATACAATAATGATGAGTCTTCAAAGATCTAGAAGTTGTGTAAGTAACCACAACATAATCTTGCGCAACTTAGTCCATGGATGTGAAACTAAGGTCTTCATATAGATTCCCAAAGAACTAGTAGAATCCAAGCCATGTGAATAGATGTTATTGAAGTCGAACATGGAGCAGATTCAATAGATTGTCAATCAATAGGTGATAATCAACAACTGAAGCAAAGGAATTCACCAATAATGAAAGTGAATCCTAAGGTACAATCGTCAAAACTCTAGGTCTTTGTCGTCAGGAAGTGCTGATGCGGAACCATACTGTGATAAGGAAGGCAATAGATCCTCCAACGGATCATAAGAGTGACTAGGAACTGGGTAAAGGAAGGGAGACACAAGTAGTAACAGATATGACAATAATGGAATCAGGATATCGATCAGACACGGGGTTAAGTCCTTGAACAGTGAACACGACACAAAGATGACCCAAGGAAGCTTTTTAACTTTACAGATAGGACAACTAGACTTATCTGTCATGTAGGAGACATGATCAGATTTCCCAGATAGAACTGACAAGAGGAGGAGTAAGAAACTCGAAGTAATAGATAAACTGAAAGTGAACACTGAGACATGAGTATCGGAAAAAATAGTGAGTGCTTTGTTCAAGGATGACATACTGCCACTAACTGAGAACCAAAAGAAAACTTTTTCCTTACCTTCCTTCTTAAATTTTAACGAGTCCAGGAAAGTCAACTCGAGTCTCTCTTCATTTTTTGACAAGCTTGAAAAGAAGAGGGAATAATGCTTGATAGTGTCACTAATTCATGGATTTTATGAGCCTGAACTAGTACATGCTCACTTGGTGTTTTCATATTTAGAGAGTCTGAAAACTCCAAAGAAGACTCCAAGGGGGTCCTTTTTCGTACAATTTAGTCTCCTGAGTCCGGAAAAGTATAAAACATACCACAGAAGAACTCTCTTAACTTTCGTAGAAGAAAAGGTAAACCTTTTTTGTACTTAGTCAAGGAGGTCCAAAAAAGGTTAAATTACCACCTACCCAACGCTCCTTCGAGAGCAGCATATAGCTTGAGTTTTACGAGTGTGAAGGAAAGCAAGATCACTCAGAAAGATCCATTTGAGTACGACAAATGGGGCTTACAACAATAAAATCGATGCTTTGTTCTTGGTGTTTAACGAGCATGACAAAGACAAAAAGTACACTCGAAATATTTTTCATGTTTATGTCCAGAGCACGAAAAAGAGAAAACTAAGCTCATACCGGGTGTTCCTTTTCTGTAAATTTAGTCCCTCAGGTCCGGAAAAGTGATAAACCTATACATGAGAATACTCTTCTCAATTCAGTAGAAAAGAGAGTGATCATTTCTCGTATTATTCCACATGGTCTGAGAAAGAGATAACCTACCACCAATGTGGATGCCCATTCATGTATTCTTAGTGAGCTTGAACGGACTTAACTCAATAGTCAAGTCTGGTTTAAGGAGTTAGACCTGGGCCTAAAGAAACTCCATAAAGGCGGGGAGTCCTATAAAGGGATAGCTTGTAAAAAGAGACAAAAAATGAGGCTCAATTTGGCGTGAAAAATAGCTAAAAAGATTCCCCTGAACCTATGACAGTTGCAGCATGAGTATCGAAAGACATTAAATAGGTTATAAATGAGGATACTCATGGTAGGAAGGTCCTATCCACGGAAGAACAATGGTAAAGACAAGGAGCTAATGGTTAAAAATACCATAGTCCGTGGTAAAAATGTTAATGCTAGGTTTAAGATGGAGTAGGTATAAATGCAGAATGCATGTGAAACAACAAAAAACCATCCTATATGAGCAAAAATCACCTTAAAAACGATGATAAACCTGTCACATGGAAGAAAATATATGCTATTAGTTTTACAAATTATGAACTATAGGGAAAAAACCCACTTTAAAAATAAATTTTCTATAAGTAGTTCAAAACATAAATAAAAAACTCACCGTTTGGATTTTTAACCATAAAAGACAATTTTATACCTCTACCTTCAATTGCTCGGTGTGGACAATCCGGTGGACCATTTCCAAAATCGCAAGTGTCAGGTAAAACTACACTCCATGCTCTTTCATTTGATCCAAACATTGTCAAAATTGAGCCCTAATTTCATGTTTTTAGATGCCTTCAAAAAGAAACAATGTGTACGCGGGTTTGATATATTAAAAGTTGCATACACACGTTCTGTACGCGGGTTACCTAAAATACAGTCGCGTATAGTACGCGGCTTTCCTTAAAAGACAGTCGCGTATGCTACGTGAGGTGAAAAAAGATTATGTAGGGTCAAAAATTTCAAATTTTGTATAAATCTAAAGGTTGACAATTGCTTGTTCATTAGGTTGAAATATGGTGCTTGAGTGGAGGGAGCGAGAACATGAAGACATGGACCAAGAAGCTCTTCAAGATGCACACACAGTGCATATTTTACGTCAAAGTGGGTTACTGAATTTTTTCTGTACCTCACCCATGCGGGCCAATGTCCGCCTCTTAGATTTCTTGATAAATTATTGGGATCATGACTTGGGCATGTTTGACCTTCAAGGTGAGTCTTTGGAGATTACTTCTGAGGATGTCTATTTTAATGCTGGTTTATCATGATGGGGTGCTCCAGTGAACTTGGAAGGCACCGGCAGAGGCAGTGACCCTCTAAGTGTACATAAATATATTGATATATACTGCACACCAGGCACACAAAAGAGGGGTAGCTGCATCCCTATTGTTCACATTCGCAACTTTCCTTTACAGGTTTTGGCGAGCTCTATAGTGAGGGTTGTAGGGTCATCATCACTCCACCTTACAACTCTGAACCAGATGAGACTAGCAGTAGACTGTATGCAGGGAGCCCTATATGACTGGTGCTCAGGAGTGATCCAGATTATGAGAAAATAGCTCTCTGACTGCAAAAGAGGCAGGATGAAGAATTTTGGTTATTCCAGCATACTAGTAGCCTTCTTCTTTGAGAGAGTGTCGGGATTGAGTCCTACAGTGCCACTACTAGTTCATTCTCCTCATCAGCCTAGGCTGAGTAGATGGGGAGATATTTTCCTCTACTAGGGAGGTGGTGGATCAGTGCAGAGTGTCTATGATGATGACTTCTACTTTTGGTGGGAGCGACAGTTGCCAGCTTTGGAGCAGTTTCTATATGCTGGAATGAATTTCCGTGGTGATATTGACCTCGTCCTCCCTCCAGAAGGAGCATGGGGAGAGTTAGGTAATTTTTATTTTCAAAATTTTAAAATTTTTATGAATTTTAAATATAGAGATATATACATATGTATAAGAGATCTAATCCTTTTAAAATGTCAAAATACAGATATTGGACCAGTCCTCCCTGAAGGGAATCCACGCATGTATGTGCGTCCTATCTTGGGAGAAGACGAGGGCTTGATTAGGGTTCTCGAGGGGAAGTTGGCCAGACTTACCTAGAGAGTACCTACCTTATGGATTGAGCACATCCCAGCCATCATGCAGGAGCTAGTGGTTAGTGTACCACCTGTTTCGATACGCCTTTTGAGGCGGGTAGCCAGAGCAGTATTGGTATATATAGATGTTGTTGAGGCTGTTGAAGCCGAAGAGGCTGAAGAAGCCAGAGTACAAGATGACCGGGGGGACTAGGGTGGTCAAGCTTAGACCTAGGGGCATTTTGATGGACTTAGATTCATATTTTGTATATTTTTTGTATATTATACAATTATGACTGGATCTGAGGATCAGAGACTCAACCTATCTATATGGACAGATATTCACACACACACACACACACACATATATATATATATTTGTCAGTTTATTTAGAAATGTTTTTTATGTGTTTGCTTATACTTTTATGTAAGATGTGTTAAATGCCAATCCAAGATGTAATTAGCGTATGCATCAATTAATGAATTTTGATTCTTGGAATATGATTGAATGTAATGAACTCAAAATTTATTTCCAATAACCTAACTTGCATAAACTAACGTAATAGAATAGGGTTCCGCACCTAATAAGCTCGACTGAGCTGGGAAACCACCAGTTGAGAGTCCAGTCGGCTTTTGACCCTATTTTTATGAGCTTGGTTTGCTGTCAGCGCATCTATACGTTGTTCATCAAGATGTTCTAAATGTAATAGACGTTCTTCAAGCCCATTTGTATCAGGTAACACATGAATAGCAATTCTTAAAGACGTGATTTCACATTCAATCGGGGTAACAACTTCCACTCCATGGACGAGTTGGAAAGGCGAAAACCTCGAAGTAGTTTTTACATTAGTCCGATATGCCCAAAGTGCAGGATATAGCATGATATGCCAGTTGGAATGGGATGCATTAATAGTACGTTTGAGGATAGTCTTCAAAGTTTTATTAACAACCTCGACCTAACCATTTGCTTGAGGATGGAACGAAGATGAATGTTCTTGCCTAAATCCTAGCATAGTGGTCAGTTCAGTCATCATGCTATTTAGAAAATGACTGCCATGGTCAGTGACAATCACCTTGGGTATACCAAATCGTGCTATAATTTGATTGAACACGAAGAAAGTTGCAGTTTCCCCGTCAGCTTTAAAGGTGGGCATTGCCTCTGCCCATTTCATAAAATAGTCCACAGCGACAATGATATATTTGTGCCCCCCAACTGAGGTTGGGTTACACGTCACGTAATCAATACCCCACTTCATGAAGGGGCCCACTGAGATGACAGGAAATAACAGAGCAGGATGTGACCGCATTTTTCTAGTGTAAAGCTAACAAGGATGACATCGCTTCACTGCTTCCATACAATCTTTAAAGACTGTGGGCCAGAAATAACCGGCACGTAATATCTTATGGGCTGTTGCTAACCCAGATAAATGAACCCCACATGCTCCACTATGGGCATCATTTAGGACAATATCTGCTTCCTCATGGGTAATACATCGACACAAAACGGAATCTACCCCCCTACGGTATAAAGTATCTCCTATGATGAGGTAGTTCTTGGCATGTAAGCGTAGTTTACGTCGTTATTCCCACGAGAAAGCTGCAGGATACTTCAAAGTCTGGAGATAGATAAGTATATCTCCGTACCAAGGGTCAGAGGTGGAAATCAAAAAGATGTGCTCATCTGGGAATGAGTCTTCTTCAATAGCTACATCCTCTTCTACTGGAAATTCTGCAATAAGATCAGCAAAAACTAAGGATTTTTTGGATTTGGAAGATTTAAAATCCAAGTCAAACTCTTGGAGAATGACTATCCATTTGTTGAATTTGCCTCCAACTATCCATTGAGACAAAACATATTGAAAAGGATTAACATCTGCCACTACCGTTGTAGCCCTTAGTAAGATGTAGTGGCGTAACCTATGAACAGCATAAACAGCCGCTATGGCCAACTTATCGATGTGGGAGTACCTAATTTAAGGTCCGGCTAAAGCATGGCTAAGATAGTAAATGACATGCTCTTGGAGCTTATCATCCTCCTGGACTAGGACTACCCCTATGGTCGACTCTGATGTAGCCAGATACAATATAAAATCCCTAGAGTAATCTGGCAGACACAATAGTGGTGCCGACAACAAAGCTTTTTTCAATGCCTCGAATGCGAGTTGTGCAGTTTCATCCCATACAAATGGGGTGTCCTATTTTAACAGGCGCATGAAACCATTAGTAATATTGGCATAGTTTACAATGAAACGTCGAAGAAAATTGGACTTCCCCTACAGGCTTTGAAGTTTCCTGATAGAATGAGGAGGAGGTAGATTTACAATGGCCTCAACTTTTAAAGGATCCACCTGAATGCCTTTATTAGAGACAATGAATCTGAGCAATCTCCCTGACTCGATACAGAACACACACTTGTGGGGATTCAAGCGAATTTTATAGTATCTGCATCGTTCAAATATCAAACGCAAGTGATATGGATTGCCAATCCTCTTACGAGAATGTGCAGGCAGATCATCAAGGTAGGGTTCGACAATGGATTTAATATCATGAAAGGAAAAATTCATTTCCCGCTGAAAGGTAGCCCCAACATTTTTCAATCCAAAGGGAATTTTCTTGTACGCGAAGGTACCCCAAGGACAAATGAAAGCAATTTTATGTTGGTCTTTCGGTTTTATTTGAATTTGATTATATCCTGAGAAACCATCCATAAACGAAAAAACTTCACTTCCCACGCAAGCATCAATAATTTGATCTATAAATGGCATGGGATAGTTGTCCTTAGGACAGGATTTGTTTAAATCTCTAAATTCAGTACAGACACATATGGTCCCTTGCTTCTTATCAATAGGAACAGGGTTGGATACCCATTCCATTAAAGCTATGGGATAAATAAAACCAGCTTTCAGCAGTTTTTCCACTTCAGCCTTCACTACCGCGGGTTAACAGGTCTCAACTTTTGCCGAACAGGTTTAGCGTCAGGCTATGTTTGGATCTCATGCTCGATTATAGATGGATCAATGCCTAGCATCTCCTCATATGACCAGGCAAAAATGTCGTGGAATTCCTTAAACAAGGCTGTATAGATCGCAATCTCCTCAAGAGAGTAGTTTGCACCGATATGTATATTTTCCACAACGTCAGGATTCACAGAGATTTTGATAGGGATAGTAGCAAAAATATTTGCCATATTCCCCTCAGCAAACATCCCTTCCCTTAGTCAGGGATTAACGGGCGTATCAACATCATCTGCCAGTCTCACATGAAACTCCTGATTCTCTATCCTGCTTAATTCTGGAAGAAAATAGGATCGATAGTGAAGATCTTCGCAGATCTTATCTCATCCACACATGGCTTCCAGAATGGCTTCATCCGAAGGTAAAACCATATCTAAGCAATCTATAGAATGCAAAGAGTTTTCTACCTAAGCAGGCAAATAGACTTCTTTCAGTTCCTCGGAGACTGTGAGTGGAATTGGAATGGGATCAACAGTGGTTTGGGTGATAGCTTGATAAGCTACTTCCATTGCAAATAAGGGAACTTCATGTTCATGGTGGGAAGGGAGAACCCAAGGATCAGTCCTATCAACAATCGTGGCTATGGACTTTCCCACACTAGTAGAACCTATATAATTAATCGGAGCTGGAAGATCAAATGTGCCCATCAATGATGCATACATTCCAGCCCCTAAGCTCTCTGCAACAGGTTTGGCCTAATCAACCAATGGTATAGTGCACTCATTAGATTTCATGCAGCCTTTTCGAGTAAAATTGAGTTGGTCAACAGTAACCAACTTCCCTACATGTGGAAACACTACCTCCCAAAAGACGGCCGATGCAATAGCAGACATGGCATAAATATAGCTTCTTACCAAGAGCAAATTATAGTCCAAAGGTGCATCAATCACCTCCACCTCAATAGACACCACTTTCCCTGCCAGCTTAATTTCAAAATCCAGTAGGATACCATGTGGATAGAATGACCTTCCGTTGAAAGCAATGAGCAAGGTGTTTGACGGGACTAGCACTAGGGATCCAAGAGCTTTTCAACATGACAAGGACATAACACATGTAGAAGCACCCTCGTCGAAAACTTCCCTTTCAATGGTCTTTCCACCATGGATCATCTATCGACAAGGATACATGATATGGTAGGCAAATTTTGACATCATACAAGTTAAATTTCACCATGAGACTCGATGAGTCCATACTGCCTAAGGCTGCTAAGAGTGCATCCCACTGGGCGGGGCAACTCTGTAACACCTCTAAAGCCAACATTGCACAAGGTGTCTGGGCTAAGTCTTCAACCACAGAGTAGTTGGTTGTGGCCCTAGCGTTAGGATTATGCAAAGTCTTCTTAAAGACACCTTTCGGTATCTTGGGCATAATTTCAGCAGGTTTCTCAATTATGAGAGGGTTAGAAGTTTCACCTATGGACTTACCCTTCTCCAAGGTCTCTTTTTCATAGTTCTTATTCTTGGTTTGTAGTAAAGTTTGAGATCGAACCATGTTGATATAATTGGGGTCAGGGGCATTTGGGGTGCCCCCTGCTGCATTTGAAGCTGAAGTAGAATTATGTCCCTGGGGAAACGGATCCTTCAGGATAGCCGGTTGTTGAGCTTTTAATAGCTTCTGATCTTGTTCCATAAGGGGACAAATATGGGTGAGGTGATATTCATGGCACAACTTACATGGGAATTTCACCTTCTTCTTTTCTTTCTTGCCCCCATCAGCATTATTTGCGGGTTTCTGCTTGTTTTGATTTCCATCCCCTTTCTTTCCTCTCTTCTTTTTCCCACTGGGCTGCTGATTGCCCTTTTGAGAGGTCTGTGCAAAAACATTTGCATGTTGGGCTGAGGGGGCATCCTTTACTGCCTCCGCCATAGAATGTTTGACAGACAACTAATGGAGATGTTTGGCCAAAGATTCTACAGTGGGAGAATTAACGGAACCAACCACACCATCAGCATGGGGTCCAGGCTTAGGTTTCTATACATCATGTGTTTACCTCGGTGCCTCAAGGATAATATCATATAAGATCCCAAACTGAGAATATATCAAATCAAGTTGTTGGGCCCTGAGGATAGCTTCTTCCTCATTCGTCACTCATAAAGTAGATACGTCCTTAGATATATAAGGCAATAGGGATTCAAGGAACCATTCTAATAAGAACTCAAGAGGAATAGTGGCTTTAATAAGGCTCTTTAACCTCCTCCACTCTTGGATGTGATCCAAGATATGGGTGGCCTTGTTCTGCCGAAAGGTAGACAACAAGTCCGTTCCGAAATCATATCAGACAGGAAGCTAGAAGTGACTAAGGAATGCATTAGCCAAGTCCCAAAAACTGTTGAACGCAGCAGAAGGAAACTCAATGTACCATTTTGCTGCAGTACTTGTCAAGGTTCTTTGGAACAGCCTCAACCGAACTGAATCTTCATTCAGTGAGTTGGAAGAGCACCATAAATGGAAAGTGGTGGCATGAGCCCCAGGATCTTCACCAACTTTTCCTTCGAATTTTGGGATGTCCGAGGGTAACTTGGTAGGTACAGGTGGCCAAGAGGGATTATGCCTCACCGGGTCATTCATCAGTTTAGACAAATCTGGCAAGTTTAATGTTGCACAGAAAGGAATCTTAGGTCTAACCGGAGCACTAAAAGTACCAGTTTGGGGATTAGAGGGACCTGCCCTCTTGTTCCCATATGTGAAGGTGGGGTTGCCCCCTGCCGCCACTTGTGAAGTGGATGGGTTGCTTTGAAAAGGATTCCATCCATAAGCCACAAGATTATTTGTGTAAGGTGCAGTATAAGAGGTTCTGGTATCCCTTCGCTAAAAATAAAAAAGGAAGAGCTTATGAACGGACCAAAAACTAGGGTTTGGAAACCTTGACCATAAGGGTTAGTGTTTCCAAACTGCACCCCTACATAAGAGGGTGTAGGGCCTATGTATGGAGTGGATGGGGGAATGTGCCCCCCATTCCAAGGAAATCCTTGGACAAAATCCAAGGATCCTATAGGACCACTCTGGGCAGTGTGTGCAAAGGAGGTTGGAACTGTAGGTACACTAGGAATCCCAGTGACCATTCTACCAGAAGCACCTGCTAGGCTTGTGGGATTCAGTGGTTGAACCACTCAGCTCACTAGAGTTAAGGGCATAGTAGGTATGCTTGTTCTAGGGGTACTTACCGGGGGAGGTAGCACCCATTCAACCGGAGTGGCTGAGGTGAAGGTAAAATAACTTTCTCCTATAGTAAACATTATCCTACCCACAGGAACACCAATCATAGGTGGATCAAAAGGACGAACCTGAACAATCACAGGATCGTTTAAATCAGTTAGAGGTGTATTAAAATTCCTTGCAAACTCGTCAACCTACAAGTCTTCTATCTCAACTATGTTTAAATTAAGATTCTTTTCCCTAAGTTTTGGTTCACCCGGAACTTCACTCACTCCTATCGGTTCAAATGAACCGTCTGTGTCTAATCTCCGCCTTTGAGGGGGAGGTGGAGGTTCCAATGTGATAAGAGGAGGAAAGTTTTGCAACCTTCAAGACCTTCTGATAGGTTGGTCCTCCACGATTGTAAATTTGACTTTTCAAACCCTAAGGTCGGCTAAACATAGACAAACCATAGAGCAATCACTATGAAAATTCCTAAAGTCTCAACAGTCAGAAAGGGTACAAGATATGCTTTCTCGAAGAAAGCTGAAAGACAGTTTTTTGGCGTCCTTGAAGAGGTTCTTAGGCACAAGCGGAGGAATCACCCACTGCCCTCCTACACTTTCAACAAAGGTTACCTTCCAAGCCCGTCCAAGGTGAACCAGAAATAGCCTTTTGGTTTACCTGTGCATAAACCCTAGATGTCAAGAGACTAGAGGCTACCTTAACTATACCAACAGTCTCAGGGGACAGTCGCAAGCCTAATTCGTACGTATGGGAAGGGTAGTTGAGCCCGAAACTCTGTCTAGGATAGAATCCCTAGATGCATAAAAACCTTGGTTTACGTTTCGACAAGGAATTGGAGGGTTATCTCCTCAATCCAATGCCTCCACACGGCCTTGTGCTTGACTCCCGTTTGAGAGGAGCTTCCCAGATACTATCGATAAAGAAAAGGATTTACCTATTGATTGGCCCACTATGTCTAAATTTAAATACTTATGGGGAGTTTACACTTCCTATCCCACAAGTCTAGCCTAAGTTAGTAGGTGTATGGCCCTATAAAACAAAAATTACTAATAAATTTTAATTATAGCGTTCATTTTAAGGGCTATTTTTTACTCAGAAGGCAAGTGGAGTGAAAGACTATGATGTTATTGACTTGATAAGAAATGTAAAAACAACAGTTGTATAAATCAATTTCAAAGCAAATGATCACTACTTAAAACAAGCTTCTCTTTTCTTCTTTTTTTTGTAAATTTAAACTGATGAAAATGCAACTAATAAAAAGAAAACTAAGACTATATTTTTGTAATTTTTGAGATTTTATTTAAAAACTGAAAATAAACTACTATATGCAAATCAAATGCAAAAGTTTCTAATGTTTTCTTTTCACCTTTCAAATTCCTCAAAAATTACTATGCACCTAAATGCAAAATTCTTGAGTATGCTTGAATAAATCAACTATATAAAGTAAGCAAAATGAAGTAAAGCAGATTCATAAAACCAAAGATCAACCACCTAAGGAAGACTTGGAACACACCCAGCTGGGAAGATACAATGAATAGAAATCACTGAAATCAATCAAAGGCAAGTGACAAATCAACACTATTAAAAAATAGAACGGTATATACGGTATCTATAACCCTGATTACTGATTCAGACAACCAACACTTGGACCTATTACCCAACAGGAAAATCCACTTCAAAATGCTAACATAAAAGCAATCCAAACAATAAGAACCCAAGGGCTTACTAGAAAGCACAAAGTATGGTTAACAGGGTCATCAAACTTACAGTGCAATGCCAGTAGTGAAGACCACTAAGCAAGAAAAAATCCACAGAAGGACAGGGACAAGCAAACCCTAACCAAATTTTTGTATTGCTCAGGCTTGTACGTGACTATGTACAAGAGCAACCCGTGTATTGTATGTGACTGTGCAATAGAGCAACCCGCGTACACAGACCTCTATACGCGACTATGTAACACAGCAACCCGCATACAGGAGTTAAATTTTTCAAAAAAAAGAAAAATTATAAGGGACTTTAAAGCACCACTACAAGTCTGAACCAAGACAAAACACCAGACATTGAATCAAAGAAAATACTGGGCAAGGATCCACAGAGTTAACCCACAGCAGTCTGGGCTCCCCAGCGGAGTCGCCAATTATGTTGTTCAGGAATAAACACCCTTATAACCTATGGTATGGGGTTACCAACTTACTTCTAAAACTTGAAGACAATTAGCTTTAGATAAGTACAGAAAGGAAATAGGAAGAAATATTGGACTCACCCGATTACTGACGGTTCATCCAAGCTTTATCTTCTTCTGCTCTGCTTCTCTCCAAAGCTTTCAGGGATGCACCTCCTTCACCTACAAAGAGAAAATTCTCCAAGTATAATTTTATACATGTATATATAACAGGTTAGATAAACAACATATATAGTGCTTAATCAAATATATTCATCAACCCTAATACATGAAAGAGACTCAACACAATGTTGGAAGAATAATTCTCTTTATTAACAATCAGTGAATGAGATAAGTGTACAACCCAATGCCTAAGACAAGGACTCCTCTGCAACCAAAGGACTCTGAGTTCTACTGCTCCAAGACTTTTGAAGATGTACCACCAGCATAACTTTGCTCTCCAAAATTCATTTTTTAATGCCCTCCCCAAGGCCTCTATTTATACTTTGGGAAATAGAGTAGTTTCGAAGGTTGAGGAGGTTGAGATGGTTGGGGTAGTTGCTGAATAAGGCCCAACTAATCTCCATTAATCGTGATTTATATTTTTTAATGTCGAATGGAGATGTACGTGAATTTTAATATAGGTAACCCACGTATGACACGCGAGTCTCTTAAAGGAAATCCGCGTATAGATCTGTACGCGGGTTGTAATGGAGATAGTCGCGTACAGTACGTGAGTTGTCAACTAGAATAGTCGTGTATGTATGCGATTTTCAATGGACACAGTCGCGTATGCCAATCTACACTTTAGAAAAATAAAATGGCAATCTAATTGAAGGATAAATGCATCTCATGTCATGCCCATCTATAGTGTTTGGGAAAACTTCAATCCTAAAATTTCCTTTTGTGTACCAACATAAGGAATTGTCGACACTCAGATAGAGAAGTGCCATTTGGGCTGATAACAACATGAACCAAGCAAGGGAAGATACTGAGCCTATGAATACATTTTCACGAACTCCTAATATTGTAGGCTTTCGAAGACCATAAAATTTTGTGAACTCTTGCAATAAATTTCGCATTTTGAGAGCCTCTTCGAAGTAATTTTCTTTATTCATATCAATTGTCTGTAATGCATCACCCCTTGTAAAAATTAGAGCATGATTTTGATTCTCAGGTTTCCCTTCACCAAGTTTCACTGGCCCAGGGAGCCTCACCCTGTAGACCTCCACCTCCTTTTGCAGTTCTATAGAGTAATAATCTACTTCTCTCCCATTTGTGACCATATCAACATAGGCAATTTGAAGAGATTCATAGTTCTTCATCAAATACAAGATATCCTTAGCATGATGATCTTTCCTAGCCTTTTGAGCACCATAAATCTGACAGGTGACAACATAAGTAAATTTCATGAGAGCTTTGGCATCTTCATTGCTTTCGAGTAGAATATCTACTCCACATCTTTCAGTGTTCAGGTGTGATCTTGAAGGCAAATCCCAATTGTGATTTTCACCTTCCCTAGGTCTCGATGCTGCAGCAGCAAGTGCTTGACAGCCTCTCTGAATGGACATCTCTGATGCTAAATCAAGAAAATCCAACATTTTGAGAGCCTTTTAATAGTACATCAACCCCCTTATCGTATGAACCAATGTCTATCCTCTATATGAAGCCCACAACCTCAGTTCCAACACTTTATCGGTCCAGATTTCTTCAATATTTTTCAATCCCTGACCTCGCATCCACTCAATGAAATTCAACCAATCATCAGGATATATCTTCTGGAGATAGAATATGATTGAAACACCATCTTCATTCTCAGTATGGAGTTGTTCTCTGTTGTACAAAACATCTTCATCATAGTAAGAATTCAAAACACTGAATGACATTATCTTCTCAACCTGCATAGCATGGGGCATGTTCATGAAGAGAGAATTGCTGAGGAAAGAAATCCTGCGCCTTGCCTTCAAATTTTTTGGAACATGATGCATAGAATTCCTTGTGGTTAGAATGGTCTGCAGTCATCTTAATTGTTGATAAAAGAGGTGGTCTTCTATATTAGATAATTCTAAAGTGTCCTCAAACAATATCTTGTTACCAGTCCTTATAGAAACCAATCCATCTTGCCTTAATTGTGCAATAATCCACCTTTCTTTAGGAAAATCTCTTACAACAATGTCATAGATATTTTGCAAGGCATCAACTACAATTTGCTGACCCTTGTTAGGTTCTTTGGTCTTGAAAAGTAAGTTTCCACCTTTTATTTATGTGTGTACTATTTCAGGCAATTTGGGGTGTTTTATTGTTGGTTTCATGTATGAAATTCCCCTAGATCCTCCTTCAAACTGCCCATAAATATTAAGTTAGGGTTTTACTTCCATTTCACCCATGAAACACTTGGCTTTGCTGCTGTTGTGATCTTATTCATGCCCATAAGTGTCTAAGAAGCACCCAGATTTATGAATTAGTGTGGTTACATGCTATTTTTTATTTGAAAGAATGCCCAGGTTCAGTTTTTGAGGCTCTTATGGGGCTAAGACATACCCAGAACTACCCATGAGGCCAATTCAACCCATTGGACTTTGTATGAAAGAAATAAATAGTTGCTTACATGTGACTTGTTGAAACACAAGATAGCACACATTAGCTTTCATTTACATTAGGAATGAGAATGCATAACAAATGTTCTATTTTGAATGTAACATATTAAAAATATTATTTGTATTTATTGTATTGAAAGAATGTAGAGTGTGTCTCTCAAGGCAAGGGGTGATGAAAGTTGGATTAACTGGTGGGAGGATGCCATTTCCTAAACTATTGGCCTTTTTTGGGGGATATGACACTAGGTTGCTTCTTTATGTTGCAAACACAATAAATCTATCAAGGAGGAGATAAAATATGTATCCTATCTTTAACAAGACAATCCCCATGCTATTGAGAGGCCAACATATACAACTGAACTTCAACATTTCCTTAAGGTGGATGAACCACTATTCTTGAGTGACCCAACTTAGAGCTTGCTTGGATTGATTGAAAACTTAAGATAGGTCAACGAAATATTTCTTCAAATCCTTGGCCACCAAGGAGGTTGGAGAAAATATCCATGGACTCAAAAGTATGGAAGTTTTAAATCTAAATCACTATAAACTACAAATTCATGTGAGAATTCTGAAAGACTCTCATATTATATAGAGAAACTCGTAAAAGTTTGAGGTATATATTAGCTCCGGGAGAGACATTTTTATTGAATGTCTTTGAATATTGGACAATCTCTCTTAAAGTTGGAAGCAAATATTAAAATCCTTGAAAGGTTCTCTACGTATTAAATTGCTTATACACTTACTTCATAATGGTCCATATCTCCCGAGTGGTGGAAACAAAATGAGAAGTACTTGGAGTACAAAGGTATGGTATTTGCATTGGTTAGGGTCTTAATTCAAAGCATTAAGAGTATGTAAGAGGAATGAACATGGCAGGATCGTAAGAGATATCATAGGTAATCAGTGACTGCGAAGCCCCTCTTTCTTTTACTACTGGCCCCTACATTTACACACCTTCATAAAGGCATTCAATCAATACCCACCTTCAACACTTTTCAATATCATGTTTGACTAAATAATCAGCCTTAAACCTACCATATATGGTTTATTTGTACTGTGTTTTATGACTTCCAAATACTATAGACATATCTCCAAGAAAAGCTCAGCCAATGAATTGAGTTCCATACTCTTCCATTTAGAGATAAATACAACGATCATCAAGGAAGATTGACTGAAAGACATAGTCCATGCCTCAAAAAGTAAGACCATGGTTAAGGACAATGTTGTTCTAGGGATCTTAACTATTGATGATGAAAATTAGAAGGATTGGGTCCACAACAAGTTTTTTTTTGTATTTGAATATAATGAATCCAACTATATGATTTCAGTTAAAGGAGTCTTCATGTTAGTTCAATCAACTGGCTAGGAAAAAGTGCTTACTTTTAGTTACAGGTTAGATGAGTCATATCAGTACAGAGCAATCACACTCTTGCATTTTCTACAATTTAGTAAATTATGGACCATTATAAGACCATATTTAAGAGCCAATATAAAATTATGCCTCACTTATAGTCGTGTTATAAAGAAGTATGCTCAAGTGTTGTAAATTAAAATCCAGACTACTCTCTGCGTTTAAAATTATGTTTTTTATAAAGCTGCACTACAAGGTAGTAGAGTATTCTCTTGGAAGGATACCTAGAAATAGGGATCTAGATTAAAATTGGAATTGATACTTTTTTATATTAAAACACTATATCTCCTTGATTTGATGGCTATTATTCATTTCAATTAGATTTCATAGATAGTTGAAAACCTTTTGTGACAATTTGAGCTAGTATGAAATTTGATTGCACATGTTTGTTAATTTATGCACAGACAGGCTACTACCAATAAGGATTTCTAACTAATAATGTTGCCAACCACTGAGCAATATATTGTTTTTATTCCTCCCAAATGTCCATCCAACAAAAGCAAGTTTTCATGATGGCATATTAAGTACCGATGCTGCAGATTTGGATCTGCAACAATATTTTCTTCTGTTGAATAAAACATTAAATCTAAATGTATGTTATTGCCAATTGGTGAAGCAAGTCAACCGAAGCTAGTGCAGTAAATTGGATAACCAACAAGGTTTGAACTTTAGTTTAAGTTGCATGCTTGATGAGTCATAATAGTAAATAGCATCCAGTCTCTTGTATTTGCCACAAAGCTCAGGTATGATCTTTCAGGGCCTTACACAAGCAGAGCTCCAGAAGTCTAGGACCTTACCTAAGGAAAAATCTTGGATAATACCATCGCATATTCTTCATTATATATCCTTAGAAGTTAGAATAGAATACAACATTTAATATGCATTTTACAGTGTTATCATGAAGCAATCAATTTGGAATTTAAAAGGCAGAGAACTCTTTGTTGTTGAACACTAAACTTGTTCTTCGAAGCCTGTCTGCATATTGGAGTATGCTTGAGAGGACATTGGGAAATGGAATCCAAACTAAAATTGGGATTAATTATAAATATATCTAAAGTTCCTTTACTTCAGGTTCTAAAGGTTGAGATCAAAATCCACCTTGACAATTTGGGCAAGGAGAGAATCTGAAATTGCTGGTGTTTATGCACAGACAATAGGTTTCAAAAAATGTCGCTTTCTCACTAGTGTTGAAGCTGACAACAAAGCAATATATCCTTATTTTGTCTCCAAAATGTCCATCCAATAGAAGTAGGTTTGCAAGACTAAAACCCTGAGATTTTTCCTAATCAGCAGAACCATCCACCCATGGCATGTTACCAATAGGGAAGCCATAGGTTACAATTTCAAATCTAGTTTTGTCCTTCAAGGTTAGAAGCCATTATTGTCAGCATTTATTGATAGCTTGTCTTTCCCTGCTTTTATTACATCCTGTCAAGATTTGTCAACCAAAGCTAGTGCAGTAAATTGGATAACCAGTAAGGTTTAAACTTTAGTTTAAGTTGCATGCTTGATGAGTCATAATAGTAAATAGCATCTAGTCTCTTGTATTTGCCACAAAGTTCAAGTACGATCTTTCAGGGCCTTACACAAGCCGAGCTCCGGAAGTCTAGGACCTTACCTGAGCAAAAAGCTTGGATAATACCATTGCATATTCTTCATTATATATCCTTAGAATAGAATACAACATTTAATATGCATTTGATAGTGTTATCATTAAGCACTCAATTTGGAATTTAAAAGGAAGAGAACTCTTTTTTGTTGAACACTAAACTTGTTCTTCGAAGACTGTCTACATATTGAAGTATGCTTGAGAGGACATTGGGAAATGGGATCCAAATTAAAATTGGGATTAATTATAAATATATCTAAAGTTCCTTTACTTCGGGATCTGAAGGTTGAGATCAAAATCTACCTTGAAAATTTGGGCAAGGAGAGATCTGAAGGTTGAGATATGAAGGTGAGATCAAAATCCACTTGTTCCCACAACAAAACGTAATGGCTAATGATCAAGATGACCCCATAACTTGTTCATTTATCCTATCTCAAAAATGGTGATTCTGTGAAACTAGTCATTTACATGTTTGTGTTAAATGATATTCACCTCTAACCATAGTTGCATGTATGAAATGCTCAACCCCAAATCCATCAAAATAGAGGAAATACCACCATCTTCTAGTGGCTCTTGCAAATACATTTACCCAATGTTGGTCCTCACCCTTGTGTGCCGAAAACACCTTTAAAGTGAACCACACATGATCCATGTGCATGGTAACCCCATGATTATAGTATTATAAATGACTTAGCTACATCTACCTTCACCATGTCTCATGTAACATGAAGCCATTTCGGATCTAAAACTTGATGTCCCATGTAACATGTCCAACTGTAATTTTCAATAAGGAAAGGTTTTTTCTTACGCAAAGAAATATAGTATGCATATCAAGTAGAAAAATCGTCTCATTTTATGAGGAATAGTATGTATGCTTGGGAATAATGTTTTATCTGTCTTCATGCATCTAGGATTAGATTAGCATTATATGTTTTTTCTTTGTAATCTTCCTGTTAGATTTGTTTGAAACAATACTATTCTTACCATTTTAAAAGATGTGGCTACTACTATGTCTTAAACTAAAGAAGAAGATGGTTTAGTAAAGGCTTAATAATTTGACCTCATATATGCCAAGTCTTATTAGTTGTATATCATTATTCTAGACAATCCTCAACACCCTTCTCACAAACCATCCATACCAAGGGCATCTCATGCTATTGATGACATTATAGGTTTAGTAACTCGCGTTGTAATCATTTTGGGTACATGTTACCTCCAAGTCTATGGTCTTTATGGTAGACGTTATGGATGGGTCAACAAATCCCATGGAGCATCCATTATCCTAAGTCTATTCCAATTCACTTTACAATGAACAATAAGAAGCCAATCCTCCATACACAATGCCCACCCTCCCACCACTTATGGAGGGCCACCTCTCCTAACTAGTATTCCCCCTTCCTTAAGGTGCACCTCAAAATAATCCATCTTATTAGGGATTGTTAATCCTTAATAATGTTGTGTCCTTTTCCAATATCAATTTATTTCATCTTTATCCTCATCAATGGATTGATATTTTGTTCAGCAATACTGATATCCTTACCAACTTCCTAAAAAACAATTAAAGAAAGTCAAGAATGAGAACGGTAAAAGTAATCCCAATGACCCAAACCTGACTTGGGGACAGCGATGAAATCAACCTAACCAATGAAATAATGACAGGGGAAATAAAACCTAAGTAAGCAAAGAAATAACACTAAGATCAAGACAAACTTTTCTTGTGGTCTTTATGGGGTTCAAGGACATTTTACACATCATTGTATATAGCACATGATATTAAGTGGATGTGCACTCCCAAACATATCAAAGAGGATGTTCCACCACATGGAAACTATAAACTGCAACAACCCATCATTCTATAGAACTCGTTCCCACAACAAAACTTAATGGCTAATGATCAAGATGACCCCATAACTTTTTCATTTAACCTATCTCAAAAATGGTGATTTTGTGAAACTAGTCATTTACATGCTTGTGTTAAATGATATTCACCTCTAAACACAGTTGCATGTATGAAATGCTTAACCCCAAATCCATCAAAATAGAGGAAATACCACCATATTCTAGTGGCTCTTGCAAATACATTCACCCAATGTCGGTCCTCACCCTTGTGTGCCTAAAACACCTTTAAAGTGAACCACACATGATCCATGTGCATGGTAAGCCCATAATTATAGTATTATAAATGACTTAGCTACATCTCCCATCACTATGTCTCATGTAACATGAAGCCATTCTGGATCTAAAACTTGATGTCTCATGTAACATGTCCAACTGTAATTTTCAATTGTCCTTCAAAATTCCATATTTTGAAGGATACTTGGTTTAAAGAGATTTGTAAATGTTTATGGCAAGGGAGCATCAAATACCAAGAAGTTCCATCTAATTAAATGGAATGTAGTTAGGGCTCTATAAACCCCCCTTATTTTTGCATGGGGCGTCCACCTAGATTTTCATGATGGTTTCTGGGTTGATTTCTGAGTTTTTTGGGCAGGTCTAAAGCATGATTTGCCCTTGTATCAGTTGTATAATGAATTCTGGGCTAATTCCTAGGCTTTCTGAGCAGGAGCAAGGATAGAAGCAACAACCTGGGATGTAATGGAGTTAAATCTGGGCACATTACAATAGTTCTTGGCACAATTTTGTTATCAAACAACAACCAATCTTGAAACTGGGTGTGTTCTGAAGCAACAGCTTTAAAACCTCAACCTTGGGCGTTATTTGGACTTCCTTAACCCTCATAACAGCAGCAAGAGAGGCTTGAATTCAAGTTTGGGCTTATTCTAAACAACTCTGGGCCTACATGTATGTGGAATCAGTAGCAAAACCAAGTTTTGGTGAGTTTAGGGCAGTTCTGAAGCATAAATAGTGGTAAAAAACATCATTTTTTAGATATACGTTGTTTTAGGCTAATTCTATATGGTTTGTGGCTTACACCATCACTTAAAACATGTCTATATTGAAGTATGAGCATGAAAACAGCGGTGAAGAGGCTGTGAATTCAATTATGGGTAGTCTTTTGAGGGAAATCAGTAGTGCAAACCCTTGATTTAGCATTTTTAGGCGTTTTGGGCATAAAAACAGCGCTCATCTCAGATTCTGGGCAGGGTATAAGGCAAATTATTCAAACAGTACCATCTATGGTTTCTTTGTATCTTGTTTTATGACTTACAAATACTAAAGACATATCTTCAAGAAAACCTCAACCAATGAATATAGTTCCATACTCTGCCATGTAGAGATAAATACAACGATCATCAAGGAAGATTGACTGAAAGACATAGTCCGTGCCTCAAAAAGTAAGACCATGGTTCAGGATAGTGTTGTTCTAGGGATCTTAACTACCAATGATGAAAATTAGAAGGATTCGTTCCGCAACAAGTTTTCTTGTATTTGAATATAATGAATCCAACTATATGATTTTAGTAAAAAGGTCTTGATGTTAGCATGCACCTTTCAGGGACACCCCCCCTGAGATTGGAAAAACACCAGTCCAAACGGAAAGGAATCTAGTGGTGATAGGGTTAGGTGGTTTATAATTTTTAGGTTGTTCTGTTGTTGCAGAGTTGTGTGATAACATGAAGAAATCTAGATTTATCTCTTGGTTTGAACCTACCTGTCACCATAGTTAATGACCATGAAGTAAAAACTTAGGGCTCTGGGGTGGAAGCTACCAGGTTAATCTATTAGCATCTTGAATCTCTCGGGTGCTCTATAATTGTTTGCTGGTATTTTGTAGTGGATCTCTTTAGATTTTTGGTTCATCTTTGTGGGTAGAGTCTAAACATCCAACTCAACATTCAGAAAATGTTAGTAGTATTCTACAATGTTAAAACCACTCAATTGGATGATGGATTCTCTGCTTCAATTTTGTGACATTTACTTTCAAAGTGGACAAGAAGGAAATATTACAGGACTTGCATTGAAAAATTGTGTATATTCATTTCCTAGAAAATAAAGTCGATTGGATTAACTGCATTAATAGATACCTGTTACAAAATAAAAAAACACAAGGAGCGAGCCACTGGACAAGGCTTAAATAACTTATCCTTGCTTGTCTGATTTTGTGCAATGCAATAGCTCTGCAACATCATCGATGCTAATTCCATACTCATTGTTGCTTTTAGATCATCTGGCTTTTGAAGGACATTGGGGTGTGAGGGAGGTGCGCACATACATATCCATAAAATATATATTGCAAAAACGTAAAACTTCTACAAATCAGAAATAAAATTTGTGTATAATATAAAAGACATAAAACATAAAACATGTGATATGATCTATAAAACAAAACTTAATACCATTGGACAACATTACTTTGCAATTTATATGAAGGGTACATAGCTGTGGGGGGTATAAATTTGAGGAACATTAGTAGGCTTACATTCTATATTTTGGCACTAGACGCACAATTTGGATCTCTATAACAGTTTGGCAAGCAATAGAAAGAACAAATCAAACCTTTGTACAACTACATGACATAAATTATATGGAATGAATTTATGTATCAGCTAGTTGGCATAAAATACGTTGGTCAGATTATTAGGATAACTTCCTGACAGATTCATTTAATAGATCGCATGGCATGGAAATTGATTAATTCAATCAGATTGTTGGGCATCGAGGATGCAGATCAGTCCTTCAATTAAAACTATTAGGCATGGGGTTAGACTGTTCAAATCATAATTTCAGATTATTTTGAGGGCACTCTTAAGTTTAGTTGTGGGTCCCTTCTTGCACTCGTCATGTGTACCCTGGAATGGGGAGGTGTGTTGCTATGATAGGGAGATGCTCCATTACTATTTTAAAAATGATGTCTTAGATTTAATTATGCATTCTTGTTAAAATCTATTGCTTGAGTTAAAGAACTCGCACAGTTCTTTTATCACAATTTCTTGCTTTTTAGAATTACTCCTATCTGTCATGTTTTATTTATAAAATTGAAATAGTTTTGAAATAGTTTTTTTTAAATATCATAATAATCATGGGATATGGATCAGATTAAATATGTTGGATCAAATTAAATATTTATTTGATTAGTTGTTCTCTTGTGGTATATCTCGAAGGAGTTGTCACTACTAGTGACCATGAAAAGGTATCGACAATAATCAATGTGCTGACGCATGAATTTGCTTCCTCCCCTCAAGCAAACCATCAAAAAGTATGTGATACAGAGCTATCATTACCTTGAATATCCATCTAAATCTTATAACAAGTTGATATTGTTTTCTTACTAATGTTCTGCATTTCTATTGACACACATTTGAACATGGAAAATGGTCAAAGCAAAATTCTTTCTAGTAATAAATTTGTAGGGGGTGCAAATTTTGGTTTTGAGATTGTGGTAGAATAATGTTTGATGTAGTGAAGGCCTGCATCTTTTGAAAAATAAAATTTCCCAGTGGGCAATGTTGTTTGTTCTACAATATTAAAATATAGAAATGTCCTTCTAAACAATAATCTAATTGCGAGTTTGGCTTTTCTAGGGTGGTTTAATAGGTTTGGCTGCAACAACTATTGGTTTGGCATCAGAAGCTGCTCAAGATCTGGAGGTGAGTGTTGTTTTAGCAGGTCTTGTTTTAGCTTATAGTCTTTTTCATGTGTCAAAAACTTTGGAAAGTGGAAAGTCAATAGGAATACATGCGAAAGACGTGACATTACTAAAAGTAATACTAGTAACATGATTTGTTCAGAAAGACATGTTATCACTGAAAGTAATTCTAAAAACATGAATTGTTCTTGTATCAAACTGCGATGAATGAAGAGTAAAATACTAAGTCTAATTGAAATGAACATGGTGGTAAAATCAATTTTTATCATATAAAATAGATCAGTTGTAAACTCAAGCTGATGCTATTTCAAGAGTGGAAAGTGAAAATCCATTAATGTTACCATGTGAGAGGCATAGTTTTAATAAAACTAATTCTAGAAACATGATTTTGTAACTTTTTCTTTGTATCAAATTGTATTGATTGTAATATTATAGAAAAAACCAAGACTCAAGTTTGGTAGTATCATCTAGAGTTGATCACTTGTAGTGAGCTCAAGCACACCTTTTTATGAGCGGAAATTATTTTGTGAAACGTCTGTTACTTAGGATGAAAGATTTGGAAAGTCAATAGGTACACCATTCAAGAAGCATGGTTTTGATAAAAGTAATTCTAAAAACATGGTTTTTTTTGTATCACTTTTTGGTGATAAAACTCTAAAGTGTCAAGTGAAATTGATGTAAGTAAATCTGTATCATCTGATCACTTTTGATGAGCTCAAGCTCAAAATTTTGAAAGATCTAGTAATTAACTATGGTAGCATTTTTTCTGTGGATTTATTCATGTATTCATTTATATATGTATGTGTGTATGAATAATGACCATCTACCCATATACTTATACATTATAATGTGGGTAACCTACTCATCCACAATAAATGGACGCTTTTGTTATGGTAACTATTTAACATTGGCATGTCATATAGATATAATGTGTGGGGATGGGTGGCCATGGGTAACATCCAAACGAGGATATACTTAAAACAGAATAAGGTGCCTCTCACCCTAGGACCTAATGCCAACTCCAAGTCACCTGAAACTACGAAACAGTTTTGATATGGAAATGACACTTTTCAAAATGTTCAAGAAATGTGAAAATGGCATATTTAAATAATTTAAAAAATAATGAATATAAAAAATAATTCAAACTCTAAAAAGTTTTGTGCTTTCGTTTCAAAATTTTAGATTTTTTGGGTTTGTTGCCTATTTAGGGCCTTTTTATGCACAAACAAGACATTTCTGGATTTCACTCCCTTCGAGGGCCTTTAAGATTTTCTCCTTTGGAACAAAGGAAACATGCCATTTATGGTCTTTTGGATAGGAAGTGTCTCAGAAATCTCATGGAAATGTTTTAGAAACAGCAATGCCCTGCAAACATTTCATGGGTGTTTCATACCTATTGTGATTTCCAAAATATTTCTGGGCAGAAAACAGGGGCTATGCAAGAATTTCCTGTGGCCTTGCCCTATTGTAACTTCTCATAAGACAGTTGTACCAAAATACGTAAACCCAATTGGATTATGCAATTGTGTTTTTTATTTTTATTCAATATTGGGCATAAAAAGTGAACAAGCTAAAAAAATCAAATTCGAGAAAGGAAATCAAGGTCAATGACACTTCACATTCTTAGTCAAACTTTAAATGTACAAGTTTGAAGGTTTGAAGTGAATGGCTATTTTTATTTTTGTGAATAGTTGGCTTTTTCTGGGAACAATGTGGTTGTTTAAATTTCCTTTTCACCAACTTGAAATATAGCTGATATATCATGGTTGCTGACATTGAATAGCTTATCCCATTAATATCACACTTATCTTTAATTCTTCTATGTGCTTTGTTCTATTATTTTTCTTTCATTGAATATGGATATATATTTGAATGTGTATGAATATATCTCTATTTATGCACACAAATACCTTCATGTACTTGCATATCATACTGTAGTCACATGTGCACAATAGCATGTGCCCTTGGCTAATAATTTGTTTGCTAATATAAATTGTCTTTGTTGTTGTTCATTGTTAAAATATTCATTATATCATGTATGATGCACATAGTAGGCGTATTCTTTTAGTAACCATTCATGAGTTCTTCTCTTAACATCCATGTTGAACAAAATCACACCATCAATGAATAACAACATTTATGTAGCAACACAGACATCCTCAATTGGATTCTACAACTATTTCTTAAACACATCCCTTATTCTTTGTCCATATCAAGTTTAGGTTATTAGGTATGCATCGATACATTATGTTGTTCTCTAAGACCCTTTTGTGGACCACTTTAATAGATTGCGTAATTGTTTAGGATATTTTGTTGCTTGAGCATGGAAGATTTTTTTGCTTATTAGTGTGTTTGGAAAAATAAATTGGATTTTAAGCATGTTTGTCTTTGGATCTTATTGTCTTTTATTAGAATTACAAATGATGAAATCTATGTGTTAATATTGCTCCTCTTCCTGATTTTTAAAGGGTGCTAGCTCAATGGAAGAGCACCTGCTTTACAAGAAGGAGATTGGTGGGTCGATTCCTCCATGCCCTAATGATATTGCAATGTATTTCTAAAGGTAAGTAAAAAATGTAGTAGTGCAAGATGGATGCAATATTAGACGCAATTCTAAATGCAAAACATGATGTAAAAGTGGACGTCACACCAAACATAGAAGTGGATGCAAAATCCAACCTTATGTCAAATGCAAATGTGGACACAAAAATGGATGTCACACTAAACGCAAAATTGGATGCAAAAAGAGACTCAACACTAGACACAATTAATGACTCAAAACTAGATGTAATAATAGGTCCAAAACTAGACGCAACAATAGATGAAAAAGTGGATTCCTAACTAGACGTAAAATTGGACATTAAATTGAGCACAAAATATGGTGTATCGATGGACATAAAACTAGGCATAACACTAGATGCAAAACCGGAAGCAACATTTGGCGCAAACAAAAACTTAAAACGAGACACAATTTTAGATGCAAGATGGGACAAAACATTGGATGTAAAACTAGACGTAATATTGAATGCAAGATGGGATGCAACATTGGACACACAACTAGATGCAATATTAGATACAAACATGGGCGCAAAACTAGGCACAACACTAGGTGCAAAATTGGGCTCAAACATAGATGCAAAAAAAGACATCAACCGGGATGCAACACTAGGTGCAAACCTAGATGCAAAATATGACGTAAAACGAGATGAAACATTTGGCACAATCATGGATACAAAAAAAGACGTAAATCAAGATACAAAATTAGATGCAAATGGTGATGCAACATTATAAGTAAATTTGGATGCAAAACTAGACACAATATTGGGCCTAAAATTGGATGCAAACCTAGATGCAGAATTGGACACATAATTTTATGTAAAACATGGTGCAAAATTGGGTGCAAGACTCGATGAAAAACTAGGAGCAAAATAAGACACAACATTGGATGCAAAAATGAGCGTGAAACTGGGTGCAAACAAGGATGTAACAAAGGACGCAAAAAAAGATGCAATAGAAGTTGAAAAATTGGGCACAAATAAAGGCGTAACATTAGATGCAAAAAATTGGGCGTGAAACTGGACACAAAAATGGATGTTAAAAAGGACGGAAAAAAAGATGCAATAGACTGCATTTTACGAAAATGTACAATAGCACCAGGTTTAGCGCTGAATTGTTCACCACAATTGGGAAAAAATTACACTAAAATCCGGCGCTAAATTCGACGCTAAATCCAATTTTTGTTATAGTGCCACCTATAGTGTTATGTTTTCTTAGATCTTATTAGTTTAGTTAGGATCTTTATCTAAAAGAAAAACAAGTACAACAAGATGCATAAGATATAACAAATAGACAAGACACAAATATTTTCACCTAGGAAACCATAAATGAGAAAACCACACAAACCTACTCAGAATAGTGAGATGATCAAACCCAGTAATAAGAAGTACTCAGCAGTTGTCTATCTCTCCTCCCCTCTCTCTCTCTCTCTCATGTGAACTTGAGAGTGTGAGGCGTGTATAAATGAGTGAGAGTGCCTCCCTATTTATACCTTTCAAGTGACTGGCCAAACACATGATTGGGGCTGAATTGTCTCCTTAACAGGGTCGAATTTTTTCAAAGAGACTACAAATACACATTACATGATGTGACATTGGGGACTATTGCCCCAACTTACAACAGAGTTTGTACCTCAAGGTCTATACATAATTAAGACATCTCACAAGGAGGTAAACACATCTCCAATGGGGTACAACAACATACAATGATAATAACATCTCACAAGGAAGGTATTATCTCTCTTTCATAGTCATCAACACATTTGGTCAAGTCTTCATTACAGAGTCATCATCACGGAGTCATAGAGTCATCATCATAGCTGCTGTCATCATCATCTTATTATTGATCATCAAATGGTACTATCTATCATCGGAAGTTTCTACAGAGCCATCCCTCTTTCAAGATGGGTGTAGGCCTAGTCCTCATCTAGGTATTCATCACATCTCGTAGGAACATTTCAGGAGCTTCTTGACATTGCCATGAAAATAACCTGCGTTTCCTACCTTTATCTTGTCGTATCCAAATCATCTCTTTTGTCCTGCAGAAAACAAAACAAAGAATAAATCTTAGATGCAGACGACTTGTGTTCTTTCACCATAGGAGTAAGCCATGATTTTTCACGTCATTTAAGACAACATGTAGCTTCTACTATGCGAGAATCACCTAGGAGCACACTTAGTGCATTATGTCTCTGCACAGTCAACCTACGTTCTACCAATAAAGGGAGAATCGCCTAGGTGCACCTCTCGTGCTTCATAACCTTATCATCTCAACATGGGAACACACATATATAGATATATATGTAAGGACTGTTTATGACCAAACAACCTGTTGCGTTAAGAGATTTTACGTTCCAGTTCAACCTCAAGGACTTATTACATATGAACAACCTGCATCCAAGATCTTTTCCATTCAGATTAACTTTGGGGCATATTACATCCGAGTAACCTGCGTACCACACCAGGGATATTTTTACACATAGAAAACCCATAGGACTTATTACATTTGAGTAACCTGTATACCATGCCAGGGCTCATATTTACACTCGAATAACCTATCACGAGACTGATTACATCCAAGGATAACCTGCGAGCTTCACCAGGACTGATTACATATGTAATATGCGAGAATCACCTAGGAGCACACTTAGTGCATTATGTCTCTGCACAGTCAACCTACGTTCTACCAATAAAGGGAGAATGGCCCAGGTGCACCTCTCGTGCTTCATAACCTTATCATCTCAACATGGGAACACACATATATAGATATATATGTAAGGACTGTTTATGACCAAACAACCTGTTGCGTTAAGAGATTTTACGTTCCAGTTCAACCTCAAGGACTTATTACATATGAACAACCTGCATCCAGGATCTTTTCCATTCAGATTAACTTTGGGGCATATGACATCCGAGTAACCTGCGTACCACACCAGGGATATTTTTACACATAGAAAACCCATAGGACTTATTACATTTGAGTAACCTGTATACCATGCCAGGGCTCATATTTACACTCGAATAACCTATCACGAGACTGATTACGTCCAAGGATAACCTGCGAGTTTCACCGGGACTGATTACATATGTAATATGCGAGAATCACCTAGGAGCACACTTAGTACATTACGTCTCTGCACAGTCAACCTACGTTCTACCAATAAAGCGAGAATCACCTAGGTGCACCTCTCGTGCTTCATAACCTTATCATCTCAACATGGGAACACACATATATAGATATATATGTAAGGATTGATTACGACTAAACAACCTGTTGCATCAAGAGATTTTACGTTCTAGTTCAACCTCAAGGACTTATTACATATGAACAACCTGCATCCAAGATCTTTTCCATTCAGATTAACTTTGGGGCATATTACATCCGAGTAACCTGCATACCACACAAGGGATATTTTTACACATAGAAAACCCATAGGACTTATTACATTCGAGTAACCTTGTACCATGCCAGGGCTCATATTTACACTCGAATAACCTATCACGAGACTGATTACGTCCAAGGATAACCTGCGAGCTTCACCAGGACTGATTACATATGAGGACAACCTACATGACTGATTACATCTGAGCATACTGCTTCACCAAGATTTTTCCCGCTCAGACAACCTATCCCATTTCCCATGTGAGATATTATGCATCAACTATTTCTAGCATAGAATCATATCGGGACTGATTACATCCAAGGATAACCTAAGAGCTTCGTCGGGACTTATTACATCCAAGGATAACTGACATGATTGATTATGTTTGAGCAACCTACTATCTTCGCCAAGATGTTACGCTCAGACAACATGTCTCCCTAGCTATGCTAGAACACATCAATCCCTCTTTCGAGGGGTCCCGATATGGATCACACCAAGTCTTTCCCGACATGGATCACACCAAGTCTTTCTCTAAAGTACTCGGACTTCACTCTGGCTAGAGGCTTGGTCAACACATTATCTATATGCTCCTCCATTTCCACTTAATGCAGCTTCACTTCTCCTCTCTGCACCATATCCCTGATATAGTGGAACTTGATCTCGATGTGCTTCAACTTGTCATGGAACATAGGGTTTTTCGACAACTTCATCCAACTCTGATTGTCGCTGAATATACAAGTCACATCCAACTGGAGATCAAATAAGTTAGGCAATAGCTTTAATAGCCATAGTGCCTCGCAAGTAGCTGAGCAAGAGACAACATAGTCTGCCTCAGTTGTACTCAGTGCCAAGCATGATTACTTGCTAATGAACCAAGAGATCATACCAGATCTCAGACTAAAGTAGAAACCTGAAGTGCTCTTCCTTTCAGTGGTGCTACATGCCCAATCTGAATCAACATAACCATGTAGGTTAATCTTCTGTTTCGTATCATAATTGAGCCCATAATCCACTATACCTTTTAGGTACCTCAGTACATACTTTGCAGCTATCAGGTAAACATGTCTCGAATCCGTCTAGAAATGGATCAGCGTGTTCACCGCAAAGCATATGTCTGGGCTCGTATTTGTCAGGTACATCCATGATCCAATCATCTGATGATACATCATGGCATCAATCGACTCAGATGAAGCATCACTCAGAAGCTTCAAGTTATATGCCATAGGTGTGGCTATTGCCTTGTAGTCCAACATTCCAAATATCTTTAGAATCTCCACTGCATACTTTCCTTGATCAAGGAAGATCCCGTCTGCACTATGCCACACCTCCATGCCTAAGAAGTAGTGCATCATACCTAGGTCTTTCATCTCCAACTCTATAGCAAGTCTTGTCCTTGCATCTTTAATGAATTCCTCTTCGCCTATCAAAAACAAGTCATCGACATATAGCAGGAGCATCACTGGTCTTTCGTCTTCAACCTTGAAGTAAAGGTTAGAATTAGCTTTACTCTTGGTAAATCCTAAGCTCATCAAGAAGTGAGTTGTACCATGTCCTCGATGTCTAATTCAATCCATACAATGCCTTCTTCAATTTTCACACATGGGTCTTCTTGTCATGTGTCTCAAATCCCAATGGTTGTTCCACATACACTTCCTCCTCGACTACATCATTCAAGAAAGATGTCTTGTCATCCATCTGGTGTATTTTCCATTTCATAACTGCTTCCAATGCAAGTATGGTCCTAATGGAAGTGTAGCTTGCCACGGGTGCAAATGTCTCTTTGTAGTCTATGCCTTCCTTCTATGAGAAGCCTCACACTATGAAACTTGCCTTGTAATTCTCAATGTTTCCATTTGCAGCATGTTGGATCTTGTAGATCCACTTTGAAGTCACGATAGACTTCTTCTCCGGTCTCGAAACTATCTCCCAGACATCATTCTTCATGATCGACTGATATTCCTCGATCATGGCATCCTTCCATTCTTTCTTTTATGTATCGTATTCATAGGTGGAAGGTTCTTTGTCAATGATGTCACACAGTAGTGCCACATAGCTATTGTAGGGCTTTTCTCTTTTTCTCTCTCTATGTATTCATTTTGGAGCACCATACCTTTCAGCTTCTCGTATGAGCTCCCATGCCCATGATGGTTTCCTCTTGTGGGAGTTCTTCTCGAGGATTGTCTCTACCGGTTCTTGTGGTTCTGTCATGTCAAGATCTTCATGGTCTTCTGGAATTGCTTCTCCAATTTCCATATCTCAGACTATCATCTATTTAAGTTTCTCGTCCTCTTGAATATATTTCCTCTTGGATCTAGAGTATACCAATTCTTCATCAAAGGTTACATCTCTAATGATGTCGTTCTCCTTGAATCCTAGGAAGTATATTTGGTAGGCCTTTGATGCATCACTGTATCCTACGAAAATACCCTTCCTCCCAGAAGGATCGAGCTTGGCCCTTTTCTCCTTTGGGATATGTATGTACACCGATAAACCAAATATTCTCAAATGGCTGACTTATGGGTTCTCTCCTGAGAAAGCCTCTTCAGGAGTCTTGTTGTCAAGTACTCAATGAGGAGTACGGTTTTGTACATACACAACTATTCTTGTTGCCTCCTCCCAAAGGTGCATAGGAAGATCCTGTTCATGCAACATTTATCTTGTTGCTTCCACGGGTGTTCAGTTCTTTCGTTTCACAACCCCATTCTATTGAGGATTGTATGGAGTTCTCAAATCCCTCTTAATCCTAGACTCTCTGAAGAGTTCCTTGAATTCTTCCAAAGTGAATTCTACACCATTATCTGACCATAGAATCTCGATCTTCCTATCAGTATGGTTCTCGACCAAGGATTTATATTCCTCGAACTTATTGAAAACTTCACTTTTCCCTTTCAAGGAATATATCCAAGTCTGATGTGAGAAATTATATATAAAAGAAACATAGTACACATACTCGCTTAATGAGCTAGAAGACATGGGTCCACATACATCCGAGTGTACTATCTCTAGTATTCCTTTGGACTTTCTCTCACTACTGGGAAATGTCTTCTTCGCATTCTTTCCTCGTGCACGTCCTTTGCAAATTCCTTCATTCTTTGCTTGGATCTCTAGAAATCTTGAGACTTCTTTGCTTTCCATCGGTAGTGCTCTATAGTGCACATGTGCAATCCTTCTGTTCCATAGTTCACTTAGTTCAATTGACTCATGAACCAGTGCTTGTTCAGGCTATCCCTTTAGCTTGTACAAGCCTTCATCTTCTTCTCCAATCACTGTTGCATCCTCTATGGTATTTCCTCTAGGCCACATTAGAACTTGACCATCGACAAATGCAATCCTAATTCCCTTTGCATCTAGTGCAGAAATGGAGAGAATATTCTTCTTCAATCCTGGAACATATAGCACTTCCTTCATGTTTAAAGATTTCCCGGAGTCAAGCTTGTATGAAGCTTCTCCACTCCCTTTTATGGGGTATTGATAATCATCCCCAAGTTTCACCTTATGTGGTGACTCATGTTCAGACATATTGATGAATGATTCCTTGTATCACATCATGTGTTGAGAAGCTCCACCATCCACAAGCCAATCATTGCTTCCGTGTGAGATAGTGACAGTAAGTGTTGAGATTAGCACATGCTCTTCATCTGAATCATCCTTCTCTTGTATGAATATTTTGTTTGTTGGTTCATCTTCTTCGACAATATGAGCATGGTGTCTCTTTTACCTAATGGGAAAATCTCTTGCAAAGTGTCCCTTTTCATCACAAGTATAACATCAAACATTGGAAGGATCTCTCTTGGTCTTCTTTTGTTTCTTGTCCTTCTTGTTATTGTGATGAAAGTTCTTCGTCTTCTCCTTCTTCTTGAATTTCTTCCTGGTGTGAACTGTGAGAGATTTATCTTCAGTTGCTCCCGTCTTCTCTTCTCTTGTCACTAATTGAGCTTCTTCTTGTGCACATTCTTCTCAGATATTGCTGAAAGAGATCAGCCTCCTTCTTGCACAAATTCCTTGAATGAATGAGTCCCATGATCTAGGGAGACCATTCAAGGTAGTCATCACAATTTCTCCTTCTTCAACATTCTCTTCAACAGTCTTCAACTGGTTTGAGAAACCCTTGTGAAACCCTTCTTTGATTTGAGAAACCCTTGTGAAGTAATACTGTATAGTCTCGGAGTTCTATATCTTCATATTCTTCAACTGGTTCCTCAAATTCATCTTTCAGTTGATGTTCTTTCCTTCGAACATCTTTGTCAACGCATTATATACTTCCTTCGGTGTCTTGAATGAAGACGCATGGGGGATGAGGTGATCCTTAATAGAATCTGCAATGATTCTCTTGGCCTTAGCCATGCTTCTCGTATGAGCAGCCTTAGCCTCATCACCCTCTAGTTCTAGAACTTCTTCAGTGATGAACTAATCCAAGTCATTTTCTTCAAGGATTAGGGAGATTCTGTACTTCCATGCTCGGAAGGATTAGGGAGATTCTGTACTTCCATGCTCGGAAAGAAACGACAAATCAAATCGGGTAATTGAAAAATCTTACTCGTTTTTTGAAATAATGCTCAGAAACTCTGAAATAACATTTCTATCTAATAACCCCAAAATCCCAAAGCGTTTGATGAAAACCCATGAAGTTTCAATTTAGAAGTGTAATTAATGCCCACTCTATATAGATATGAAGACATCATTCGTAAGGTCAAGGAAGACAGCTGGCTTGAAATCAAATGGCAAGTGATTTTAACACTCGGAGAAATGAAGACATTATTCGGAAGGTCAAAAAGAGAGATAGCTGGCAAGAGATTTTAACACCTAGAGAAATGAAGACCAATTCAAAAATGACATATGGCAACAAAAAAGGACACTAGCATTTCCGTGGAGGCCTTAAAAATTGATTGAGATTTAGTTCAGATGATCTTTCTGACTAGATTAAGATTTCCTTGGAGATCTTTCTAATGAGATTGAGATTTAGTTAAAATTAGCACCGCCTAACAGATTAAAATTGGGCTTTTTGAACCAAGAGAACGACGAAGAAAGGATCGGCAAAGGAAGGATCTGCTTATGGTCTGTGAACGTTATGGAGAGATCGAAAAGACTCATCCCTTTACACTTTGATAAATGAAAGAGGAGTCATCCCTCTTTCATTTCAAGTTTACAGTGACCTGGTATCTAGTACTCCAATGTTCAGTTCTTACTTCTTGGTATTGATATCTAACAGTTTTATTTATGCATATCCACCTTCCATTCACATTAACTTCTATTTGTTCTATTTGAAAGACCTTCCTAGGTTGAATGGAGATAATGAAGTTTCAGCAGGACAATATGTATCTATATTTCAAGCTTATAGTGATTACCTGCTAACTGAACAAGAAGATGTTTTCATGAGAATTTTTCATCTTTTTTGCCATTCCTTAGAAGGAGATTGCAGAATTTGGCTTAGAAGCTTACCTGCTAATTCAATAAGTTCTTGGTTGGACTTCTATAACACTTTCCTCAATAAATGGGCAGCAAAGAAGAGTCATCGCCATTGTCTGACTCGGTTCTACTCTATAAAGAAAAATGGTGATGAGACACTTTCGAAGTTCAACAGAAGGTTTGGAGATTCTACCCGGAAATTCAGCCCTCCGAAGCTGCTGCTAAGTTGGTTTATGCATCAATGCATGAACCTGATTTTGCCTTCTTCTTAGGGAGAGAAGGTCGTCTGCATTAGAACAGATGTTTACAGATGCCATGGAAACTTGTCGGCCAAGGGGAAACTGTCAGGTCCTGAAGCCAGTTATGTACGTACAAGCTGGGATGCAGATGGTAATTGCAGCAATGAAGACTATAACGGGGACCAGATTATCTCTGTATGGTTTCCATGAAGACATGCACAGGGAATCTCAAGAAGCATTTGCTCAGAAGAATGGTGAAGACTCTTGTCTGCCCCGGGGAGTCACAAGCAGTTTGCAGGAAGATTGGTCCCGGCAGTCAGAGAGTTCAACTAGCCAATCATCTTCTGAAAAGACATCTGAGGAGGAAACGGAGAATCTGGATGTATGTGTTATGTGTTGATATACTGACCTTTGATTTATCCTATGCTTTCAGACCCCCTTCTTTCAGACGTAGAGATTTCATGCCTAGTGATTTAACTACTAAAGTCTACAGAGGTTTGCTTTCAGATCCCCATCTTTCAGAGGTTTCTGCGTAGTGATTTAACTACTATAGTTTACAGAGATGTATATACACTACCCTTCTTTATTTATTTGAACCTGTAACCTCCTAACCTCCTAACCTGTGGTTCTTTTGAACTGTGACCTCCTAACCTGTACCTCTTAAGAAGAAACACGTGCTCTTAACCATTAGGCCCACTCATGAAATGACCTCCTAGCCTGTGACCTCTTAAGAAGAGACACATGCTCTTAACCATTAAGCCCAATCATGAAATATCAAATAAAAGAAACAAGGAAAATATTTTTAGGCAGCTCCTAGGTAATGTTGCAGTAAATGTGGATCCTGAAGAAGAGAGATGCATGCATGGAGCTCAGCTTGATCAATTCCCTGAAGAAGGAGAGGACATTTCAGATTTGCCTCATAACTCATTGATTCTGCCCTTGGATGCTTCGGATTCTTATGGTGAAGAAAAGGGGGTGAGGAGTCTGAAAGAGAACTAACTATTTCTTGCGCTTAAGAGCTTGAATCAGGGGTATGATCACAAAATCTTCAGTCTCTTGTGATCATACAAAGAATCTATTGACAAGGACTTGATGTGGATGATATTTCAAGAACTTCTCATATGGAATTTTTCAGAGGTGAGCTAATATATGATGCATACGGAGATGAATATGGGCTAGAAACAGAGCCATTTTCTCCTAGGAGATTCCTGAACTGATCATCAAAACCAGAATTTTGTAATGAAGACAGAGGCTCTTGAACTGCTCATCAAAACCAGAATTTTTTAATGAAGATAGAGCTGCTCATCAAAACCAGAATTTTGTAATGAAGATAGAGGGTTGTTCCAGTTTGCTTTGATTTGCATACATCTGAAGAAGAGAGGATTGAAGAAAGGGATGATAATCAAAGAGTAATTGAAGGTCTGGGAAAGCCTGAAGAAAAAGAAGGAAGTCAAGGGAGACAGTTATGAAAAAGCAAACTTCATGATCATATCTGATTAACCGCTGCATACTCAAGAGGTGGATATGCCTATCTCCATTCTCATGGATCAAGCTCCTCTCGCCTATAAGTTTGAAGATCCAATCAAAGCTTGGCTAGAATCCTTTCTATTAAAGAAATCAAAGCGGCTGTAAGTATAATATTTTAGGGGTTTATATCGTTAACATTTTAGGGGTTTTGTGATTTGCAAAAAACCGAGGGTTTCCATTATTTGTAAAATTTGTGTTAAATCTAAATGTCACAAATCGAATTTGATGTGCTTTTAAAGCTGTAATTGTGAAAAGAGAATGACATTGCCTTGAAAGATGTACAGTTATTAGTAACACATTTATTGTGGAAACGTTTCCATTACAGGTACAAATACGCAGAATAGAAGAGAATTCAACAGACTCCATGCAAACATATTGATCTGGGATTTCCTTTTTATTAACAACTATGTCCAGGCCGATACATCGAAACATATTCAGGTAGATACATCAAGACTTACACACCAAAGAAAGCAACAGATAATAGCCGAACTGAGCAAGTGAAAGAGAGCTAGCTTCTGAGGGAAACGCGGAAAGTAAACAGAATAAAGCTGAGCTAGAAACACCGAAATAAAAGCAAGGATTTCCCAGATTATCTAGCCATCTATCGCTCATTTTCTTCCATTGGCTCCTTTCCCTTTCCACGTGATGCGCTTTTACTGGACTGCTTTTCATTCTCCTTTTCGGGGAAAGACCTCTTCTTTCCCCTGTTACTGCCCTCTGCCAGGTGATGAGAGGAGGTCGCTTCAGTTATAGGCCGACCGCCTGTGACAGTAGAGCTAGCGCCTTTGAAGTTTCCAGAGGAATTGGCCTCTGTGTTCCTCCCCAACCTCAGAAAATTCAGATAATTGCCTCCTTCATTTAGATGAGAAAGATCAGGGACCCCTTGTGGTAAAGGGGGCCTCTTGAACAAATGAGGAGTTGGTGCCCTTGGAAGAAATTCTTCCAACTCCTCTTGGATAGGTATAGGCATCTCATGAAAATCAGAAGCCCTTGAACTAGCATTGGAAGGATTTTCACCTGGTCCAAGCTCACTACTACTCCCCAGAGCCGAATTGCTCCCCGCCTATTCGTTGTTGCTAGAGCTTCCAGACATTAATCCAAGTCTTCAAAATACTCTAAAATAGACCAGCGATTAAATTCTGGGACAACCAGACCAGCGATTAAATTAAGCTTTGGAGGTTCGAGGCCGCGTACCTTATTTTTAAACCGTGACATTTCTAGCTTCTCCCGAGTTGGAGGCTGGGGCGTACCTTATTTTTAAACCGTGACATTTCTAGCTTCTCCCGAGTCCCGAGGCAACTCGGCAACTTGCAAGTATGTTCTTTAAACCGTGACATTTCTGGGAGATCCAAGTATCCGCAAGTACACATAGCCTCCGCACATGATGAACAGAAGAAAAGCCAACAAAGTTCCGTACCTACCGACGGAAAAGGTACGGACCCTCGACCTGACGTGGAAAAGGTATAGCAGAGTTTTTCTCCTATTTCTGAAAATTTTTAAATAATAATACACTTATACTAAATGATCTCCTATTTCTGAAATTTTTTAAATAATAATACACTTATAGTAAATAATATATCTACTGTAAATAAATACACAGACTTAAAAAGTCCTTTCTTTTTGTGGTGGCCTTTCAAAATATATTTAATCAAACCAAAGCTGACTCAAGTATTTAGACAGGATATGAGTGCCTCATCACTAATGTACTAACTCGTATCATGTTAAGCTGATACGAGTATAGGATATCTTGTAAAAGGCCGTAGCCCACAAACTTACCTATCGACCCTCGACCTGACGTGGAAAAGGTATACAGAATCTTTTTTTCATAGAACTCGTGGGAAAAGTGCATTAAATAATCACACGAAAGTGCTTTCTGTAGTGGGCCCGATAGGTAAGTGTGCTTTTCTGATAAGCAAATGTGCTTATAATTCAGGCCATATGTTGGGCTCTACAACTCCCGTGCTCCTCACGTTTCCTTCCATTGTGGACCCTTAAATCATTCCATGTCGCCATGTGTACACTACATTGGCATTGTCAACGTTTTCTTCTCGATTTAATCTCAGATAAAATACATTTATGTAACTAGTTACTTATTTGTTTCCGTGGTTTGCCGACTGTTTACATCATATGATTTTATTCTCAAGATCCGAATTTATGTCACTAGTCACTATCACTCCATCATTCCATGTCGCCATGTGTACACTACATTGGCCTTGTCCGCTCCCGTGCTCGTCAGTCCTCAGTGCTCACGTTTCCTTCCATAGTGGACCCAAACAAAGATGCAACGCCAGGGGCATTTATTGTGGACGTTTCCTTTATTTATTTATTTGAAGAAGATTCTAACAACGGGCGGGATTATGCTGGGTGAATGCATAACGTATTGATTTAGTACTTAATATTTTTTCTGTTAATAAAAGTATGATTGGAATACATTGAGCGCATTGAGCGCACTTTTGGCTTAATGTGCGGAGGCTATGTATACATGACAACAGACACCAAGATAAGGCCAAGATTGATAAGCACGTTGATAACTACAAGAGATTGATAAGCGAATCACATTGCAATTGATAAACAATAAAATCTATGAGTGGGCAGAAGAGATGGAATTTGACGGGTAAATGCTCGTCATGGGTCAATTTATCCGTCAAATACAGCTAAGATTTTACAGAAACCGTCAAAATTTAGCTTAGAATACATAAAAAGTTTCATATTTTGACTATTACCATCAATTTTGATGAGTCTCTGCCATCCACCATTTGAAATGGAGTAAGCTATCTATCCGACCATTTGCACCGAGACCCACTCAACACAGTCAAGTGATAACTTACTCCATTATCCTTGTTATCCTTCTGTGAGAGACCAAGACCCACTGAATTTTTTCTCAGAGAGGATAGCTTACTCTGAAGATAACATGAATAACACTGAATTTTGATAACTTTGTACATCATGGACAGAGACAATTCTTCATGGGATTTCTCGGCTCCATCGATACTCGATGGCAATGGTGACCCTCTCTTCCACATGGAGTCTCTCAGAACCAACCTGCCTTCTCGGAAGTAAGTCTAATGGCAGCCATATATTCACTTAGAAAATCGTTATCTTCGTCTTCATTTTGAATGGGGGCTGCTGCAATCTTTTGTTGATTTTGGTTGTTTGTTTGAGCAATTTGTAGGAGGGGTTTGTCCAATTTTTTCACGGGTAATTCCTAGTCATTCACATCTCTGGCGTCTGTAAAATGCATGGAAGACCTCAACAAGCCAGAGGAAAGCTCAAGTGTTCCCATATCTGGGAAAATAATCAGATCATTCAATCATCAATACTCACGGCAGGCTCACCCGAATCCATGAAAATGCTCCGCAAGGCAAGACTTCCTTTTTCCGTAAGATGAGAAAGAAAAGTAGCAATTTAATTCGCTTCGAGCTACTGCTATCACATTCAGAACAAAACTATATAAAGATAATGGGGCAGTGGAGTATAAACTAATTTACAGATCCATTGCCCAACAATGACTCCTGATCCCTCTACATAATGCTCAAAATCTGCTTCTTTTTATTTATTGTAAATTTCAGAAAACTTGGTGGGTTTCGATTCGGGGGCGGAAGAAACCCCATGTTATTTACCATATACTTCAATGCCAAATCTTCAAAGAGTTTCTATATTACAGTTACTATAATATTGCAGTTATAGAAAAGATAGAAGTCAGAGGAATGAAGAAGATAAGACAGAACCCCTCTTGCAAATCATCACTCAAACAAACAGCCAAAATCAACAAAAGATTGCAGCAGCCCCCGTTCAAAATGTAGACGAAGATAGCGATTTTTTGAGTGAATATATGGCTGCCATTAGACTTACTTTCGAGAAGGGAGGTTGGATCTGAGAGACTCCATGTGGAAGAGAGGGCCACCATTTCCATCGAGTATCGGTGGAGCCGAGAAATCCCATGAAGAATTGCCGATGTCCGTGATGTACAAAGTTATCAAAATTCGGTGTTATCCATGCTATCTTCAGAGTAAGCTATCCTGTATGAGGAAAAATTCGATGGGTCTTGGTCTCTCACTGAAGGATAACAAGGATAACGGAGTAAGTTATCACTTGACGATGTTGAGTGGGTCCCAGTGCAAATGGTCGGGTAGATAGCTTACTCCATTTGAAATTCCTACCCTAGTGGGCAACAACCAAATTCGATAAGGCAAGAACGCTGATAACTTAAAAGAAAAAATGACAACGACTTAAGAAGTTAAGAGGGTCCAGGCCAAACACATTGAAAAGAAAAAAGGATAGCAACTACCCTGGCCAGACACGTTGAAAAGAAAAAAGGACAGCAACTACCCTGGCCAAACAAGTTGAAAAGAAAAAGGCCAGCAACTCAAAAGTTAGAAATAGAAAAAGGCAGCAACTCGAAACCAGGCTTCAAATTTGAAGCCTTCGGAGCCCTTCAAATGCCATTTTAAACGTCATATAAGGCCGCAAGGAATTTTACCATGCAAAAAAAAATTAGTTTCATTTCCAGCACTTCAATAATAACCACTTATACTATGAAATGAGAACTATATACTATGAACGAGAACTCTACCCATAAAAACGATGATTTTTGCAAAAAAACACCAAAAACACCCCCCAAATAGAAAAGTGTTGATACCAGTATACACGTTTTTTTTTAGGGTAAGAAATAGAGCCATGGACTAAACATCCCATATTGTTGTTTAACAAAACTTTAAAATCAACCTTAAATTGGAAAAAAAGAAAAATTCTTGAAGAGATAAATTACAACTTTCTGGAAAATTGCATATTAAAGAAAAAACAAATTTCTCTAATAATTTCACCATTATAACCATATAGAAGCAAAGAAATTATGATGTGATTCATAATGAGATAATATATTAGACCATACAAGAACAAATGGTTCATATAAATATTCAAAAACTCCTCTAGAGTTTCAATTACAAAAATCATACTAGTAAAAAGCATCTAACTTCCTCTTCAAATTCATCCATGGATTATGACACCCCATCATCAAAAACTCCTGTAGAGTTTCAATTAAAAAAATCATACTAATAAAAAGCATCTACACTGCTTCTTCAAATTCATCCATGGATTCTGACACCCCATCATAATCTACATTTTCTGCAGATGAAGGACTTGATGAAGATGTAGATGACCCATACTCTTCTCTATTATCAATGGGCACACCATCTGAGTCTACATCTATGCCCATCATTTCAGATGTCATATTCCTTCGGGATCTACGGCTTGGTTTAACAGACTCCCATCTTGCAACTTCTGGCTGTGGCAGCAACCTCTTGATAATCTCTATAGTCTTGGAGCGGAGAGTGTCTTTCTTTGTCAACTTGAAATCATAAACAAGTATATCAACTTCCTCTAATTTCAAGATGTCAATGCGGCGGCGATTTATTTTTTGACCCTTTCTGTTCTTCTTTCTGCAAACCTTTTTCTCAACCACCATCTCTGCCTTGTACACACCATCAAATGGGTGTGTATCTGTTGCATACCAATGTACTTCTACTGATACTACTTCTTCATTTTCTTTATTGACCTTCATAGCTTTTGCAATCCAGAATGGATATTGACGTGGATCATCTGTAGCCAAAACTGCAATCATGCAACCCTCCTTGATATCTTGTACTGAGCCCCTGTAAAGGTCTTCCATCTCTCGACGCTTTGCGGATGATCTTCTAGAGCCAATATACATTTCTCTTTCCTCTACTTGAGAAAACTCAACAGCTCGAGGTTCAACATTTGTTACCTCGTTTTCATTTGATAAACTTTGTGGCCAAGCAAATGGAGTCTTCAAAAATATATCTCCATTTGTAGAGTTTGAAATTATGTCACTCTGCTCTATGAAAAAAGACTCCCACCAAACAAAATCAGCAACATCAAAGTACTCATATGTATCTTCAATAGACTTTTTGATTTCTTCCAAGCAGTGAGAAGAATCAACATCTCTACTATGTCGCCTTGCATTATGAATCTCTGTAGATGATTGCAATAACAATAAATTTGAAGCATACATTTGACGACTTGGGATGAATTTCAAAAATGCCAAACCTGATGAAGGCCCCCATTCTGTGCTAGTTGAGTACTTCTTGCCCCACAATAGTGTTTTTCCATCAATCTTTTTTATACGAAATTGATGCTGAAAGCTAATGTCATTAATTTTTTCAATGCACCTTTCCTCACCATGCGATCCAAACAGAAATCTTCGCATGTCAACAGTTTCTTCCAATTTCTGTACAGTAGGCTCTGGATGGTATGCTTTCCCTATAATTTCAATCAACGATGGTAGGCTCCCGACTTTCTTCCTCCTCCATTAAAGCAATATGTAACAACCAGCTGTGTTGGCCATGGCTAAAAGGAAAAGGGTTTCATGTTGAGGAATATACTTTCCAGTGAAAACATTATAAAGAAAAGCTGATCTGCAAACTATAAACAAGGAGTTGGAAACAAAAATCACAACTTGGGCGCCAAAGGGCGGCCCTCACGGCGGCCCTCGAGCAAAATAAAAATTATAAATTTATTTGTAAAACCTTTGACAACAAATATGAATTCAGAAACTAATAAAAAATTAAAATCCAATCAACTACTATATTCATGATTTAGTAAGGACTAATAATATAATGTTAAAGTTCAATATTTATTAGTAAAGACTAATAATATAATATTGTTGTATGCTAAAGTTCAATATTTATTTACTATTAATCTCCATGGATGGGCATGGACATCAATGGGGCCTCTTATGTATTAACCTGTGAAACTTATTATGGTTGTGATTTGTTTTTTTCCTAAAATTTCTATAAAAAGAACTTAAACACTTTGGCTAGTTTCTTTCGTAAAGATACGTGGATTATAATTCTATAATGGCGTGTGACTTTTGTCACGTAGGTCTTGTAAAGTATCATAAGCCCTATTTGAAAGCATATAGTCAACCATCGCCTTTCTACTATTTGATTTCAATGTTGTACAATTCATAAACAAATTCCATGTATACAAAGCAACTTACTCTTAGGTTATGGTAATCTTGTGTATTTAATCCTAGATTGTGGTTTGATGTAAATTTTTTTGATGGTTCAAATTCATTTGTATTTATTTATTGTTTATAAGTAGTAGCCCTCATATGTTATTTTTGGAATTATTATTTAGAATGAAAGAGAATGAAAAACATGTTTACATAATAAAATGTTGCACTTGATTTAGCTAGATAAGAAGTTAAAATAATTATGTATGTTCATAATGACCTTTTAGTTGTTATGAATCATGAGACCATAAACCTATGAAACTTATTGATGAACCAAAACGTTTCACTTGATTTAGCTAAACAATAAGCAAAAACAACTATTTGTGATTGTAATGACCTCTAAGTTCATATGATCCATGAAAGGCATATTCCAATGCATGCAATTATTGTCTTAATTTAAAAATAAAGATAGTAATTAGTTATTATTATTAATAATGGTTTCAAATTTATTATTCCAAACTCAAGTTAACACTAAACCTATAAACATCAACTTATTTAATATTTATAAATGAATAAGGTTCTCAAGATACTAAGTATGCCATACTGAGAATTTGCTATATGCTATATGTAATTACATAAGGTTCTCCGTCGCTTGGGCGCCAAAAGGCGGCCCTCACGGCGGCCCTCGATGCCCGGCATCGAGGGTCGAATGACTGTTGGTGGAAGGCTTCCTCTTATGCTTATGTCTATCTACAGAAACTCCATTGAAAAGCTTCCAAGAGGATTCGACGCCTGATCCCTCCTCCGCAACTCCAATTCCGAATGCATTTCCAGAAGACGTCGCCTTAGGAATCGCACCGTTCTAATGATGTGTTGATCTCTTTATTGAGGCTGCACCAGCATTCATGTAAATCCAACTCCAGTTTCTGTATACGTGAGTTTCCTCCTCTGTGTTAAGAGTGGGTTGTTCATCTACTCGAGGGAACCCTAGAACATCCCTCGGATTCAGATACCAGAAGCTTAAATCAGGCATCGATGGAAAATTTTGTATGACTATCGATCCCCAGTCTCGGCTTCCCGGTTTTGCCTCTTTCATTCTTCTTTTGATTAAAAAATTGCCCAGATTGTCACCCCCAAAGTCTGCCACAGTGAGAACAGTGGCTTTGCAGAGAAGCAATATGAGAACTGCGTCTTCTTCTGGCAGAAATTCCATGGCAGACACCTTCCAGTTGAACAGAGCGGTGGCTTTGCCCTGGGGACATTGTGCCGTGTATCCAAGCACCCTCACTCAATAAGTGCCCCATATTGGACCCTCGATGTCGGGCATCGAGGGCCGCCCTTTGGCGCCCAAGCGGCGGAGAACCTTATGTAATTACATATAGCATATAGCAAATTCTTAGTATGGCATACTTAGTATCTTGAGACCGAATACGCTGTTAAGTGGTCTGAAATGCTGCCTCCATTTTCAAGCCACACGCAGGAGGAGACATTGCCAATGTATATTACAACAGACTCCAAGTCTCAAGATCTAGTCTCTACTAGTAACATAAATAACCATAACCAAGCTGCTCTCAATTCTGCCGTTTTCCCAATATCATGGCAACAGCTTCAGAACGCTGAGTGTCCGGTACTCGGTGACAGGGCAACAATGCTCAGTACTCCGTTGTCTGATGCCGATTTCCACCGAATTGCTGCAGTTCTGGACCAAATTTAGCACAACTTTGAGTTCATCTTGATAATGCCAGGTTTAGTTAGTCGTTACTAATTTGTCATGGGTTTACAATATATTCCACAGATTGATTCTGAAATTCACACAAACTCACAGCCGTGGTGGACTCAGATGTAATAAAATTACAATTGTGATCATGTCCAGTGTATTGGGCTCAAATGTTGTTTCAGAGAGATTGATTCTTCTTGATTTCTGTGTGCAGTAGAAGCATAATTGTGTGTCAATTTCCAATAATGGTGTGAATTAATAAAGCTGCTGCAACCATTCACATAATTATATATAGCTGGAGAATACTGTGTTGTTTTTTCCCTTGTTTCCTTATCTTGGCTTCAGGCCAATTTTTGAATATAGCAGGCTGGATATTATTTTATGCAACCATCTCTGTGTATACTGTTTTTTTTCTCTTAATTTTTAAACTCGGGCATTCGAACGTATCTAACATTAATTTTGTTTCGCTAAGAAACACAGTAAAATACTGAATAGAGAAGCAGAAACGGCGAGGGCTTTTGTGTTTTAATTAAAATTAAAGCATCTGTTTAATTAATTAACGTGCATGGATTACATATTGTGCATGTTAAATTAATTTATTTACCAGGTCACTCTCTGGATTTTAGATACGTTAAATTATGGTTTCCTCTCTCCACATTGTGAGCGGTCTGCCATAAAAATTCGATATCATGGTTACAAGAGACGCAAGGCATTGCATGTTATGTCATAAAGAAAATTTCGATCCGAGTAATAATAAGGTCCCTAATAGAATGACCCCACAAATTCCCCGTTATATTCATAATCAACATATGGATTGAACGTTGTCGTCACCATAGTAGGCATTGATGATGGGTTTTGTAATGCGAACTTTTAAGTATAT
>LPNX010435808.1:110427-255784 GCA_001517045.1 Pseudotsuga menziesii | reverse complement strand
CAACCATTTTTGAAACGGGGGTAAAAATAGCTACTAAAATTAGGAGAGAGAAAAACGAGAACTGTGTCGAGTTCTCGTTTCATAGTATAAGTGGTTTAATGAAATTGAGTAAGCCTCGGTAAATTTGCAACAGAAGGATAGGTACAAAATTTTCCTATCCAGGGATTCAGTGGAATGTGGGAGAGTCGGGACTCGGAGTCTTCCCAAGTGCCCTTGAATAGTCGGATCATGGATGAGGATCTCAGTCCCAATTGACACGAACCATGGTGGGCCACTAGGCTGCCTAGTGCCAAGTTCAAGTCGATGAGTCACGATTGTGACTCACGATTCGATGTTCACTTTCAAAGCATTTAATGGAATTAGCATGCATTACTGATTCACCAACTTCATTAAATCTTGGTATGAGCTGATGCCACCTGCCAACTCAATTTTCCATCTGTCATCTTATTGTTCACTGAGTCACATGATCTCACAACTTACAAGTCACTTGAGTATTTGAGTATATGATGTGAAATTAAATACTCATATGAGTCATATCTATGGATGGTGAATTGATTTGATAACCCTCCACTGTCAAGGCTCCGTAAGGAAAAACTAATGGTGTTGTTTTTTGGGTTACAACTTACAAGTCGCAATTTACAATGCATTGAGAAATATTTGCTAGATTTGAACCTAACCTGGCCTAATGAAGGGTATGTAAGTTTCCAGACCAGGGTTTCACCCAGTGCTAGGCATTTCTATTATGACCACCACAAGACTGGGATGACGGATCTTTGCTAGTAGGCTAGCAGCACGCCGCCCTTTGTTTGTGCTCATGAATCATATCCTATACTAGTTAGTCCGGGATTCTAGGATTTATTCCAATTTCCATTCATTTACTAGGGTCAAAATCATTTGAATCAGCACTCCCAGTCTCCCACGGTCCACCTAGGCCGCTAGTCTCCCCATCTCACCGGGGGAAGGGGGTTAGGAAGTAGAGACAAAGGCAACTAGAATGGAGGGCCAACCAAAGAGAATGGTTGTACAATATGCATATACTCATCTCTGAAAGAAACAAAATAATTTGTCATATACCTAACTGAATATTATCATTACTTAAATTTGTCGGGATGCTTAAACGGTAACTCTAGTGCCCGAGTTGTTTATGAGGGTTTCCTATGTCTACAATGGCTATGATTTAGAGAGGCTTGTTCCCATCATTATAGAACCAGTAGGTTTCTCCTACAAATATCGCTATTCCCCTCCTCACCCACCTTACCTTTTGACTTGAGTCCTCTTCTTCTTCTTCTTATTCCTCCCGTGGGCTCTCTGATCTATGCCCTGAGCGCCCTCATAACGAAGAATGATCTCTAGAAGTATCTAGAAACCTCAGGAAAACAATACCCAGTTTTCCCTCACCTGCACAGATATATCTATGCATGTGAAATACACAAACATGCATTCGCCTACCTCGGGCAAGGTAAACCAACTCAGGAGCGCCGAGATATTGTGGAATTGAGATGGTGTTGCTTCCAATCGTCTTTCTGCAGAAGGAAATGGTTGCACACTCTAATTCCTCGTTGTCTTCTGCAGTGAGCAACTCGAAGGTTCCACCTTTTTCACAGGTAGGAGCAAGAGAAGCAAAGGTAGAACGTTGGGTAGGCTGGATTGAGCTTCCCCGAACTTAAAGAGATTGGTGAAGTCTGTGAAAAAAAAACATTATTTTCGATTTATGAGTATAGGACAGTCGGAGGTTGAGACTCAGACTCTCAACTCTCCAATTCTATGCTTCAGTGTCTCCTTAATTTCTATTTCCTCCAGAAGATTATGTAGATCTAAGCTGTCGACTTGGTTGTCGTGAATTTACAGGTATGTATAGCATTTTACACTTGCGTAACATTTCATATGTGGATAAAAGTTAAATGTGTTTCTTGTTGGAGTTCTTTCTGGTTCTATAAATATAAAGGTTTAAAATTTCTCCATCCAAAATGTTGTTTGAAATTTGTAATGTATTATGCGATTACGTTTCCGCCAGACTAAGTCTCGAATACTCAATAGATGTAACCTTAAAAAACCTAGTATTTAAATGAAATCAGAACCAAAATAATGTATACTTTTCATAGTCTAGGACCACAACTTCGTTTGAGTGGAGGAGCAAGAAGAAAGAGCCTTGTATTTGAGTTCCAAATCTGTCAATGTTATTTATCTGCCGTGAATTGTAAACATTAGGTTGAAAGAAAGAACAATATTTGAATATAAGTGTTTGAATTGTTCCAATTTCCTTAATGAAATCCAATAGTTGAAAGGATAAAATATTTAACAACCGACACTGTAAATGGTGTAGACTCTGGCCCCTTCGTTTTCCTGTCGGCCTTCTAATAATGGAAACAAGAAGTACAAATGTCTACCAATATATCTAAACAAGGGAATCCCTTAACGGACGTTCATGAATGAGGGACTGGGAGTGCAATGATCTAGCGAAGAACATGATTTCAACATCCTCATTGTCGCAAACCTCCCAAACGTGTGTTTATGATTCGTCTTCCTTGTTGACTTTGGTAGAAACTAGACACCCAACTTGTAGTGATATTTGTTGGAGAATTTAATGTTCTTCCTTATAGTGGACTAATAAATACTTAACCTTTTCGATAGGGCTGATAAACGCGATATAACTTGGAGGGACTATCCATAATCTACATAAAATTGGGGATTTTGTTTGATCACTTGGAATTGGGGTATAAACTCGATATACATTGGAGGGACTATCCATAATCTACCTAAACTTGGGGCCTTTGTTTGATCACTTTGATTTGAGCATGTGGGGAGGTCATGATTCAATTCTAAAAATAACTGTTGAATTTAGGGTTAATAAAAAAAAATTCTCTGTGAAAGCATTAGGTATTATATTTTGGGGTTTTTCTTTTAGCCTAGGTCCAAAACCCCCTTGACTAATAGAGCCACCATCAAGCTGGATCAATCCTCCATTCAAAGGTCCTTCCAAATTCCAATGCCTTATTTTATCAATGACCTAACAACCGAGTATTTCACTGGCCCGACATAATTGTCCCTTATCTAAGTTCAATAAACTATATGCTCCAGGGACCATGAGAGTACATGGTTTACCTCACTAATTCCATGTAAATGTTGAATCACTCAGGATTTCTTCTTATTGTCATTTTTTTCTATACATTATTTTTAATAAATAATAAAATTTTATTGTACACTTACAGTTTCAAATGAAAAGAATAATTTATTTTTACATGTCAACATTGAAGGGTTCAATTTCTCACAACCCTTCAAAGTGAAATAGGACCCTACCCTTAAAATTTGATCCTGCTCGAAACCCAAGACGGCAGCATCTAAAAATATAAAAAAATAAGCGACTCACCAACTTCGATCAAATTTAATAATTTCGAGGGTTCACGGGTGAAGGCCACATGGCCTTTGTCATTTCCAATCGAAATGGAAAATGATACGAGGCCACCGTCAAAGGATATGTTACGGGTCTTGTAGGACCACCCCCATGCCATGCCATGCCATGCCATGCCCATTTAAGGAGGCCGTCAAGGGAATATTAGGGTTCTTGTAGGACCATTAGAAAATGATATGAGCCCAATCAGCAACTGACATCTGGATATTTATTTTGGCTGGGGGAGGGAGAAACATAATTTAGGTATGAGCCCAATAGGTATGGAGGATTGCATAACAACATCACTTTCAAAAGGGTCTAGTTTTTAGCATAGTGAATTGTCTTTTCTAAACAAAATTGTCATTCACACGTTTCAAATTTGGTAGAGTGATTCTCAATTTTTAAGATTTCTTACTTAGGCGAATGAATATTGCTTTTTTTATTAGTTTTTGCTCTTGGGCTGGTATGGACTTTTTGAATTGGCTTGCTGTCAATTTTATTAATCTTTATAGAATTTTTTGCAATTATTTTTCTAAGTTTGATTCAAGTATTTATAACACTATTCTCTCAGTTAATCATTCACTTGGTATCTTACAATACGGCTTTGTCAACCGTTCTCTTAACCAATCATTAACTTGACTTTTACAACATCGCTTTGTCCACCGTTTTGTGGATCAATCAACGACTTGGATTTCTTATTTGGCCTCAAATCGAGGTGAGCAGAAAATCCAAAGACAAGTTACACAATCTTACTTTCTAAACATTGAGATGACATATAAAAAATTGGATAACATAACTTGTCTATGTAAGTATCATATTTATTAAGTCCACATGCACACTAAGAACTACTAGCAAGTTCATGCACTAAGTGGAAATAGCAGTAAATTGGTCTTTCTTTAGCCGTTCAACACTGCATAAGTCATTCACTGAAGCAAGAATTATTCCAGCAAGCGAGCATCCTGGCTAGTAGTACAACTAGGCTTAAATGGCTTGAACGGAACCAAATGTAGAAAACAACTCTTTCTTTTACAACAAAATGAGGACTAAAAGTACATCCAAGATAAACCAAAATCACAGTGGAGAAAGACAAGATCCATGTGAAACATTGAATGATCATTGAACGGTGTATTAATGTTAAGGGAAACTATAACATTACCTCTCTAACATCAAATGCTTGGATATCATAGCCTTGATTGCTAAAAGTTAGCGATCTTGGCTTTAAGTTGGCTTCAAGCTACATGTACATGAGGCCTTATTGTGGCTATTGGCATGTTGGCCACCTGTATAACTTCTCTTGCTCCACCGCCATACTTCAACACAATTTTAGTTCAACACTACGGCCTCCATCGTAAGAGCTCTTTGCATTATCAACTACAATCTTGCAAGAGATTCTTTAGCTCCAAGAGATGCAAGCAAAAGTCGTAGAAGTATTTTCTTCTTCTTGCTCCACTCAGGGATCAATGGTGCATGTGAAGCTTCAACTCATAAAAGAAGAGGTCGGTTCATTTCTTTCAACTAATAACCTAATGCTTATGGTAAACATAGTCTTTAATCTAACGTGCCACTCAACAGTCCTCCTTGTCGCCATGGAAGCCAATTCTGGACACCATCGCTTAACCAGACAACCCGCATGGAAATTCATAAACATATAGAGAAGATCCTGCTCTTTGAGATAATCTGCAACATAGTTCACACATAGCAATGTAAATGTTTTGTAATATTGTGGAACTCAAACATGTACAACAATATACTATTTATATGCATTAAAATTCATTAGTCCAACATATGTCTGTGTATAAACTTTTGTTTCCAACTTTGTGCAGATATATTGTGCAGCAGAAGCCACCATCACAGAACATGTAGTAGTACAAGCCATCGTCGAATCTGCAATCAATCAAAAGAAAAAACATAATCAACAACACATTGTAATAGAACTCTTGTTATTTGTTAGAGTCTCACAGTAGAATCAATTCAATTACAAAACAAATAAAAACATTTTAACACCAGCATTTAATGTGGTAAAACCCTAGAGGGGAAACAACCAAGTAGGAAAAGTATTGAAGCTCACTAATGAAGAAGGTGAGATTACAAGACAGGTCTTAGCCTCATAGACAACTCTCTACATTTCTTATCCCAACCATGCACTATATACTTCATGAAATTAGTTACATGAGTAAACTATTGTCGGTTATGTTTGTTATGAGAAACTTCCCGTAAACACCCGTAATGAGAAACATCCCATAAACACGTTAATTTAGTTGTCATTTAAGAATCTCCACCTTGACAACAAAGTTTACAAATACTTTTCCCAAAACTATTTATCGCCTTTTTTTCAAACCAAGAGAAGCTACACACCATCGTAACTTCTCTAACAATACTGGTTTTGTGAACATATCTGCACAATTTTCTTAAGTATGGACCTTTTTCAGATCTACTCCACCTTCACTAATGGCTTGTCTTACAAAATGATATTTTACATCAATATGTTTAGTCTTACTATGATAAACATGATTTGTAGCCAAATGAATAGAACTTTGAGTGTCACAAAAGACATGCACACTATTCTGCAACCTTCCAATTTCTCTAAGTAGACCTCTCAGCCAAATTGCCTCTTTGCAAGCATGTGAGGAAACAATGTATTCAGCCTCTGTAGTGGATAAAACAACTGTTTCTTGAAGCTTTGACATCCATCTTATAGCTCCACATGCAAGAGTAAAGACATAATCTGAAGTAGACCTTCTCTTGTCCAAATCACCTGCGAAATATGAATCAACAAAACCGCATATAGAATCGTTGTTATAATTTAAGGCAATACAATAGTCACTTGTGCCTCATAAGTACCGAATCACCCATTTCATTGCATTCCAATGTTATTTTCCTGGATTTGCCATGTATTTACTAACAACACATACTACATGTGAAATATTAGGTAAGTATGCACCATTGCATACATTAAACATCCTACTATATTGGCATATGGTACATGAGACATATAATCATTTTCTTCCACACTACTAGGAAATAAACCTGAAGAAAGTTTAAAATGGGAAGCTAAAGGAACATTCACAGGATTTGCCTTATTCATTTCGAATCTTTCAAGTATTTTTTCAATATACTTCTCCTGTGAAAAACTGAGCTTACCATTTTTTTCTGTCTATGTGTATCTCAATACCAAGATTTGTTTTTCAGCTCAAAGATCCTTCATATCAAAAGTGCTAGCCATCTAATCCTTCAACCTGTTAATCTCGTCCATGCTTTTGCTCACAATAATCATATCATCAACATACAATACTAAGATAATGAATATATCATTCAATTTTTTAAAGTATAAAGAATGATCATACTCACTTCTAGTATAACCTTGGCTCACCATGAAAGAATCAAACTTCTTGTACCATTGCTTGTGTGATTATTTCAGGCCATACAATGATTTCTTGATCTTGCAAACTAATCTACCTCTATAATGTTGTACAAAACCTTCTTGTTGCTCCATAAAAATCTCCTCATCTAAATCTCCATGTAAGAAAGTCGTTTTAACATCTAGTTGCTCTAACTCCAAATCAATCAATGCAACTAATGCTAACACAATTCGAATAGATACAAGCTTGACAACTGGTGAAAATTATCATGATAGTCTATACCTTCCATCTAAGAGTACCCTTTTGCAACCAATCTGGTTTTGTATCTTTCAACCTTACCATCAATTCCTTTCTTCAATTTGAAGACCCACTTACATCCAACAATTTTTCTATCTTTGGGGAGTTCAACCAATTCTCATGTCTCGTTTTTTTCCATAGAATCCATTTCTCCTTTCATTGCCACCTTCCACTTAGCATTGTCAACAGAATAAATGGATTTCTAAAAACAAGAAGGTTCTTGTAGAGGGGTCCACTTGACTTCCTAAATGTCATCATAATTGTATAAGTGTATAGTTAAAGAGATATTAACAAATGAGTAGTTGGAGCGGGTAGAACCGCTCCAACCTCTCTCATAATGTATAAATAGTAATCAAAGATAATACATCATCAGCTTGGACGTCCCTTCCCAAAGTACTTGTCTTTGATGGTTGTGTATGTGATTTAATGTATGCATGAATGTGATGTGAAAGCCTAGCTTTCAACATCTGGCGTCGTTGCCTCTCCCATCCGGTCTGGACGTGATATGCTTGGAAGAGCTTGCAAGAAATTTTGCTTGTGCCTGGCTTAGTGGGGGTATTCGACCTAAACACATCGGAAACAATGTGGGACTCACCTTATGTTGAAAGCGTACTACATAAGACTCACGTTCGACCTGGGAAAGGTTTGAATCCTTCTCTCGTGAGGAATGTGCGTGGAGCACCATTGCATACGTTCATTGCCACTCCTATTGCTGGTAGTTTTTTTGACACAAATGCATATTCCTTTGAGTGGCTTTCCAAGGAATCAATTGGATGTTGATAGGTGGAAATGATCTCCTACTTCCTCCCAAGAGGGCTTGCTTTCGTCTCCACGTAATAATTCTCCTGTAATGCACAAAGCAGAGAACAAGTAAACGAAGTCAATAGTGATTCCGCCTTTACTTTTACGGGTGTGATATCTCAAATCTTTGATAAAGCCTTAATGGAGCAAACATTTTGTGAGATGTATGCAAAGTGTTTGTGTCGATCTTGTTGCTAGTTTACCTGAATTCAATGAAAATAATGAGAATTACTTTTAGGCAAGTGCTCTTGAACAATTGCCGGGAAGAATTTGAAAGGGGTGAAAGGGAACAGGCCGAAGCTGATAGACCGGAAGAAAAAGGTGTGTCGCGTGTGGCTGTTTTTCATACCATGTGTTTGAATATTGCTTGGATGTTACGATGACTATATATATTGTTGGAATGAGTTCTAGCAATTAAACTCATGCATTGAAGACTTCTCTTGAAGCTGCTACGACCTCCATGTGAAGACTAAAACAAAAATATGTTTTGAAGACTCCGGATGATTACAATCGGAGGTGTGGGCTCTATGTGTTTTTCGAGTTCAAAATTGAGAGACATTAGTATATAATTTTCAAATGTGAAACAAGTTATTGCAGAGAATCTGTTGTAGGCTTGCCCCCATGGACGAGATTGATACAAGAGCTCTCCTTCCGTGCATTATACTCATCAACTATCCTTTATCGAGCTATCAAGCAGCTGATGGTTAAAGTTTTAAAGTAATGAATAGAGACGATTCAGATCCAGAAAAGAAAGCGAAAATAGTTGCAAAATATCAGATCCTATTCGTGAATGAAAGGCGATGCATGTTCTCCAAGTCGTTGGTGCTAACTCGTTAAAGATTAACTTCTCCAAGTCAGGTGGGAGGCCGACCAGCGAAACAAAGAAAATATATTTTCTGTCCATTACTATCGTTGCAGGAAGATTATTCTTTCACCAATGGTCTGGTCGATATGTTGACGGAACTGCTACATGATACCATGTCGATACCTGCAGAATGACCACCCGTTTCTTTGAGGAAGCAACCGACCACTCTAGTCGAGAGAGCAACCGATCACAAGCATAATTCAATCTGTCGGCTAGCAGAACGACAAAGAGTGCAACCGACTATGAAAACATTAGATGCTCCTCAACTGGTCAAGATATTTGTCGGCTATAGTTCTTTGGCACAGAGATTTTCACTAGAACGCATCGAATCTAAAGGGAAGCTTGGCATCATTCACAAGGAAATTGAAGTAGCTAGTCGAACTCATATTTGTTGATGCCCCTCATGAGTTGCCTTTTATTTACCAATCAATTAGTAACAAAATGCAAGATGGCAAATATGATAAAGTACATGAATGCTGCACTAATTCTGTCAACCAAGGCCGTCGAACAATCAATTGATGAAGACATGTAAGTCACTATGTTGTGAAGAAGATCCCTGGAGATGTTTGCAGACAACACCAACGGGATTTCGAAGAACAAATAATTCAATGCTTTGGTCGAAGATCACCGACTAATGGAGACTGAAGGAAATCGAATATTGTTGACTAACGAGTGCTTTCAGACCGAAGATGTCGACTATCTCACTACCGACAAGAGAGCCCAATGACAATGCTTTTCTAGACGCTCATCTGGTATATTCTTGACTTCTTATGACTACTATCGACCATATATTGGTTAAAAGCACTATCTTATGAGTTGAAAGATGGAGTTTGGCAAGCCTCTGACTCCTGTGTTGAGTTAATAATGGGTCCACTTTTTGGTCGACTATATTTTTTTTTTTTTGGTTTGGTTAATGTTAAAATATGGTCAACTTTCTTCTTTTGTCAATGTATTCCATCACGGTGGTCGATCACTATTTTGGTAGACTCGACATGAATATTAAGTCTTTTTAATAGTAGTTTCGATCTTAATACAATCGATGGTATTATCGAGTATAGTGCAAATTTCTCACCATTGTATTGGCCTATCTTTAAAAGTGGTCAACATTTTAAGCAAGTAAATTCTCATGGTCGGTTTAGCATGGTCGACAAAGTTAGAATGGTCGGTTGTAAATAGTCGAGTCGATGCTATATGGTCGGAATTAAGTCACTATGTTGACGTGACTCTTTGTTAAAATTTTGAAGTCGAGGGGGTTAAACATGAGTCTCTTTTGAGGCAGGCGATCCCCTCCAGTGTATGTAAATTAAGTTGGTATCTTTCCAACCATTGTGAGTTGAGTTTAATGTTCATTCATTAAATTTTTTTTGTTGATCGAGTTGAGGAGGTTAAATGTGGGTCTTTCTTAAAGGTAGGCGATCTCCTCACTTATGTAATGAAGTCGGTATCTAGTCAACTATCATAAGATAAGTTCGAGTCATTCCAAAGTAGTCGATCATGACCAAGACCATGCACATGAGCAGGAAACATACAATCTTGTAGGAAATTCAAACTCTCATAGCAGAAGAAGATGACGACGATGGCATTCAAGCAAATATCATTCACTTACATAGCAAAGCACTCCAATGAGACATGATGACAATGTGCTTAAATCCCTCAGTATCAAAATGTTGAGACTGTTCTCGGGTTGTGACCTCGAAAAGTTATAAGACAGAGAAATGGCATAGAAAGTCGAAGAGCCAAAAGGCCCCGCATACCTGAACCGATGGAGATGCCAGTCAGATGAGCCAGGGTGAGGCTTTAAACCAAAATACCTCGTTGCGAATAGTTGATCGTCGTTGTGTGAGGATGAGACTTCGATGAACTACTGCCAAATTGAAGATGGAGGCTGAAGAGTAACCAATCACAGTAGAGCCTTATACACGTGTGTTCTCCCATCAAGCTGGTTGTTGTTGCGGCTAAGTTACCTATGCAGACTGGTATGCATGGTTGATGCACAGTGAGGACTAATTTAGCAGTAGCAGAGAACCAGGATGTTGATGCACATTTATTTTTTCTCTTCGGGACGAAGAAACGTTTTGTTTGTGGGGGAGATGTAGAGGGGGCCACTTGACTTCCTAAATGTCATCATAATTGTATAAGTGTATAGTTAACGATATATTAACAAATGAGTAGTTGGAGCAGGTACAACCGCTCCAGCCTCTCTTATAATGTATAAATAGTAATCAAAGATAATACATGATCGGATTGGATGTCCCTTCCCAAAGTACTTGTCTTTGATGGCTGTGTATGTGCTTTAATGTATGCATGAATGTGATGTGAAAACCTAGCTTTCAACAGTTCTTCATCACTGGTAAATAAAACAGACGAAACACAATCAGTATACCTCTTAGGAGGATTTCTCTCCCTTAATGATCTTCTTGGTGTAGGCTGTGGGGTTTCCACATCTTCTTGAATTTCTTCATCTTCTATGACTTCTCTCTCACCAAAAACTTCTTCTTGTTTCTTTGAGTCATGAGAATATTGGTTCTCCAATTGAATTAGTTGTTTTGATATTACTTGTTCATGTTACACATCAACTCTTACATTTTTGAATTTAATCAGAGAAGATTCATAAAAATTTACATTTCTTCTAATGACAATTTTGTGGGAAGTAGGATCCCACGAGCTATATCCTTTCATTACATCATCATACCCAACAAAGATGCACTTCTTTGATCGATGGTCTAACTTAGAACGCTGATTTTTAGGAGTAAGTGCATAAGCTTCACAACCAAAGATTTTCAAATTCCAATAATCATGGGAATGACCAGTCCATACCTATTCCAGAATTTTACAATCTATTTCCATTGAAGGTGATCGATTTATTAGATAGCAAGTAGTAGGAACTGCTTCTTCCCACAACTCTTGCCACAAATTAGCATTAATAAGCATGCTCCTTTCTCTTTCTAGAAGAGTCACGTTCATGTGTTTTGCAAAGCCATTTTGCTGAGGAGTGTATACATTTGTTTTGTGTCTGACGATCCCTTCATATATGCAATCATTAGAAGTAAATTCACCTCCATTATCCGTCCTTAAACACTTGATTGTCCTGTCGGTTCTTTTTTCCACAATAACTCTAAATTCTTTAAATGTATTAAACACATCAGCTTTTCTTTTTAGGACATAGACCCAAACCTTTCTAGAAAAGTCGTCTACAAATAATACATAATATTTTGCTCCCCCATAAGAAATGATAGGATGCGGACCCCACAAATCAGAATGAATGTAGTCAAGAACACCTTTACTAACATCACTACCTGCTTTAAATTTTTGTCTACACTGCTTTCCATATATACAATGTTTACAAAACATCAAATTCATAGTTTTCAAATTTGGAAGCAATTTACAATACATTAATACATGAAGTCCTTTTTACTCATATGACCAAGACGTCGATGCCATAGTTGAGTGGATCTTGACTCTCCTTCAGATACTGATGCAATACCATTAATTTGTGTCCTTCCAACCAGTTTGTAAAGGTTTCCTATCCTCTGTGCCTTCATCACCACTAAAGCACCCTTGGAAACTTTTAGAGTTCCATCAAAATATGTAAATTTATGACCACAAGAATCCAATAGTCCTAAAGAAATTAAATTTTTCTTTAACTCAAGTACATGTCTAACATCTGTAAGTGTTCTTGTTACTCCATCAAACATCTTAATTTTAACACTTCCAACCCCAACAGTTTTACATGAATGATTGTCTCCTAAAAGAACTATTCCATCATTAACTATTTGAGATGAAGCAAACCAATCTTTATGAGGATAGATATGATGCGAAGCACCATAATCTAATAGCCATTCCTCATTATATTCAGAAATATTGCAAACAGACAAGACCTCATCAATCATACCTGAATCGAAAAAATTAACTGAATTTTCCCTTGACTTGGAGTCATCCTTCTTGGATTCTTGTCTCTTCCAACAGTCCTTCTTGAGATGACCAGTCTTGTTACAGTACCAACATTTTAATTTTCTCTTTCTGCCCTTCGATTTAGACCTGAAATTTCCTCTTGAGTTTTCTCCTTTCTCTTTGGATCGACCTCTAACAACCAAAGCTTCTAGCGAAGAGGTTTCAAGACTAAATTTCTTCCTTAATTCCTTAGACAATAATGCTCCAACCACATTGTCAAATTCTAAAGTATCAGTTGTACTAAGGCTAATGGAAGAAACTACTTGAACCCAATATTTAGGTAAAGTACATAAGAGGTTGACTGCTTTATCTTCATCATCAATTTTAACATCCATACTACTCAATTGACAAATAATAGTGTTAAAAACATTTAAATGATCCATTATTTTCGTGCCTTCTTTCATTCTCTTACCATATAACGGTCGCTTCAAGTAAATTCTGTTTGTCATTGATCTACTCATATACGGAATTTCTAACTTGTTCCATATGCTTGTTGTTGATGTTTATCCAATAATGTTGAACAACACATCATCCGCAAGACATAACAGATTGTGCTTAAAGTTTGGCATCTAAATCCTCCCATTCACCCTCTATCATGGTGAGAGGTCTTTTTCTTTTCTCATATAAAGATCTGTGTAACCCCTGCTAAACTAATAAATCCCACATCTTTAACTTCCATAGTTCAAATTTGTTTTTACCATTAAATTTTTCAATCTCAAACTTTGCGCTAGACATTATTGAAAATATATATATTCCACAATATAAACATTCCTATATTTTCTCGTACTACCAATAAATAGTCTTTGCTTGACTCTTATATATATATATATATATATATATATTCCAAACTTCCAAAAAAATAGCACAATTTATTTACCACTCTGCAGCAGCAACGTCACTTCCACACGCAACAACAACCAACATTAATGGCAGCACGGGTTCTTCTCCCAACAACAGCAACGAGTCTCGACACCTCTTCCTCCACCTACGATCATCCCAACCATCCATGCAACAATATACAGAAAACTCTCCCTTCCATGCGATTCTTCCACACGTAGGCGGCCTCCGAGCAATTCTTCCACAGAGCTCTCCACCTGCGATTCTTCCAGGTGGTTCGCAACAGTTCTGCAACATCTCCTCCGCAACAAGCTCTCCTATAACAATGAACCTCTGCATCTTCTTAGTGGGAAGAGGTGGTGATCAGTGGGCTCCTTCACGATTTGCGAGCGACCCCCTTCACACTTTGTTGACAGTCACGCAGCCCCAGCAAACTCTTCACACACATACTTTTAGTGGAGTCAACAACCTATACGAAGGTGGGTAGTCATGTGGCACAATGTTCAAACAACGAATTCCTCCAGTGTCACACGAGATCACCTTTAGCATTTCTTTGGCATCTCTCGACACGGTCCTCCAACAACGATTCTACCACACGCTCTCTTCCATAAGCGATTATTCCACACTCAGGCTCTGATACCACTTGTTACAGTCTCACAGCAGGATCAATTCAATTACACAACAAATAGCAACATTTTAACACCAGCATTTAATGTGGTAAAACCCTAGAGGGGAAACATCCATGCAGACAAAGTATTGAATCTCATTAATGAAGAAGGAGAGATTACATGACGAGTCTCATCCTCACAGACAACTCTCTACATTATGTATCCCAACCATGCACTCTATACTTCATGAAATTAGTTATATGAGTAAACCGTTGTTAGTTATGCCCGTTATGAGAAACTTCCCGTAAACACCCGTAATGAGAAACCTCCCATAAACACATTAGTTTAGTTGCCATTTAACAATATTTAGATTATAATATATCCTAGTAATTAGATATATCCGTAGCTCTCATGCTCCAATGCCCTCAATTAAAAAAAGAGGTGGGTAATCTGTCTCATCGACTTTGGTTTTCAATTCCAATGTTAATGAGTTGTTCCAGTTTTAATTGTTGTAGAAAACTCTGTTGACAACAACAATTATGAGCAGGTTGCATAATCAAACTCTCAAATTGAAACTAAACATATAGCAATTCAAATCAGCAATAAATTCCCTTCAAGAATCTGAATCACACTCTTATAATAACGAGGCCGGTATGGTTCCTATTCTTACAGTAAACTTATTGTAAATGGGGATACATCTAACCATGCATGGGCGGGTTGTGCAAAGACACAGTAGGTATGCTTGTGCTTTATGTATGCTATTATTAGATACACACCAATAGTAAGGTTTAAACTATGTAGAGCACCAGATTTGGAATTACAAATTGAATGAATTATATCAATGTTCATTTGATATTATATTTATATAGTTTACTAATTAAGTTTTTATTTGAATCAAGCACAGGGGCCACGAGTGAATTATTTGATGTTGCAACATGGGGAGGCAAACGAGAGATTCCCACATCATATATAACAATCCACACATTCTATCTTTATTTATTTAACTCCTCAAGTATTATGAGAACCTTCATTCGCTTTGCGAGGAAATACACACTTCTTAGACGATGCACTATTGATAGGATCAAATGCACAAAATTGCAATTATTATTACAAAAGTTATTAGATAAAAAGGGAGTTTTATGGATCACCTACAAAGGAAACACAAAGTACTAGGAGGACAATGTAGGTATAACTGAGATTCTGTAATCTCCACCATTTGGTCATTTTTACATTTTGAACATGGCGTTGTAAGGCAAACATGCATTGTATAAATATATGAGTATGCCCTCGACACTAACTAACCACACATCCCACAATCAAAAGAAGAAACATAATCTACCACAAATTATAATATAACTACTGTTATTAAGATTGTAATATATCATAGTAATTAGATATATCCATAGATCTAATACTCCAGTGCCCTCAATTAAAAAAGAGAGGTGGGTAATATGTCTCATCCACTCTAGTTTTCAATTCGAATGTTAATGAGTTGTTCCAGTTTTAATTACCGGAGAAAACTCTATTGGCAAGAACAATTATGAACGGGTTTCATAATCAAACTCTCAAATTGAAACTAAACATATAGCAATTCAAATTAGCAATAAATCCACTGTCAATTTATTTTTGTTTTAAGATCATTAAAGGCATTGTATAAATTACAACCATGGACCAAAAATTAATGACTAAACTTTAGAATTCGAAGGATTAAATTTGTAATAGTCATTTGTAATTATGTTACCAGTACCAATAGATATAGTGGAAATTACGGTTCCAGAAGCATTTTGCCTTGAATCAACATCATCTTGCTTAGTTCCAGTCCTATAATCAAATGCGTGGAAGGAGGCATCTTTCGATCCAGATTGAGATCCATAATCCATGTTAGGTACTATTGACCAAGTTTATATACCATAAAAGGCATAATATCAATATCCTTCCTTCATACAGTCCATATTTCATGTTCTCTATAATGCCCTTAAATCTACATACAAGAGGAGGGACCGGGTTTGCTGGGACTAGATCCAGAACTGGGTACGTTGCTGGTGGATTTGCTAGGGGATATATTAAATTGAAAGCTGCTCGAACATGAATTGCTGAGTAGTCCACTGGCGGATCAATGGATGTAATGGATCAATACCCACCCACTTCCATGGAAACCTAGAAAACTAGCAGCAAACATCTCCAAATCCTTGCGTTTAATGTCAGCTACTAATCCCATTTTGCGATGCGGTTTGTAGATAAATACTTAATAGCTTGGATTTTTCTCTACATTGAAATCATTGCAACATACACATGTAGTGCATAGGATCCATTTCCATCTTTCAAATCGCTAATCACTAGTACCATTTAAGATAACAAAGACACTTAGCTTTCATGCAACAAAAAAGATCAAACGATAGACATAAAGGAAATCATTTGTCAAACACTTGTTTCACACCATGATCCACTTGGCCAGAACATACTACTAGCTGTTATATATCTCCATGGCATGCAACAACTACTTGTCAGAGGAATACATACATAGTCTAGCGACATGTAACGAGGAGCATAGTGTTGAAGGCGTGGCTGAAACAATAAAATACCATTTCTTACTTAAATAGGATAGGATAGAAACTCCATAAATGGATAAATATATGAATAACATATAAGTGATGATATTACATTTACAATGATGGATCTTATATAATCCCATCGTTCCTTTACTAAGAGGCGTGTCTTTTGATTTAATTAATTAATTAATCATTAGTATTAATATTGATGATGTGTGTGTGTGTATATATATATATATATATAATGTTATATTTTTATTTATATAATAGTGGCCTAGAAATTATCGCTTAGCGAGTTGCAAGGTGTCAATAGTATCTGTGAAAACATTAGAAAGGAGAAGGAAGAAATAATAAGAAAAACAAAAGAAAGAAGGGCAAACAAGAGAAAGTAGAGGAAAAACATCGTCAAAGGCTTAAAAAATAGGTGAGTTTTGTTTAGAGATTTTGTTTGTACTTTGTTTCGAAATAACTTCAAAATTGTTTCAAGAGAATTAGAACTCCCTGGATTGAGTAGCATTAATGTTTGTGTATGCATTATTCACATGGGGCATTTAATCGCTGTCATGATTATCTAAATGTGCCTTACAAACATGCTTATGCCAACTGTATGCAACCTGTGTGTCATATGATGGCCTTCGTTGGAGACGATGTCAGGAAAGCCATCTCATTATTTTTAACCAATTTCATAGTCATTATGCTTACATAATCTACCGGCTAATAAGTTCTAGGACATTGCTTAAACGAAAGAGTTAATAAATTGTATTTCCTCTGCCTAAATTTAAAAAAAAAAATCAGTAAATAAATAAACATGATAAATGAATGCAATCAATTCCCCAATCCATCATTTGCAATCAATCATTTGTTTCAGTTTTAGGCATTCGTGCACGGAGAACAATACTCTACATGCAGTAGAGTATTTAATGCGACGGCGGTCGCACTGTCCGCCGTCGGATCTTACTTTGGAAAGGATCCGACGGCGGACAGTGCGACCGCCGTCACATTAAATACTCTACTACATGTAGAGTATTTGTCACCTTCATGCACTCCTCTCATGATATTGAGAGCATTTTCTCCTTTTCTTTTCTTTATTTCAAAGTGCAATGTACATATCTTTTACATAATAATATGAAGAAAATTCACAACAATTGTTCATTCCTAATTTGTTTTGTGTACATTTTATTCCGTTATTTGTTTGTTTTTGTTTCCATAACTTATATAGTCTTATCTATTAGTTTGTCCTATCATCTTCATTCTAGAATTAGATAATTATTTATTTTAACCATATACAAGAAGAAACAATATGGACCTGTTCAACCATTAACAATTATTTAGAATATCATCACTTGAAAATTCAACACTTTTCAATACATTCCAAAAGGAAGAAGATTACCATGAAAACATTAAAAGACACTGAAACGATCTTTTCAAAGGAGAAACTTCCTTAAGACGCACTTGATTAATATGAGCCAAATACGATGGATGAGTTGATGAATACGTGACACAAGGGGATTAGGATATTTGTTGTGCTCACTATAGCCCTAACTTGATTCATGCATCCATGTTGTTACACATCGGCATACAATGATGGATACCTACCTAATCCTGCCATGAGGCAAACTCGTTGGGCGTTTTTTTTACAAAATTGTTCCTTTGTGTTAATCATTTCCCGTCTCAAAAGATGCTTTTTCCAATATCTTCTTTTCATGCCTTGGCATCATTTTCCTATAGATTCTTCCTTCCTTTACTACATTCAATTCAAGCTCAGCCACTGCCCTTTTCACCAACAACTCAAATGTTAGCACCTTCATGGTAATTGTTGTTCCTTCTAGCCCTTGTGATGATCACTTGGACTGGTTCTCTTCTTTTTCAGGTGCATGGTCTCAACTCCCCTCACCTATCTAGCTTCTCATGCCAAGTGTGCCCTCTCCATATTCCTAACTAAGCATTTTTTTCTTTCCCATCGTTTGTCTACTTTTCCCATTACCCGCGTGGGCTACACCATCATTCCTCTAGTTGATTGGCTTGTTTTAGTCTAGTGATTGTAATTTTAAGCCATCTAACCTACAGGGAAGGATTATTTTGTCTAGTAATTGCCATTTCATTATTTAAGCCATGTAACCATTTAGGTCTAGTAGGGAACTTAATTCTCTATTTTAGATGGATCTAGGTAAGGTCTAAATTAACATTTTTGCGTACATATGTAACTTTATTTTAATTTGAAGTTGGGAGTTTTGATAACTTTATTTTAATTTGAAAATGGGAGTTTTGATGGGTCTTTAATGTTATTAGGGTTTCTACCAAATGAATTGAAAAAAATTATGAGTTATGATTTATTCATGTCTTAGTTTACGCATCTATTTAAGGTCTTCTCATGTCGAAATTACAGGTATCTAAAATTTTACCCAATTGCTTAGTTGCTTTTTCTATAGCTCTCAACATTTACCCTTTTTAAAATTTATTAGGATGGTTGTCTATATGATTGCCTTGTGATAAAATTCACTTTTTAGTGTAGAACTCTTAAGATTTAAGGTAAACTAATAAATCATGGATTATGTGAGCGACTTAAAAGGGTAATTTTTAGTTTTTGTTGTGCTCTCTTTGTGTTGTCTCTACTATCTTAATTATCATGATGCATACAAGTTACTATGGAAGTTTTGAATCCTATGATCAACTCCACTCTTTTCAATCCTACAATTGGTAGGAGAAAATTAATAGCAAGAAATTTTATTATTTCCAAAGCTCTTTTTAATAATTCATGGTTGAAGTGATGCACAACTAACATTAAAAGAGCGATGAGAAAAACAAGCTATCTTTGGTAAATAAATTGTGTTCTTGTAAATAAATTTTGTTTGATTGAAACATTATACTTGAAGTAAACTTCAACCGATAGTATCATGGTATATAGATGATATGATACACTGATTTAAGCATTGATACCTTTGACACACATGCATATCAGGGATCCCAGGTGTAGTTTCAAGATAGAATATCTTGGTGTCGTTGAATTCCTTTCAACCCTTCACCTTTCAACATATATATATATCAGGAAAGCAATGAAGCTGATATCTTTTATCAAAAAGGGTCCTACAAGTTGAGGAGGATACTTAGATCAAGTTAATATATTTTATCGAAAAGGGTCCTACAAGTTGAGGAGGATACTTAGTTCAGCTGGGAGTGCATTGATGGTGTGGAGATTGAGATTGACTAGGTGTTTTCACGGGATTTCTTGCATGATACCTTTTGACATGTTTATTTTGAATAGTTGTATCAACGTCTCTAGGTCTATTTATGGATGTTTTATTTTGGATCTTTTTGGGGGGAGGTTATCCACTCCTGTTTTTCTTAATATGTTTGATGTTATATGCCATTTTGATTCTATCAGTGATATTTGAGGAGGATTATCAATTCATAGTAATATGAACATTCCTATTAGTCCAAAAGTAATATTTATCTAGATCTTTGTACTCCGGTTTTTTTATGTAAATAAAAAACTAAAATTTTTCTTTAAAAAAAGTAGCAAGATAGAATATATTTCAATATATGGTATAGGGAAAAGGTCAATGCGGTCTGTTTAAGATTCGTCATATTAGCCACTATACACTATTTGTATTATACAGAGCTTTGATGTCGAGACAACCAAGGTCAATATGATAAAAAAATGTTAATATTGATCTTAGACAAAAAGGTTTAGGTCAACCATTCTACATTGTTGAAGGAATAGTAAAAACAACATGTGAAAACTCAAATGTGATGTGTTGAAATTTTATGTCGATGTCGACAAAGAGTCCAATTGGGCAATGCTCTACGAGGAATACCCAGGGAAACAAAATTATTTAGAATGGCCTCAATTTTATCGAAAGTGGCATCAAAATCATGGATACCAATCAAATTTGTAGCCCAACATCTCCCAGAAAAGTTGTTGTTAAGTCATACTTATATTTTATTTTCCATTTATATATATTATTTACTTATTGAGCATTTATGATCTAATCTTATACTTAGATTTTAATTATTTTACTTGATGTTAACTAAGATAATATATAAAATTTAGTTATGTATATTTGATAGTTATATATTACAAAAATAAGATTATAGCTTTTCTTTTCTTATCATAATTTCTTTACACTATGAATTGATTAAATGTGTAGAAATCAAGTAATGATGTACTTAAAAATCTAGTAAAAGAGATTAGGAAGAAATGGACAGCATAAAAATAAGGGATGCATTAACACGTTGAAAAAAAAAAACAAGACAATATATGCATAGATGCTTTAGGTAAGGAAAGTATGATGTAATATCATGTATGCAAAGGATTACATGCAGGGTTTGGGAAATTTTAGTAACATTTATGCAAAGGATTACATGTAGTATAAAAATATTCAAACTTCTAAGGATTACACGTAGCGTTTGGGAAATTTTAGAGACATTTAGAGAAAAATATTTTTGTCTTGCTGAATTTGGGCAAACCACTAAAAAAAATGGAAAAAGGTGAATCTAGTTTTGATAAAAAAACATAAAAAGTTATCCCATGGACTAAATTTCAACCTTAAAATATTCTCTTCCAAGGACTATCTACAAATATTTGATGGTATTTCTAACCCCAATATCAAGTGGGAGAAAAGTTAGTGATATAGATAAATCCAAAACATTATGCGTTGGTAAATTAAAGGTTGGGGTGGTCATGAATCCATCCATGCAATGTATTTTAATTTATTTACATTCCCTTCTCATTTAAAGACTCGCCTACAGATCTTTGGTAGGTACTTCCTCACAAAATTGAGAAAACAAATTGTGAAATGGATCACTAAAGTTTTGGTCTCTGTAATTGAATTCAAATTTGTACTGAAATTTGGGTTTCTACCAATGTATATTATTGAAAAATGTTGAGTTCCCTTCACGAGGGTCTATTAGCAGTTGGAAAAAGTCATATGAATTTTCATGTGGGATAATAATTGAGAGGAAAAAAAATTCATAGAGTTAACTAGGAATAGTGTTGCAATGTGAGATAATGGGGAGGTATAAGAATTATAATAACCTCCATATATGCCTATGATCATTGTGGTAAAGGGGTAATTAAGGTTTGGAATGAAAATACGGATTAAAGAGTTTTGAGAAATCACATATTTTGGAGATCCCATTTGGAGAAAGTTCCTAAAAAGGGATTAAATTTCAATTCCTCATCACTATTCCCGCAATGATGAAAAACAAAGGTTCCTTTGTGGTTTAAAACTTCTAGAAAAATTATAAAGATATTGAAAAATTCCCTACTATAGATGGTCTACACTTTGAGAACTAGTATCTCCTTTAATGATCATTGCACCTTGTGGATGATTCAACTACTAGCATAGGAAGTGTTATCACCCTGTAATTTTCCTATGGTTGTGGTAGGAAGTCACATGGGTAACCATTTCAACTAATATTTACACTATATTCTAGCCTATACAGTCAAAGAGGGCTCTCTCTATGTCACAAACTCATTCACATATACATATGGCTTTAAGCAAGCGGTCAGAAGGCTAGATATCTGATGGGAACAGATTGTTGTAAATTTAAAGATTGTAAGACATACAAATATACAATACCATTGGGTGATGGAGTCACAACCTAAATCATTCAAGGGTATTACAACAAACAACGAACAATGATTTTCCCTTTGTAATCTGAGGCAAAGTGGGTGTTACATTCAGTCAAATATCTTAAAGTGATGGTAAGGGAAAGGAGAAGAAGCCCAATGAAAGCAAGAGGAACCTATCTATGGATGAATCTCTTGAGAACACCTTTACCAGAAGCAACAATAAGGGTAATGACAACAATGGAGCATCTAACAAGGATGAATTCCAGAGAAACCATTATAAACACATTACGAATGCCATTTATGATGAAAGGAGCGCTGAATAAAACCAATTCCTCACATACAACTAGAAAACACTAGCAGAAAATTACACATATGAAAATTATTTAAACAGGAAACACAAACTGAACATGAACACCTTGATGAATCTCAAAAGCTCAGAAATAACAATTTCATTAGTTACTTCCAAGAAAGTTTCATAGCTACAAAAACCAAACCCTTAAGGCTTCAAAAATGAATGCCGAACCAACCTCTGTTCTCCTCCAAAGAGGTTACATTTATAATGTTATGGGCTCCTGAGACCAAACTCGAAACAGAGCCAAAATCTAGTTACAAAAATAGGGAATCAATCCCAAATGATCATTGCAAATCCTAACAATTTTGAGGGGGGCACATTCGACATGATTCTAAGCATAAATAAGGAAACGTGGAATAATGCGCATGCTTGATTGAAATTGCAATGCGACATCTGGGCCATCAGGGTCGCTTGATTGAAAATGATGCTTCAGAGCATATCCAACGGTTTTATGATGACTCAGTGTGGCTTGTTCCTCATCATGCTTGGGCGTGCAGAACGTACTTGGTCCTCCCAAAATTCTCAACCATTTTCCATTGATCTACAGTAGGTAATTATAGAGTGGACATCTCCTTCGATAACACCCACATCTCCACATGGTCCCTGTATGAAAAATTTGACAGTTGTGCACACGTGTCCCTGAAACTAAACACTATCTTGAACTCATCTGTTGGTTTATCAACAATTGTCTTTCCTGACAAAGACTGCTACATATCTGGGAATTTGGAGTGGTCCGACCTACATCGAATTAAATGGTGTAGCTCTGTTCTTATAAGATATAGCTAGATTCAATGTATTGTGCTTATGATCTCTGACAAAAACCAGAGACACCTCCTGACCACAATCTTTCCTTACCTCTACAGACAATTTGAGAGATTCACTCATGGTGATGTCTTTGTTTTCTTTGTATTTGTCCAACAGCTCAGATTTAGACTTATATCTGTTTGTTGATCCTTCAGGTGTCTGGGAAAATTCATATTCTTGAACCTCAAAGGCAGGGCCTTTAACCTTTACTTGCTTCTTCTTTCCTTTCCCACCAACTACCCATATCAGCTGTCCTGCATCATCCAACTTTTGCTTCTTTGGTGTGTTGGTTGTGTCCTCCTTCTCTATGTCCATGGAATCAGAGAAGTCCCTCTTGTTGGAATCATCATGGACACTAGCTATAGGTGTCACCTTCTCTGCTAATGGGCCCAGGTTTGAAGTTCCAGGTGGAGGTTAGTTGCTTCCCTGAGCTGGAGAAGTAGAGTCCTCTTCCATCCTATCATTTCACTGCTTCTTCTAGGGGTAGTTTGACCAATTTGTAGCCTCAAGCAGGCCTACCACCTCATGATGCTCAAAGGGATTAATTTTTTTGGCTTGCCTTCTGTTTGATATAATGCGATGGGGATCGTAATTGATGGCAGCATCAGTAGGGAACCCCATCCCTCTTATCAGAATTTCTATCAATGGGAGGGAAGCTTTGTTTTTTATGACAAATGGGCCTATGTCCTAAGGAAATTTAACCTCCGAAGACTTCCTGAAACTCAAGAAGTGTTCGTTTTCCACTATCAGCCTATGTTTGATCATCTCTAAAGAGAAAACCTTGAGATTTAAGAAGGAAGGGAGTCTGTAAGGTTGGTGGAAAAATCAATATAGCCTGATTACTGTACTTTTTTCTGACAAGAACCAGTTTCCAATCCTCCTGTCAAGGGAGGATTGCAGGGTTTGGGTGTTGTCTCTGGAAGAGGGCACCATATACTCCTGCCATTAAATCGTTCATGAATTTGATGTAATCATTGTTGATATCCTCTGTGATCACCATTTTCGGAAGCTGAAGTTTCTCTTCATTGAAAGAGAGAAACATTCTCAACAAATAGGACTGAAATCTAAAGGTTTTAGTCTTTGGGAAATATTCTAGCCGAGAGTGAATGCTCTTATCTATGAACTCGTCAAACTTGAGGCAATAAACTTGGACTGACTAGATGGGATCCTCTGAGTCAACTGGGCAGGTGCTCAGGGTGAACAGTAAACTCATCATGGATTGTGACGTATTTGTCAGTATCCATCCCTAAAAACTGACTTAGGAGGGTCATGACGCACTGTGCTTCCTCATTGAATTCCTTGACATCTATAGGGTACGAGTAATTTTTTAGCTAGGTATCAGGTTTGAAATAGGATTTAAAGAATGCCTCTTTCTTTTCCAGAGCTGCCTCTCTGAAATACTAGACAATGCTTTCTTCACTGTACCCTCTGGATTTCTGACTAAATTCTTCAGGAGCAGAGAATTTTTTCCTGATGACGAGGGGGATGACTGGGCAAAGGATTTTAGACCTAGATAAGTCCACGATTACCTTCTCGTAAGGAGAGTAACTAGTGGCGCACCAGTTGATGAACTCGGCAAAAATGAGGGTTAGGTCAATAGAGAAAATGTGGAAACAAGACCTATAGACACTGTGCACATCAATTTCCTAGTCCCTAAGTAGCTTCAACTTGTATTTTACAGTTTCTATGGTGCCATTCAGGAGGATGGTATCGAAAATATCAGAATCCTTGTCTTCAAAGAATTCTTCGATTTTCTCATATTCCAGGTTCTGGTCGGACAATGCCTCTACCTTAGCCATATTATATACTTCGTGTATTGGAGAAACATGGCCTGCCTGGTCCTTTGACAAGTGGTTTGATGGAGTTTGTCCTAGCTGGACGCTTTCTGCACAATCCTGGTCTCGCTATCCAATGCACATAATCATACAAATAACCTAAATTTATGTGCACACATTTCTTATATTATTCTTCTCTGATAAATTTCTTGCACCTTCTTTAGCGAGAACAACTCTCATTCGTTCATCCATACCTCCTTCAAAATGTACTGTCGATCTTGCTTTCCTTTACTCCATCCTTCTTTTCTCTGTTATACCGCACTCCTTATCTGCCTTGCAGCTTTCCTCAGTGGAATAAACCTCCACCGTCGATCTTAATGTATTTTCATTGTGGCCGTCGGATCACGTAGCTCCCACCATATTTCGCTGAACTCGACCATTCTTTTCCATTATGTACCTTGCATCGGGGGAATCCACCATTGTCGTCGATCTGGAATCATGGCTGATCCAAACCATAGAAACATGCGTCCCCTAACAGATTTCACTGATCTGAGGGGAATTTTATCTGCGTGCATGTTATGGGAGTAGAATCAACCTCTGTCGTAGATCGTGAGAGGGCGCAGATTTGGGCCGTTTGAACCCGCGGTCCCTACCAAATTCTGTTGATTACATAGAGTTGATCGCGGTGCACAAGTCGGACCAGCGGAACCTATCTCTGCCGTAGATTTGAGACTAGGGTAATCTGGGTCATTGAACCTTGTGGCCTCTACCCGATCTTGCGGAGCCAGAGACTCCAATTCTCTGTGCATGTTGGATTTGCGGAATCATTCTCCGCCATAGATCTAATCCCCGATTAGATCTCATCCATTGAAATTTGTGTCCCTTTAAGCCATTTCGCGAATTGGAAAATTTCTTTAGTCCATGCAGGTTGAAATGGCGAAATTGATTTCCACCATGGATCTGGTGCCTTCCTAGATCTACATCATTGGAATGTGTGAACTCCAAACCAATTCGCAGATTCGGGAGATCTTTTCCTCCTTGCATGTTACAACAACGAAATTTCTCGGGAATGTAGATCTATCTTCATCTTTCGATCCAATGGTTGATCCTACCTGTCGCTTAACACCATTCCATAATCACCCAAAATATTTGTACAGAGCAATTTCCTTTTGCAAAATTTTTCATGACCGTTGATCTTGATCGTTATGAATCTGCACCCTTTCTTTCTGCCATTACACAACCCTGAACGGATTCTCATATCTGAACTCAAATGCAAGGTTGCAACTTCAGGATTTTTGAAGTTTGTTCATGCCACACCATAGAATAATTCATTTTGACATTCAGCCTTAGGAATAAGCCTCCTAAGCAACTTCAAATCCTCCTCTGCACACCTCTAGGTCATAAGACATGAATTTTTTTTGACCCCACCCCTCATTTTTCACTGGTTTTACTCTTTTACAGGGGAAATGGTGCGGATTCCTATGTAAAAATCTCCAAAATTTAGCACAGGTGCTAAGAGGAAGGAAAAAAACCTAGCCAAGCTTCTTTGTTAATTGACCCTTAGGCTATATAGAAATGGTACTCTTAGGCTATATAGAAATGGTATAGAAATAAAGTCTATATGATAAATTATTTATGTTGAAATCTTACTTTCTATGCATAAGCAAAGAAATAAAGTCTATGTTACATGTCATTCTATCCTTGTTACAAAGGAAGTACCCTTAGTCATGGAATGGAATTTGAGCATAAGTATCTACAAGTATTAATTTAAATGCGTTAATCACCCATGATAAAGGATGGAGAGATTTCATGTAAATGCGTTAATCACCCATGATAAAGGTTAGAGAGATTTCATGCAATGAACTTTACAATAACATGTGGCTCCATTTTTATTTGGTAGCTTTTGAATAACATGTGGCTCCACTTTTATTTGATTAAGGAACCCTCTAAATTTTGGTTTAATGCTGGTATGCTTTCATGTGAAGCACTATTTGAAACTAGTGTAATAATCAAAACTATATTAAAAGCTAGCTAAGTTAAATATCTTTGAATCACTCTACTATTTATTTAAACTAAATTAAAATAATTCATTTTTTTAAAATTTAATTTATTGAATATTACTTACATTAAATATATAAATTAAATTAAATTATTATTAAAAAATTATACATAAAAATTATAAATTGAATAAAAAATAATTTACTATTTTTAATAAAAAATAAAAAATATACATATGTCAATTAACTAAACTAAAAAAATAATTACTATTTTTAATACAAAACAAAAAATATACATTATATATCAATTAATTAAACTAACTAATAACATAATAATAAAACTAAGTATGTCATCACAAAAATACACATGTCAAACTTGATATCAAAATATACATAAAATAAAAATGCATTTAAAGTTAAATAAAATAAAAATAGTTATAATAATTTATTGCACCAAGAGGCGCTCTACAACCCAGTATGGGGGAGATCTTGTAACGTTTCTCATGTAACTTTTCTCTGATAAATGTCGGCTATAAATAATATTGCCGATTACGATGGAGATGTTGTAGCATTTGTCGAGTATGAGGGAGATGAGATGTTGTAACGTTACTGATTATGATGTAGATGTTGTAACACTATTTTTTACTTCTAAAAAGTAAAAAGTAATAAATATATTTTGTCCTTCATTAATTAAAATAAAAATAAAAAATAATATTGCAGATTATGATGGAGATGTAACGTTTGTCGAGTATGATTGAGATGTTGTAACGTTACTTTTTACTTGCCGATTATGATGTAGATGTTGTAATGTTACTTTTTTTTCAATTTTAATGTTAGAATGTTAAAAAAGAAGATGCAATAACTTGTTTTTGACAGAGAACTCGAAATTAGCCAGGTGGAAGTGACCTAAATTAAAATATTAATTTTAAATTATGTATATCTTCTACCAAAATATATAAAAAAATTATAACATTTGATATTCATTTGAAAAAATTGAAATTATCAATCATACGAAGTTTGTTAGTGAAAAATAGTTTATGCAAATGAATACTTGCATAAAATTATAGTGAATGTCTTTTTCATTATTTACAATTCATGGTAAATCATTATTATAAGAATTAAGCTTATCTAAATATGAAAATTTTATAATAAAATAGCTTCAAAATCAAAAAATAATCTACATTTAATCATTTGAAGGCCTTCGTTAATTATATTTACAGATTTTCCACATCAAAATTTAGCATTTTCTTTCATGTGTTTCTTGTTGGGCTTCTTTTTTCGTACTTCGCTTATTTCCTTGTAACTTCACCCTATTAAAATTTCAATTTTACTATAACACACACATATATATATATATATATTCAATTTTAATGTTAGAATGTTAAAAAAGAAGATGCAGTAGTGAGATGGAAGTGATCGAAATTAAAATATTAATTTTAAATTAAGTATATCTTCTACCAATAGATATAAAAAATTATAACATTTCATATTGATTTGAAATTTTTGAAATTATCAATCATAAGAAGTTTGTTAATGAAAAATGGCTTCCGCAAATGAATATTTACACAAAATTATACTGAATGTCTTTTTCATTATTTACAATTCATGGTAAATCATAATTATAAGAATTAAGCTTATGTAAATATGAAAATTTTATAATAAAGTAGCTTCAAAAGCAAAAAATAATTTACATTCGAAGGCTTGCCTTAAAATATAATTTAAATATTTAAATTTAAAGTAAAATATAATTTAAATTTTATATTTATATAAATAAACATATTATAGTTTATATATAATTTCTTTACTATGGATAATAAGAACTACTTGTGATATAGTGGTAAGGGTGTTGAGAAAATGGGCATTTAGGTCTAAGTTTCAATCTTTCTAGATCACTTAATTTCTTAGAAAATATATTAAATTGTGTTTTATATTTGCATATATTTCAGTGTATGGTGTTTTATTTGAATTTCATAGTGCATAATATAATATTATAATGTTTTAATAATTTAAATAGTAAAGATGTTTTTAAATAATGTTTTTTCCAAATCCTGAGAGGTAAGGTGTGTGTATATATATTTTAACTTAATTTTAATTGTCCATTCAATTTTTTCATTCAGAAAAATGAAGTGTCCATTCAAATTTGGCCTTTTTTGATTCCCAAGCCTAAACACTCTTACTCTTTCATGTAATTTTAAAAGCGTCCATTCAACATAAGATTAGGAGTGCCCATTCAAATTTGATAACGATCTGGAGAGCTTTGTAGATTCCCCAAGTCCCATATGCTGGCTTTTCTCATTTACGTAATCTTCTTTATAACCATCTTTATAACCAAGAAGAGGACGCTGATTAGCTTCATCTTTGTGTGGGGATTAGACTTACATAGTAGTTGTTTACAAGTCTCTGTGGCTGGATGACTGGATTTCTAACCATGTTTGGATCAAGTGAAAATGGTGAAGATCATTTCAATCTCTGCTACCATGCTGAAATGTAGCTATCCAAAAGCAAGGAGACATACTTTATTGCGTTCACATTGTAGATAAATATAAATTATTCTTTAATAATATAAAGAAAAAATGAAAATGAAAGATTAGAAAAAACGAACTGTAGCCTTCTTTCCTTTTCGAGCGGACAAGTAGATTATGTTACTTTAAAAGCAACCACTGTAGCCTTCTTTCCTTTTCGAGCCGACTAGTAGATTCTGTTACTTTATGAACTTATCAAGTTATCCCTACAAGAGCCGTAATATTCCTTCAACTTAATATTCCCTACAAGAGCCGTAACATTCCTTCGACTTATCAAGAGCCGTAATATTCCTTCCAACTCTTTTGCATATACCAAATTCCAATGACTCATTTTCCATTGGTCCCTATAAGAGCCGTAAAGCGGTTGGTTGCATATACCAAATTCCAATGATTCATTTTCCATTGGTTCCTACAAGAGCCGTAAAGTGGTTAGTTGAGTTGAGTTGTCGCGACTCGCTTGAGTTGTAAAGTATTTAATGTTGTTACAGTAAACTAGTTGATTTATTTATTGAATTGTAAAGTATTTAATCTTGTTGATTTATTTATTGAGTTGTAAAGTATTTAATGTTGTTACAGTAAACTTGTTGATTGCTGAATTTTGAAAAGCTTAATATTCAACTATTAACTCCTACTCTTTGCTGCTCAATACATAGCTCTGACTCTTTGATACATAGCTCTACTCTTTGCTGCTCAATACATAGCTCTGACTCTTTGATACATAGCTCTACTCTTTGCTGCTCAATACATAGCTCTGACTCTTTGATACATAGCTCTACTCTTTGCTGTCTTCTTCATTTTGTGGCCCACTCATAGATTCTGTTAACTCTCATAGATTCTGGTACTCTAAGAACTCAATCAACCTCTGGCATATACCAATGACTTATGTGTATCTTGGCGTTATCGATTTCAACAGGCAGGACTCAGGAGACTTTCCGCGTACCAATCACGGACGTTATTGCATTTTCAAGCTTAAATATGTGCTCTATGAAGCTTTTGTTACGACACTGGCAAAATCTTCTTTGAATCTTTCCTTCGACAGTCTTTCGATTTCAAAGAGTTTTGAAGCCTTGGAGAAATGTCTGGAAGCTTGAGCAACAACGAATCGGTAGGGAGCAATTCGACTTCTCCTCTTATCGAATTCATGAAAGGGTCAGCTAGTCCTCCACTGCCCTATATTTCCGCAGATACTTCGTTCTTTTCAGGGCGGAGCAGGGAGCTTGGATTAGCTGTAAATCCTTGGAATGCTAGTTCAAGGAAATCCGATTTTCATGAGATGCCTATGGCCATCCAACAGGGATTCCAAACTCCTGTGTTGAACGAATTTTTTCCAAGGGAACCAGCTCCGAACTTGTTCCAGATGACCTCTTTAGCACAAGGGGTCCCTGATCTTTCTCATCTGAATCGAGGGGTAGCTGATCTGAATTTTCTGACGTTGATGTTCGGCAGCAACACAGAGGCCAATTCCTCTGGAAAAACCACAGGAACTAGCTCGCCTATAATTTTTCCAGTTAAAATGGGCCCTGAATGGAGCTCTCGTATGAAAGATCTAATGGCAGAGACCTTTCCCCAAAAAGGAAACGAAAATCAGTGCTGTAAAATCGCAGATATAGGAGCTAGCTCGCCTATAATTTTTCCAGTTAAAATGGGCCCTGAATGGAGCTCTCGTATGAAAGATCTAATGGCAGAGACCTTTCCCCAAAAAGGAAACGAAAAGCAGTGCTGTAAAATCGCAGCTCGTGGAAAGGGGAAGGAACCAATGTGAAAACATGACTAGAAAACCTGGGAAATCTTTGCTTTTATTTCTGTGTTTATAGGTCAGGTTTGTTCTGTTTTCTTTCTGCGTTTGCATAAGAGGCTAGCTCTTTCAGTTGCTCAGTTCGGTGAGTATCTGTTGCTTTGTTTGAAGTGTTAAGTCTTAATGTATCGGCCTGGACATGTTTCTTGGCCTTATTATTGTTGTTAATGAAAAGGAAATCCCACATCAATATTTGCATGGAGTCTGTTGAATCCTCTTTTATTCTGCGTATTTATAGCTGTAAAAGCTTAAGAATTCGACTGGAAAAGTTTTGGGCGATTAAAGTGTTAGTAATAAATGTACATCTTTCAAGGCAATGCTCTTTTCACAAATACAGTTTTAATAGCACAGCAAAATCCATTTGTGTGATTCAGATTTGACAAAGATTTTACAAATAATGAAAACCCTCTGTTTTATGCAAATCACAAAACCCCTAAAATGTTAACAATATAAACAATGGATACCCAACCTGAAGGCAAATGTTATACTTTAGAGCCCCAAAGTTTAGTCTTTAAGACGCCAGACACCCTTGATGTCTTCATAGAAAACATTCTAGCAAAGCTTTGATTGGATCTTCAAACTTGTAGGCGAGAGAGGCTTTATCCATTGGAGTGGAGACAGGTATATCCACCACTTCAACTACTCTTAGAGTATCAACCCTTTCTTCAATCCTCTGTTCTTCGTCTGTATACAAATCAAGGCAAACTGGAAAAACCCTCTGTCCTCGTTACAAAATTTGGGTTTTAATAATGAGCAGTTCAGGACTGTCGTAGGAGAAAAAGGCTCTGTTTTGTAGCCCATATTCATCTCCGTATGCATCATATATTAGCTCAAATCCCATATGAGAAGTTATTGAAATATCTTCCACCTCAAGTCCTTGGTCAACAGATTCTTTATGATCACAAGAGAACAAGATTTTGTCATCATACCCCTGATTCATGCTATGATACGGGCATGGAATAGTTAATTCTCTTTAAGACTCCTCATCCCCCTTTTCTTCACCATAAGATTCTAAAGCTTCCAGAGGCAGGATCAAATAAGTTGTGAGGCAAATCAGAAATATCCTCTGCCTCTTCAAGGAATGGATCAAGCTAAGGTCCATGCATGACTGTCTTCTTCAGAATCCAAATTAACTGCAACATTATCTAGGAGCTGCCTAAAAAGATTTTCCTTATCCCTTTCACTTGATATTTCATGCAAATCACAGTAGTGACCGAAAACATAGGATAAATCAGGGTCATGAAGTATATCAACAAATACCAGATTTTTTGTGTTCTAGTCAGATGTCTTCTCAGAAGATGATTGGATAGCTGCATTCTGACTGCCAGGACCAATCTTCCTATGAATTGCTTGTAACTCCCCAGGGTAGACAAGATTCTTCACCATTCTTCTGAGCAAATGCTTCTTGAGATTCCCTGTGCATGTCATCATGGAAACCATACTGAAATACATCCTCCCGGAACTCAATAATCTGGTCCTGGTCATAATCGTCATTGCCGCAATTACCATCTGCATCTCAGCTTGTATGAACATAACTGGCTTCAGGAGTTAACTGTTTCCCCTTGGCCCACAAATTTCCTATCTCCATGGCTTCTGTAAACATCTGTTCTAATGTAGAAGACCCTCTCTCCCTAAGAAGAAGTCAAAATCAGATTCGTGCACTGATGCATAAACCACCTTAGCAGCAGCTTCAGAGGGGGCTGAATTTGCGGGTAGAATCTCCAAAACCTTATCTTGAACTTCGAAAGCGTCTCACCACCAGTTTTCTTTATAGAGTAGAACCCACTCAGATAATGGCGATGACTCTTCTTCGCTGCCCATTTATCCAGGAAACTGTTATAGAAGTCCAACCAAGAACTTACTGAATTGAATTAGCAGGTAAGCTTCCAAACCAACTTCTGCAATCTTTTTCTAAGGAATGGCAAGACATTCTCATGAAAGCATCTTCTTGTTCAATTTCCAGGTAATCAGTATAATCTTGACGTACAGATATATGCCGTTCTGCTGAAACTTCATTATCACGGAATGTCTTTCAAATAATCTACAGGCATATCATGGATGACTGATGGTAATCTGAGAGCTTTATTTCTATTTACAACCCAAGGATGAGGATCTTGAGACAACTGTTCAGGAGGTTTACTGATCAAGGGTGGACTTGGTATTGGGGCTTCTCGCTCAAAAGGAAAAAACAATGGTACACAAGTTTTGTCATGATTTTTAAAGATTGATAATGAAGACAACTTATCTGACTTAATAGCACGAGAAGAGTCAGACGTTTTCTTCCCCAAGGAGGTAGATAAGCCTTACTTCAGCCTATGATTTTCCCAATGCATGAAATACAGAAAAATCCCTTTCAAATAAACAGGAAAGAGAAGGTAAGGATTAAGCAATAAAATCAAGATTTCTTGAAAGAAACTCTTCGTTATGTACTTGATCATTTAAAAGATATTCTTCATTTCCAAAAGGGTTGTTTCCCAGTGGAGTCTTTGATACTCAAACAACCAATTATTTTGCTATATAAACTATCGCTGTAACTTTAACTTTACCAGGGAAATAGAAATTCAACAACACCAAAACGGATGTTGTTCCTGGCTGTTGGGGAACAATGCCAAGGCATCCTATGGAAGCAATCTTACTTTCCAGCTTTAAGGTACCAGGAAAAATCCAGTAGCCAGAGGGGTAGGTCTCATCCAAAAGATATTCAACAAAACATGTGTATGAAAACCTTAAACTAAACAGGAAATAGTAGAATAACCAAAAAGCTTATCAAACTCAAGCGGGCACCATAATCCTGCTATTCCAAGATATCAAATTCAAGGGGATGGCAGAAATAAAGAAGCTACTTCAGCAATCTCACCTAAAGTATGAAATAGAACAGATAGAAGTTAATGTGAATGGAGGGTGGCAGTACAAAGCCAAGCCTATATAACTTCTGAAATGATTGTATGTTATGTTACCAGAAACGAAACTAGAAACGAGAATGGTACGAGAAACTAACACAAGAGAAAAACAACAAAATTAAAAATAAAGAAGAAATACAAAATAATCCTTTCCTGTGTTACCAGAAATATAAACAACATAGACCATATGTTAGACAGAGCTAATTTTTAGCCTTAAACATAGACAATCTTAACTAAATCTCATTAGCAAGACCTCCACGAAATGCTCCTTAGTCAGATCTAGTCTAGTGTCCTTGTTGTTGCCAGGTGTCCTCCATGGATTGGTGTTCAAATACCTGCCCTACCTTGTGAGTCAATGTTCTTCATTTCATGCCAGTTGTCTTCCTTGACCTTCTGAATGATGTCTTCATTTGCTCTTCTAATCTATCTTTGCAAACTTTCGCTCCTTTTCCGTGCAACGAACTGATTACTGCTGATATAACACCTTCACCTTGCTTCTTGTATAACACCTTCGAAGATCACTGCTGATATAACAGCTTTAAAATCAGCACTAACTGCTTCCTCTACGGATTTTTTTTTTCTATCACCTTTTCGATCCAAGGAAAGAGGGATAGGCGCTAAGCAAAACGCCTCGACTCGTCGGAATTCGGTAAACCAAATCTGGCTGAAATTGGGTGCTTAAATAGTAATTTGAATGATCTTTTTAATTGTCATTTTGAGTGTTTAAATCCCAATTTGGACGATAATTTAAAGTTCTGGGATTTAGTCCAGGCCAAGTAATCAAAATTATTCCTCCACGATAAGTTAACAAGTCTTACATAAATATATTAAAGACTACCTACCAATCTGGATAATTCCTGTACAATAAGTTAAAGACTACCGACCAATCTGTAAAACTAACACATTAACAACAAAATTCTACATTATTACATTCTTACAATAACACGACATGATGACATGAAAGGCACAAGGTTGATGTTCAATGAATTTACCATGCACAACTTTTATAAGTGTTTCTTTTTACACATACTCCTTTAAGTATATCTACATTGCTCTTCAACTTGTTTACTTCATGATATTTGATCATTTTCTATAGAGATGTGATTTTAAATAATGGAAACCATTCCTGCAATGAGGTGCTACTTGGAATGCTCAAGCTTAACACTTGGTTTTTACATTCAACATGTGTGGTTTGTCTCAACTCATTTACAAACTTTCTTGATTTCTAAGTTTCATATTGTTCTAGCTTTAATATTAGGGTGTAAATCAAAGATTGTAAAAGTGACTAGGAAATTCTTTGGGAATAATTGTAAACATGACTAGGGAATTCTTAAGGAATAATTGCTTCTTAGGCATAGCAAAAAAAAATTGATATTTACATAAGGATATAAGTAAAAGAAGCTATAATGATACATGTCAAGAAGAATACTATGTTATGCATTAGAAAGTGCACATAAAAAAGAGCAATTTTTAAACAAAGGAAAGAAGAAGAGAATGAATGAACCTTATTGGAAAATTAGAGAGTGCTTATATATAAGAATGTCAATTGGTCCTTGCAACATTTCCATCCAATAGCCCAAAATGAAAAGACAAGTGGCATCTCATAGGTTAAGCTCTCTTCTCTTATCTTCCACTTGATTATTTCATTATAATATCTTTTATTTAGTTGTTATGATTCAAATAGATTTTGCTTTATAAATATCAATTCTAACATCTATAGTCTTTAATGTGTTGTATTTTTCATACCAAGTTAGAGAATATTTCCAACCACATTATGGGTTGTTCCACCACAAAAAAAACTATAGCATTCAAGTAAGGATAACATTAAAAAGAAATTGTAAAGAAAAAAAATATTAAATATAGCAATTGCTAAAAAGATTTATGTTGGTTCTATTTTTTTTTATTAAAAATTAATTACTAAATAATTCTATTTAAATTTTTATTGTTATATATATTATTTTATACCATCTCTCTATTTTGAATTGTAAGGACATTACATTAAAACACTAAACACTATGTTCATGCTTAAGGATAGCAACATCATTATCTTAAATATCCTCAAATTAATGATAATTGCAAACCCAATATTTCTCATGCTTTTATCAAAACCTTGACAACTATTCTCTTGGATTTGAAAACTCCTACCAACTAAGTTATCCCTTTGGGACTATGAAAGATATTATTATTATTATTATTATTATTATAACTTTAAATGAACAAAGGTTATAAACTGATACTTATTTCAAAAGTTAAGATAATATGTTAAATTTCAAACATAGTAATAAAATAAATAAATATATAAAAACTTAGATAGTTATGGTTGGCAATATGTATCTAAGATTAAATAGATAACTCATCGTATAAAATAAATTTGTCCATATGGAAATCTCAAGATCTCTATCTTGGTCTCTTGGAAAAGATAATTGTAATAATTGTAATTCTTAACTTCATTCCAAAACCATAAAAATTTCAAAATATTGAAACCTACTTTAACATTGGGTATGCAACAAGAACAACATGTTGAGAATCTTGCAATACACTTATATAAAGTATCACTTAAGAGTATCCTTAGCATCTAACATCACTATTGCATGGCTTTTTGTACTCTTTAGCCTCATTGGCTTGGGTCATTTATGGATATTAAAATAATAATATTATCTTATCAAAAAGATTTTGTTTGACCTTCTTTGCTACTCTTTTCTCCTTGATCATTATACTATGCAAGACAAAATTGGACAACACTACCATTAATGTAGGTTTAGGGATAACTAAATAGTTGCTTGGAAGACCTACAAAATAGAGACTATAGCTAAATTATTGGAAACCTATCTTATGTTCTCTCTTTTGCTCCAATGGTTTGTAAACCATGTTATGCACAACCTCGTTAGTATTTGTACTTGAGGTTTTAACTTTTGGTATTTCTTTTTTACCTTTTCTCGAAGACCTTGGCTAGGGAAAATAGACCTTGGTTGGGGAAAATAGTCCACTAAAACTTGGTGCTTTCTTCAAAGAGCTATAATTAGACTTTCCATTAATAAAGTATAGGGAATTTTTCAAAATATCCTTCCTAGAAGGATTTTAGGGAACACCTATTAGTGAATGAATTAAGCTTTGAATATATCAAAGCAATGGTTTCAAAATATTAGACATCTTATGACATCCTAGTTTGGATAGATTGTGTCACTAAGTGGGTAATATTAAAGCCTAGGTAAGAAGCCGCCACAAAAAATGTTTTCATTTTTCTATACAAAATCTTTCCAAGATTTATGGTTTTAATATAGTTCCAGTTAGTCACTGTGAAACACCCTTTGTAAACAAGATTGCCAATGCATTAGTTAATGAACATTATATTTGGAATCAAAATTCCTCTTCCAATCACCCTTAGATCAATATCCAAGCAAAGGTGAAAATCATAATTAGAGAGCAACATCTCAAAGACAGTTGAATTTCACCAAAGGGATTGGGCTGAGAAACTTCCAAAGATATTATGGGCCTACATAAAAGTGGTTTTAGTCTTTATGAAATAGTATATGGAAAGAAACCCATTGTGCCCATTGAGTTAGAAGTTAGCACCTTACAAACTTCCAATCAATTGGACAAGGATTTGGGTGAAGCATAGCAGGAAGGATTATGCAATGAAATGCACTTGATAAAATAAGAGAAGAAGCCACATCTCAAGCCCAAATCATGTATAAAAAGAGAGATATGGCATGATCATATTTCAGGTGGATTTTAGAAGGAATAAGTTTCAACAAAAAGACTAAGCTCTCCCATATGATTCCATATTTGAAAATTTTCCAAAGAAGTTTCAAATAAGTCCGTTAGATCCATTTAATAGATTGAGAATGAGATATTAAAAATACACCTATTTCATAATTTGTCTTGGAATTACTCTCATACACAAGTGAATGTCCACTAAACACCTAGTTGTTGCAAAGTTGGGTAAAAATGACCTTCATATATCCATAAAAGTTCATTTACATTAAATCCCATTACATAGGTTTATTGTAGATGAAGATGGATTAAATATTGATCCATTAAACATTTGGGTAATTCTCAACTAAACACCACTACCTAATAGAAGTGTGAAGTTATCTACTGATGACTAGCCACCTCAAATAGTTCAATTCACAACACATAAAAATAGATTTTCACCAATCCTAGTACAAATTTGAAATCATGGAGTATAGACAAATGTATTTAGCTACACCATGGGAGTAATGGACTGGTGTCATTCTAATTGGAAGCTTTGCTTCAAGTGCTCACAAATTACACAACGTTTGATAAATAAATGTATGCAATCAAGAACCAACAATGTCATGTTTTTGGAAAAGAGGATGTGCACATGTACCACCTATTGTAAAGTAAAGTTTCCTATGGCTAGGGTTTAAGAGGCCATCAACGTACTGGGGTTGAAAGGTGGATGTATAATATTCAAGAAGCAAATACAAGCAAGATCAGAGATTGGAATGGTTCATACCTTAGCCAAACGAAGGTTGATCTAAGCAGCCCTTCAATCCTCTTCTTGCTCCTCTCGTTCCAAGAGACCTGTAAAACGAATTATACCTTCCTCAAACCAATATGACCACATATAAGGAAATGATAATCAAATAAACGTGAAATAATGATCTAAATAACATCATCATATGATCATATACAAATATTCAATCACACATTGAACAATTATTTGGGAAGAAGAAGGACATCACATCTTTATTAATCTTGAAAACAAGTACAAGTATACCTTCTCTTCAAGTTCGACACCTCACGAAACCTTGATCTGGTTCTGCTGCTTCTCTTCTCCAAGGAGCTCAGCCTCCAAACTCTACAACACAAGGGAATGATTGCTAGGGCAAAGGTGGGAAAAAGAGAGCTCCAATTCCTCCAGCATAACAATGCAAAGATTCAAGTCTTCTCTCATGGACCTCCCTACCTCTATTTATATGCTTCTGAAGAGATAGGGTCAAAGACAAAGTAGTTTACAACTGAAGGAGTTAGTTGCATAACTAACCAAACTACCCAAATTTCGAAAAATGTATTTTTTTTTACATTTTTAGGAGGAATACGCGGGTTGCGGAGACATCAGTCACGTATGCAGTAGGTATACGCGGGTTGCAATGTAAAAAGTCGTGTATTAAGGGCATACGCGAGTATTATATATAACAAGTCGCATACCATACGCGGGTTTCCTTAAGGAAACTCGCATATACATCAAAAAATCTCATCTTTAGGGTACTTATAGGCATTTTTAGACTTTGGTGTCTTCTAGAAAGTTTTAGCTAACACGGATACCTATCCAACAATGCAGAGATGAGGTCAAATGGAGTTACAAAACTCAAGATATGGGTCCTCCATGTTAGGTGTTTTTTCAGTGACTTTCATGAAGTGTCGTCATGGAGGTGTCGACATCCAACGGAATAATGGGAAAGTGGTCACAGGAAGAGATGTGTCATTTTGAGCTATAATAGATGCCCCCTAATGTATGCGGTTAGAGGGGAAGATGATAGCCGAAATACATTATAAAGGAAACAACTGAGTATGGAGAGAGCAGAGAATCCAAGATCAAAAGGCTCGAACAAAGGTACCTAAAAGAGAGATAAATATCAGAAAAAACTGATCTCTAGGACATACAAGTCCATATACAAATCATCACCATAAAGATACATGCGGATCCAACATATGTATGACTGATGAAACTATCATAGTCACTCAATATGCAAAAAGGCGCCATATCAAATCTAAAGGAGTCATGGCCACAAATGAACAAGGTGGATCCATGCTCAACAATCGATCATAGCCACAAGAATACAAGGTGGATCTATGTCACAACAAAATGTCATATAAAATGTAACAAGGTCTTGTGCAGCTTGGGTAATAGCAAAATTACGATGCTACTATCAACCCAAGGTCTTCAATCCAAACCGCACAAAAGGTACGAATCCTAACCATGCGAATAAAGGAGTTGAAGCCGAACATGGGGGAAACTGTTTGATTACCGGTCAATAATGAGAACCGTTAACAAACATGAGGGAAACCACCATTAATGAAAATGGTCCCCAAGGTACCAATTACATTCTAACAAGTGTGAATACAAGGACTTGAAGTCGAACACTTGAAGAATCCATCGAGTAGGAGACAATAAGGTATTCCCACTACCCAATAGCGAGGGAAATTGCCACTATTGACTGCAATCCCCAAGGTGTCATAAAACTCTAAATCTCATTCACAGAGAAAGATGTATTGCAGTCGATAGGAAGAAATCTGTTGGAAGGAAGGCATTACGGCATCCTTCATCATCCAACATGAGGTAAGTCAAAGACTAATTGGATTCAGAATTGGTACAGAATTTAACGACAAGGACCACCGAAGACATGATGTAATGAACTGAAACTAGGGAATGGCCGACACAAAAGGTTAAGGCAACTGCAGAATGGCCGACAAAGGTTTAATCCTTGAACAATGAGCACAACACAAAAGTGACTTGGGCAGCTTTAGACACAAAAATACCAACGACAAAAATCTGCAATGTAGGAGACATTGACAAATTCCCCATATAATTGGAAAAGAAACCAACCGGAGGAGTAAGAAAACTCTGAATCGGGATAAGGTCAAAATACTAGGACCCAACTGTTGATAGACTCAAAACTGGTGCTTTGTTCAAGGAAACAAGAATTGATGCCATGATGTAAAATACATGTGAATGAACTTCCCTTCCCCTCTTTCTTGTAAAGGTTTAACGAGTCCAAGAAAGCAAACTCGGGACGTTCTTCATTTTTGGCAAGCTCGAAGAAGAGACAGAAGAGTGCTTGATAAAGCACTGAGTGCTCGAATTAGTGAATGCTCGACAGTGTTTTCATAGTTTAGAGAGTCTAAAAACTCCAAAGAAGACTCCATGGGGGAACTTTTTCATCCAATTTAGTCTCCTGAGGCTGAAAAAGTATAAAATAATCCATAGAAGAACTCTCTTAGCTTCCAAAGAAGTAAGGCACACCTTTTTTCGTATTTAGTCAGGAAGGTCCAAAAAAGGTTAAATTACCACTTACCCAACGCTCCTTCAAAAGCAGCATATAGCTTGAGTTTAACGAGTGTGAAGGAAGGCAAGATCACTCGGAAAGATCCATTTGATTACGAGAAATGGGGCTTACAACAGTAAACTCGATGCTTCGTTCTTTACGGTTTAACGAGCATGACAAAGACATAAAGTACACTCTGAATCTTTTTCATGTTTAGGTCCAAAGCATGAAAAAGAGAAAACTAAGCTCATACCGGGGGTTCCTTTTCCGTAAGTTTAGTCCCTCAGGTCCAGAAAAGTGATAAACCTATGCCTGAGAATACTCTTCTCAATTCTGAAGAAAAGAGAGTATTCCTTTCTCATATTATTCCACATGGTCCGAGAAAGTGATAACCTACCACCAATGTGGATTCCCGTTCACATATTCTTAATGAGCCTAAATGGACAAGTTTACTCTGCAGTCAAGTCTATTTTGAGGAGTCAGACCTGGGCCTAAAGAAACTCAATATCTTTCCCGTGAAGTTTTAACGAGTTTGGAAAAGTCAACTCGCAACCTCCTTGTTGTTTTGAACAAGCTCGAAGGAGAGCAGAAAGAATGCTCTAAATACGAGGAGACGAGTGTCATAGGTAGGCGAAACTAGTTCCAAGCGCAAGGAACAAACCTATGCATAATGCAAGGAACATGAACAGGATAAAGACACTCGGGGAATGTATCCTCAAGGAAAAAGGTGTCAAGTTGCAAAGGCAAAATGATACAAGGTTTAGCAATGATGAGAACAAAGATGAGGGCTTATACAATGAGCTTAAAGCGTGGAATCCGACATTAGGCTCAAAAGCGTGAGCAGGATACATGCAAATGCAGTTACAGCTTGAACAACAAGGGGAGGCCAGTAAACAGTTGTGAATCCAACTACAAATCCTGTCTCCAAGAAACAACAACATCAGAATCACATTCAGAAGAAAAAATCCGATGTAGGTCACTTTGGCAGAAACACATGTGACTTTGCTATCTTCTACAAAAGGTGAAGTTATGGCAGAATCAACCGAAGAAGATTCTATAGCACTAAGGCTCGAGGTTTTATAATCAGTAAGATAAACCTCATAAGGACAGAAAAAATCAACAAGAGAGATAGAGTCTACAGGAATAAACTCAGTATCACAGGAGTTGAAAAATTCATTAGAAAAATCAAACTCATCAAGATCACTGACTTGCTGTTCGCAGGAAGAGTCCAAAGACTCAAAAAGACCAACATAACAATTCCGATCCATGAGAAGATCAGGCTTACTAGGAAAATTAGGGTTAGACTTAGTCACAACTGAACCAACATCCAATAGAAGGTCATACTGTATCAAAGACTCTAGGAAGACTTCATCCGAAGGAAGGAGATCATCCTAGATAGGAAACATGTCTAAACTTTCAAATGGATCGACATAGTGGAGAGCAAGCTCCATGGTATGTATAGGATGACTCACCTGGTCAACATGTTACGAAGAGAAATTCCTATGGCTTGGGGTACCACAACAGACAGCTTGACTCCAGAAATCAATCCTTTCCAATATGCAATAGTAATCAAATATCTAACACTAAAGGATTAGATCTCGTACCTTATTCCAGACGGTTGAAGTAGATCCTCGTTGAGCTTTCCAACTTCAGCTTGAATTGATGAATTACTTCCTCAACAAAAAGTAAACAAGACAAGCATACTATATATAGGTGTTAGATCTATTCTAGCATATATAATCAACAATGTATAAGCATTTGAAATCGTCCATGGTTAAAATGTTCATTCAAACATACATTATTGGACAGGAAAAGATATTTCTATTAATATAAAATCAGAGATTACAATGGATACAACCTCTATCGGCACGTCTGCGAATTGGAGAAACTAAATCCCCCACTTGGGCCTCCACCACCTCAATCCTCCATCTCTCGATAGCAAGCTCACAAGCAAAAGGCAAGCTTGGGAAGAACACAAAAGTGCTCCAAGGGACAAAGGGATGCAGACTCAAGCACAAGTTTTGGCAACAATGGACTATAGTTTCTTTGCTCTCAATTCTCTTATATGCCTTCAATCTATCAAAGAGTTCCTTATATAGCTTTTCAAAGGGGTAATGAAAGGTCGAATCCGAGCGATATCAAGGCATATGGAAGGCCAGGAGTCAAGTGAGTCGGATCCATGTCAAGGAAAACTCCAAAAGGATTTGGATTTTGCACACATCTTGATGTACGCGATTTCAGGGGTCAAACCCGCGTATATACGCTATTAGGGGTTTAAAAGTCGCCTATATGAATTTTCACATGTTTTTAGGGATGGTCTAGGAAACATCAAAGGACAAAAAATGGTCCAAGGGGTCTAAGGAGTCTGTAGAGGAACAGGGGGTGGCCATACCAGAGTGACTCACCTGGAGTGGTAAAATCAGCTATAACAAATGCCCCCTAATGTGTGAGGTCAGAGGGGTCATATGATGGCCGAAATACATTATAAGTCCATCCCAGAAGTGGAGTGATGAAGGATCCCAAATGGAAGACCAACCACCCAATCAACATAGTACAATGATACAACTCTGCACATAACTGCAAATACATATAGCAGTCCCAGATACATAAGAGTACAATGGCCATGAATAGGCATGATACAAAATATCACATAAATGGTCATCGCCACATACAATATAGATAGATCAGAATCTCCATGATGAATATATACAAAGGATCATGATCTCCAAAATGGTTGAAGATATATAATGGATCAAGATCTCCATAATAGCTGGAAATGTTTGACATATACTGGAATCAAGTCACGAGAGCTGAAATCTCATGAACACTGGCACAATCAAGGAGGTAACATATAAGAGATGCCACCACTCTGGAAGTTCTTCTACACAAACCGCTACGAGTACATGTCCTACTATGTGAATAGAGGTGTCGAGGTCGAACATAGTAGTCCATCGTCTGATTACCGGTCATTGATGTATATTGTTAACAGACGCGAGATCACCCACCGATAATTAAAATGGGAATCAAGGTACTAGAGTGCAAACTAACAAGTGTGAATAAATGTGTTGAGGTCGAACACTTGAGAGGATCCATCGATCAGGGGACATTGATGTATTCCCAAATACTGTCGAATGCAAGAGAACCTGCCACTGATGATTGCAAGTCTCAAGGCACTAAAAAATGACTCTAGATTCCAATCCCAGAATAAATGATCTGAGCTCGATGGGATGAAATCCACTGGAAGGAGTACATTAAGGCATCCCCCATCATCCAACATGAGGTACTCAGCAAAGCTGTATAATGTGGAAGGACTCGATCGTAATGTGCACGAACCAATAACTGTACTGGGAATGGCCGACATGCAAAGTCAAGATAATTGAGGAATGGCCGACTCAGGTTTCAACTTCCTTCGAACAAGAGCATAACGAAAAATGGTGACTGAATAAAGGCAGCATATACTCGATATACAAAACTGGGACATCTCTGTGACACAGGAGGCATCGACAGAGGCTCCATGGGGACTAGAAGCTTAACCAGTTGGTGGAGATAAACTCAGATAAATGAGTACAACTCCTAAAGTCAAACTATAAACCCAACCAACGGATGTGATATACAGTGCTCTGTTCGAAGGCGACACGACTCGACAACTGCCAAAAGATAACATCTTTCCTTGTCCGGATTTTTGGTTTTTTGATTTTTTTGGACTTTTTCAAATATTTAAAAAGCTTGAAAAAGAATAAAGTTTATTTATAGTTACAGACTAGGAGGAGACAAGTGTCATATGGCCAAACAAACTAGTTCCAAGCAGTGGAACATAGCTATGCTCAATCCAAGGATACATGTGTAGGATAGCGACACTCGGGGGAAGATCCCTCCCTGGTAAAAATAGGGAATCAAGCTGTAAAGGATATATAAAATGGCTCTGCATGGCTAGACATGAGACAAGCTCGGGCTATATGGCTGAAACTCAATGTCAGGGAAGCCGGCGTAAGGCTCAATAAGGCAGGCAAAGCTCACAATAATGCAATTACAACTTGACATAAGGGAATCCTGAGGGAAATAGGCCAGCAAAAGATCAAGAGGAGTATGAGGCTCTTACGAAATGTCATGGCTATACTATATAACGGACTCCCACACCCTAAGGGACAAAATGTCAGCATGGACACCAAATGCAAATAAGGCGCTAACTAGGGTACCCATGTAAGGTCAAGCTCTTCCACTCATATCATGCCACTTCTAAAACAACAAGAAGGTTCCATGACATAATCGAGTGGGTTCATACCTAAGGCTATAATGAAATGGTCATAAGGTCATGCAAAATGCAAACGGTGATGAAACCTAACCTATATGCCAGTTTAGACCTAATACCTGAAATCAGCACGAACGGGTCAATCCAACAGCTGAAACGGCACTCAAAAGGGTCTCCTACATCATAAATAAGTCCAAAAATGGTCCAAAAAGATTAGAAATGGTCCAAACTATAGGAAAGGGGGTGAAAATTTTCAAAAATTTGAAAATTTTCTATAAATAGTAAAAAATTCAAAACTTTATAAAACATTTGAAATTTTTACCCATTTGAGCTCAGAACTTCAACAGCGAATTCCAGGAGATCTAGACTGCGGAATCCACTACCATTTTTTCCAGGTACTTACCCATGCTCTACTCTTTCATTTTGATGCAAATTTTGTTAAATTCCATAGTGTATTTGATTTTCTAGGCCATTCTAAAATAGGCGCTACGGCCCACATGAAAATCGAGGGTTTTTCCACGTATAGGGTTGGATATACGCGGAAAATTCCCCCAAAGCCATGTACATACGCGGCTGTTTGGAAAACAGTCGCGTATGTGGCCGCACTTAAGATTTTTCAAGTATTCTAATGGACAAACTTCAAATTTTTTGTGCAGGATGGTCCTAGAATGGAGAGAACGTGAACATGGTGATGTAGAAGAGGCAGTAAGGGCAGATCTAATGGCTCAACAAGCATTACGTGCATGTGGGATTTACAAATTTTGGTGTCTTGGTGGCTTAAGAGCCAAACCAAGACTATTGCAGATGTTAGTTGACTACTAGGATCCAGACTCAGATTCATTCCAGATAGACGGGATGTCCCTCACCATAGAAGTGGAGGACATATACTTTATTACTGGACTTTCCCAACGGGGGGAAGTGGTGAACCTACGTTCTCGCGGGCTCGGAGGTGGCCTAACTATAGATGAGTACTTTGTGGTGTATTGCTATCCAAACACGGAGAAGGTGGGGAGCCAGATCCCAACTAACTCCATACAGGTGTTGGGCCTAAAGGCTGTCCTACTGACACTAGGCAGGATATCAGGCTTGGCTTCACTCCACCAGGCCTCACGGCCTCTGATGTTCTATGCAGTGGAGTGCATGAGATCCACGGTATACGATTGGAGCACTGCGCTACTGGGCAACATGAAACACCAGCTCAGTGAGTGCAAGATGGGCAGAGTGAGAAAATTCGGTGTCAGTAGCATATTGAGCACGTTTTTCTTCAAGCATGTTCCAGGATTGAGCCCTAGAGTTGACGTTCCTCTACACGGGGTTCGAGATGCAATGCGTGGACTGGGTGGAGGTAGGGTGTCCAACCCCTATCCAGCTGATTTATTCCCATGGTGGTGACGACAGATAGTGGCCATCGATGACTACCCCTATGCGGGGATAGATTTTCAGGGAGACTCGGACATGCCGCTACCACTAGGATCGACATACGGTGACATAGGTAACAAATCTCGACCCTCTCTTTAAAATTTTTGAGTTATTTAATTTTTTTGTGTTTTCTGATTATGTGGAATCAAAAGACATGTTTTTGGGTGACAATACATAGTGACATCTACCATATGCATGCAGATGTGGGACCACGGCGGCCTGAAGGCTTCCCTCGTCATAGACGGAGGGGAAGAGGAGACGATACCATGGGTGTGGATACAGAGCAGACGCTCCAAAGCATTCATACCAACTTCGTGAGGCTGACACACAGAGTACCCATGGCGCAAGTTGAGGACTTTCCTGAGGCCATGCAGTGCCAGGTGGTGGGTGTACCACGAGCATGGGTGCGGCTATTTCAACGGCTAGCCAGAGCCGTAGTGACATTCCATGATCACAATCCCCCTCCTCCTCCACAGCCTTAGATACCTGGGAGTGATACATTTTGTATTACCGTGTATTATATCTTGGTGGCTTGAGAGCTCCATTTTTGTATTATGACACTATGTATTACCACATTTTGGATGTTTATAAAAACTTTTATGATGATTGGTTTATTTATTTACATGTGTAAAAATTTATGTTTGTGATCAGCTTATTGTGTATGAAACAAATGCCAATCTAACATGTAGTTAGCATATGAGTTAGCAACTTGATTATTAATTCTTACAACATGTATGTATGCTATATTGTCAAATTGCCGTTCTAATAATCTCACACGTAAGAATATTCTTAATAATGTCGGATTTCTAACATGGTACAAACCATTAAGCTATGACACTACTAACTCCGAATCAAGACGTACCTCAAGAGAGAGAACGCCATGTAAAATGACATCCCGTAGAAGCTCAATAATGGCAATATATTCAGCAACATTGTTGGAAGATGGCCATAGACATACGCCTCTTGAAGACAATACCTGACCCATAGGAGTATAAATCACCCAAGCAGCAGAGGCTGAGTGTTGAGTGTGACGGCTCGCACCATCTACGAATCCTATGAAGGTGGAATATTCCATTGACATATGCCAAAATAAACGAAAACTAATCACAAACCCAATCGCCATAAGAAAAAGACCTATCTATGCAAAGTTGTACAATAATATACAATAACTAGCCTTGGCTGAAAATCATGCATAGTACTTTTTGAGATAGAGCCCATTTCTAGGCTCCGCCAAGGTCGTTCCCTCATAATCCACTAACTCATAAGGGCCCTTCTCTAGCACATGTTTAATGACGTAAGGACCATGCCACATGGGGTTAAACTTTCCTGCCCCCAAGGGTTCTTTTAGTTTATCCCACAAAAGGACCAAGTCTCCCTCACTAAACCTCCTTGGACGGAAAGACTTATCGTATTGGACCTTTACGCGACGCTTAGTTACTTCTAGAGCCACCAAGGAATCTCGACACTGCTCATAAATTTGCTCAAGGTGAACCAAACGCTCCTCCAACAGGGAAGTGTTTGGTAAGAGTTCTATGGCTAGCTTCAAAGAAGGAATCTCGCACTCAACTGGCAATACCAACTCCACTCCATGTACAAGTTGATATGGAGAAAAACCCGTGGCAGTCTTAACAGTGGTTCTATACGCCCACAAAGTAGGATATAACATAATGTGCCAATTATTCTTGCTTTGTGCGATGGTTCGTTTGGAGAATGGATTTGAGTGATTTGTTCACTGCTTCTACCTGTCTATTCGCTTGAGGGTAGTAAGAGGAGGAATGCTCTTGTTTGTACCCTAACTTTGATGCCAACTCAGCTTCCATCATTCTGAAAGTGCGAGCCATGGTCAGTGACAAGCTCTTTCGGAATCCCGAACCGAGTAATAATCTAGTTGAATACGAAGTGTGCGGTTGTCTCACCGTCAGATTTAACTGTAGGCATAGCCTCAACCCATTTCGTGAAGTAGTCAATAGCCACTATGATATGATGATGCCCCCCAGCTGAAGCTGGGTTGCAATCCATAAAATATAGCCCCCACTTAGTGAAGGGACCGGCGATGATGATGGGATGTAACGGGGAAAGTTTTGAGCGCATATTACGTGCAAAAACCTGGCAAGGGTGGCACCTCTTGACCGCATCTACACAATCCTTAAAGATCGATGACCAGAAAAAACCCGCTCTTAATATTGTTTGGGCTGTAGAAAGCCCAGATAAATGACCATCACACGCCCTTCCGTGGCAATCATTCAGCACTACCTCAGCCTCTTCATGAGTTAAACAACGTCGTAAAATGGAATCTACCCCACGGCGGTACAAAGTGTTATCTACTATGAGGTAATTCTTAGACACGTGAGGTAACCGTCGTCGTTCATCCCGTGAAAGGTGAGTAGGGACCTTCAATGTCTGTAAATATATAATGATATCCCCATACCATGGGTCTAAAGTTGAGATTAAGAAAATGTGCTCATCGATAAATTTATCTTCACAAACCAACTCCTTGACCTCGCTTGGGAAATCCAATATAAGCTCCGCAAAAATTAACGATTTCTTCGATTTTGCTGAAACAAACTCGAGGTCGAATTCTTGCAGGATGACAATCCATTTATTATATTTTCCCCCAATCATCCTCTGGGTGAGGATGAATTGAAACGTATTGACATGGGCTACAACCAAGGTCTGGCAAAGGAGAATATAATGTCTCAACCATTGAACCGCATGTACGGTAGCTAAGGCAAGCTTCTCAACATGGGAATAACGGATCTCTGCGTCAATAAGATTCCAGCTCAGATAGTATATGACATGCTCTTGGAGCTCCTCATCCTCATGAACCAAAACCATACCAATCGTCTCCATGGACACGGCCACATAAAGTAGGAAATCACGGCTATAGTCTGGGGGACTAATCACCGGGGCCGATGCTAGGGCTTGCTTGAGCACATCAAAGGACTCCTGGGCTCGCTCATCCCAACAAAAGGTGGTGTCATTCTTCAAAAGGCGCGTGAATCCTCTAGTCAAATTGGCAAAATTGACAACGAATCTCCGTAAGAAGTTTGCCATGCCTTGCAAACATTGAAGATGATGAATATTTTTTGAGGGAGACAACTGAAGTATTGCCTCAACCTTCAAAGGGTCGACTCTTATACCCTCTTTAGAAACGATGAATCCTAATAAGCGACCAGACTTCACACAAAAGATGCACTTGTGAGGATTTAGCCTGACCAAATAATGACGACACCTTTCGAATACCAATCTCAAATGATAGGAATGACTCATTCTCATACGAGAATGAGCAGCAAGGTCATCCAAAAATACTTCGATAATCGATTTGAGATCATGGAAGATCAAGGTCATGGCCCGCTGAAAAGTAGCTCCAGCATTCTTAAAGCCAAAAGGCGTTTTCCGATATGCAAAAGTTCCCCAAGGACAAATAAATGTAGTCTTGTGTTGGTCCTTAGGTTTAATTTGTATCTGATTGTATCTGGAAAAGCCATCCATAAAGGAAAAAACCTCGCTACCTACACACTCATCCAAAATCTGATCAATAAATGGTGTGGGGAAATTGTCCTTAGGATAGGCATGATTCAAATCACGGAAATCAGTACATATGCGGATCACTCCCTGCTTCTTGTCAACCGGAAGGGGGTTTGAAACCCACTCCATCAAGGGAATGGGATAGATAAAATTGGCTTTCAACAGTTTCTCTATCTCTTCCTTAATTGCGGGTGCTTTCCTAGGATTCACCGCATGCAAGCATTGTCGAACAGTCTTAGCATTGGGATAAGTCTTAATCTCATGTTCAACAATGTGAGGATCGATACCTGGCATTTCATCATAAGACCAAGCAAAGATATCATGAAATTCTTTAAACAGCTCGGTGAATTCTTGAATCTCAGCATGGGAACATTCTGCCCCAATATAGACATTCTCTATCCTACCAAGATCGTGAGAGATATTGATAGGAATCATTGGAGATATATTTTCCATGTTCCCATCAGCCATTAGACCAGGAGAGCTTAATGGAACCATAGGACTACCAATTATCTCATTAAGAACCTCCCTAAAGTCCTCACACTCCAAGCGGTCAAGCTCAGGAAGAAAGTAAGATCTATGATGGAGCTCTTCCCATGGTGGCTTAACTCCCGACATAACCTCAATAATCACTTCGTCTGAAGGAAAAACACTATCAGGGTAGTCGTGCGCGTGAGAAGATTGTACTGCCCATGTAGGCAGCACATATGGGTCCTCCTCCTCCGTCCGCAAAGAAGAAGGACCAGGCTCTGCAACACACTCAAGATTAGCTTGATAAGCTACCATAGTTGCGGGCAACAACACGTCTGTTACGATGGGCTCACTCGAAGTATTCGGTGTAGGAAGAATCCAAGGATCTTCCATATGACTCGTGCGAAAAGACATTGATCTCACAGATGTCAAAGCCTCATCAGAACTAGACCCTATCATAAGGATAGGTGCAGGACAACTAAAAATTCCCATGAGGGATGGATACATGCCCACACCCACACTCCCAATTGCCGGCTGAGAGTGCTCTACAATTGAGATCGAAGCTCTTGAAGATGCGGTAACCTATGGATTCTTGAATGACGTTTGATCAATCGTAACTATCTTCCCATGAAATGGAAAGCATACAACACAAAATAGGGAAGAAGCTACGGCTTGCATACTGTACATCCAATTCCTACCCAGTAAGAGATTGTAGTCAAGGGGCGCATCAACCACCTCAACCTCTATCGCAATGGTCTTCCCTCCCAAACGGACCTTAAGGGAATGAAGGATCCCATGCGGCCTAAATGATCTCCCATCAAATGCAGTTAACATGATCGCAGATTTAGACAACTCAGGGAACCTAAACCCTTCCAACACGATAAATACATCACAGAAGTAGCAACGCCTTCGTCAATCACAGTGCGCTTGACGGTCATGTTAAGACATTCTACGTGAATCAAAAGAGACACATAGTAAGGCAAGTGAGGCTAAAGTCCTGCGGTTTAAAATTTAATCACGGAGGAAGAATTATCATCATTCACACTAAGGGAAGAAATCAAAGCCTTCCTTTGTGAAGGACAACTCTGAAGTACTTCTAGTGCAGACATCGCACAAGGAGTGTGGCCCAAATCCTGGACAACATAATAGTTATGGGCGGCTCGGGCATTAGGATTGTGCCCCGAACGCTTAAGGACTCCCTTAGGAATGCGAGGTGCAGCTTTAGGTTTATCCATAGGTTTTTTAATACGCAAAGGAGTCCCTGGTGGATCAGGTTCCTTTCCCAGGTTGGGTTGTGACGAAACATAGTCATTCGCACAGGTCACAACTTTCATAGCACGTACCATGTTAATGCAACCATGACCACTACCCTCCGACGGATCTTGATCACCACCAGACTGATCATGGGTCCTCGAGTTCATATTTTGATTGTGAGGTAAAGGGTTAGTCAACACAGCTGGGCCCTGTGCTAAGAATCTCGAGGCTTCATCGATATGAGGGCACAAGTAAGTGAGGTGATCTTCCTTACACAACTTGCAAGGAAATTTAACCTTATGTTTAGCTTGCTTGTCCCCCCGAGCATTACAGGTGTTCTTGTCATTATTATTAGCATTTTCATTCCTATTCCCACCCTTACGATTGTTCTTACCCTTCTTTTTATTCCGTCCGAGCTGTTGGTTACCCTTCTGGTCCGACGGTTGCACCGAAAGCACACTTGTCGTTTGGGTGGGTTGAGATGAAGCTGTGGCTTGTCCCGAAGCAGATTGGTTGATTGACAATTGACTAACTTGTTTTGCAACCGAATCCGTAGGTTTAGCACTCACACAACCAACAATGCCATTGGGTGGCCATTGGCATGTGGTCCAGGTTTAACTTTGGGGTTGAAACTAGAATGCGGAGTATTGGGAATGATCTCATATAACAAAAAGGATTGAGCATAAATCAAATCCAGTTCCTGCGCCTTGAAAATGGCTTGTTCCTCATTTTGCACTCCGGATGTAGAAACATCCTTCGCTATATAAGGAAATAATGACTTAAGGAACCATTCGAGGAGGAATTTCGGCGGTATAAAGGCTTTAATCAACCTCTTCCGTCTATGCCACTCTTGGATATGATCCGAGATATGTGTGTCTTTATCCCACCGAAATGTCGACAAGAGTTTTGTACCAACGTCATAACGCACTAGTAGCTGGAAGTGGTAAATAAAAGTCATCGCTAGGTCATCGAACAAAGCAAATGCCCCCCTAGGTAGCTCTATATACCATTTCGCAGTAGGCCCTATAAGGGTGTGTTGAAACAGCCTTAAACGGATTGAGTCCTGGTGTAAGGAATTTGAAGAGCACCATAGGTGAAAGGTAGTGACATGTTTGCTCGAATCTTCTCCCGGTTTTCCCTCGAACTTGGGTATGTATGAGGGAAGCTTAGTGGGGACAGCCGGCCAAGCCGGGTCATGAGCTACAGGATCGTTCATCAATCTCGACAAGTCAGGAAGATTCAGTGTTGCGAGGAAAGGGAGCCTAGGATGATTAGGTCGATGGACCGCTCCCTGATAGTTCTGATTTGCATAGGTCTGATTACCATAACCACCGTGGCCTTAGCCATGGTGCCCTCCTCCCGTTTGACCCGTATAGGGTGGCATGGAAGCACCATAGTGTGGTGTACCTTGACTATTCAGAGCTACAAAGCCATAATTTGGAGAGTAAGCAGGTTGTTGACACCTGAACCCATAAGGTGAAGAACCCTATCCATACTATGTCCCATAATAGGATCCATAACTCATCGCATGAGATGTCCCATGAGACACTCCGTAAGTAGGAATATACGCTCCGGAAGTAGGAATATACATTTCGGAAGTAGTAATATACACTCCGGAAGTAGTAATATGACCTCTAGAAGTATGAACATGACCTCTCGAAACAACGGGCGATACTTGAACCTGAGACACAACTGGTCGAGTAACCGCAGTACGGACATGACTCGTAGCAACGTTTCGGCCCAAAGGACCACGTGAATGAGGTGGAGGGTGAACATTCGAAGAACTAGGGACAGAGGATGAAGGGACCTATGTAATTATGTACGTGTTATTCCCTATAGTCACTCGTCTCGGATCTGGTATCCTAATAGGATCACGAACCCTAGACTTAGGAGGAATATGCGATGTAGCTTCCACCGCCGGGATGGAAGGTGCATTGTGACTTATGCTCCCAAACCTCTCCGCATGGTAAGGAATGAGAGTGCCCACAAGCATAGTGTTAGGCTCAAACTCAGACTCGACATGGAATACCAAATCATGTGTGGGAAAACCAGGCATACCATAACTACCATAACTGGTGCTCGTGGGTTCAAAATGAGTCTCATCATCTTCTGACATTCCATATCGGTGATGCATCAATGGGGGATCCACACTAGAGTAAGTAGGTCTATCATGAAAAGTACCTATCTCAGAAATCATAGGACCTAACTCAGTCAAATCAGGTGAAGGATCATAGTTAGAAGTAAACTCCCCATCTTCCACTTGAATGGGAGACGGTGGTTCAGGAATACCTTCTACATGGTCTCCCATCGTGTGTGAATCAATGTACGAAGTAGTTCACCTATACTGTCTATTTCTCTCTCCCAAAAAAGGAGGAGATGTAGAAGGCAGAAGTCCTGCTAAATGACGAGAACGGCAAGGCGCCGCACCTAAATCCACAATGACTCAAAAAATATAAAAGACTCTCTATCTACGTAAACCCTAGGCAAGCTAACGTGCACAGAGCAATCACCAAGAAAATCTAAAGCCAAATACAAGCAATCAAGGGTAGGATAAGTGAGCTCCCGAATGAAGCAGGTATGTCTCGCCTAGGAGAGGCTTGAGACTCCCATACACAACAAGCGGAGGTACGTAATCAATTATTGTGGCCCTCAGCTTCAACACGTAAAGCGACTGTGTTGTCCAACCCCAACTTGGCCGGGACACCCTCAGAATAACCCCTGCAGAGTACCCCTCGATATCCTAGGTAAGGCCACTAAGGTCACCTCAATATAATCAATGCTCAGGCGGACAATCGCAGGTGGGATTGACCATATGGGCAGGGTAGCAAAGCTCGAAACTCTTGAAAGAGCCCCCAGATACGAATACAATCCTGGAAATATCTCCGGTGCTACTCAGTTATGACTAGGGGTCATCCCAATCAATAACCGCTCACACTGCCTCGTGCTTAACTCCCTTTTGAGAGGAGGATCTTGAGAAACACTGTTTATACCAAGGAATTTCACACACTTACCTGGACAGACACATACATGTTGTTGTTTAGTGGTATTGGAGAATTTACTCACAATGAACTATTCCAAGACCCTAAAACCTAATCTTGTTGGTGAACCCTATCAAATAAAATAGTGTAGTTCATTTTAATTAAGCATTGATTTTAATTGGCTTTATTACTCAAAAGAGGTATATGGTCGTGCAACTAATGGCGTTATGACACAACATGAAGCAAAATGCACACCTAACAATCAATGCAAATGCATTGTGTCCATGAAAAACAGGGTATGCTACTACGTGAAATGCACAATTTTCTTTGAATGATAGGTGCAATCTTTCCTATATGAAATCCTGACTAATACTCCAAAGCAAATCTAGTGCAAGTACTATGCAAAATGCAAGATGCATTGCATGAGGATAAGCAAATATTTTGGATTTTTAGAAATAAAAATGAGATATATAAGCAAAAGAATGGCTCTACAACCCCCAGACTCTGCAAGCACACTCAAGCAGTACTCAAGCAAAGTTCTAAGGTAAAAGAAATCTAATGCACTAATCCCAAAACAAAAAACCGAAAAATGTAATGACAAGAACATTCTTCAAAAAAGAAATTTTACCCTAAAAAAAATGTCTCTGGTCAGAAATAGAGGTGTATACAGACTCTAGCAGTATCAAAGGAGACTCATCAATAATCAAAATTCACCCAGCAACAATCGATCTTCCTCTAGAAGGCAAAACTAAGGGCATACGTGACTGTTCGCAGTAAACCTGCGTGTGTACGTGGAAATAGCAGTGAAACCCGCGTATATACGTGACTGTGAGTTAAAAACTTGCATACAGGAAGAAAGGTGCATAAAAATAAAGGAAAATAGACAAGCCGATACAAAATTCACACCAATCAGACACTACCAGGAAAACATGCCCCCAGACCCGACACAGAAACAAGAGAAAAAGAGCAATTCAAAGTCATTGAATGCCGATAGAAAACCCCCAAAGGAAAACTACTAGGAACTCCCCAGCGGAGTCGCCAATTCTGTTACGGAGAGAAATTCCTATGGCTTGGGGTACCACAACAAACAACTTGACTCCAAAAATCAATCCTTTCCAATATGCAATAGAAATCAAATATCTAACACTAAAGGATCAGACCTCGTACCTTATTTCGAACGGTTGAAGTAGATCCCCATTGAGCTTTCCAACTTCAGCTTGAATTGATGAATTACTTCCTCAACAACAAGTAAACAAGACAAGCATACTATATATAGGTGTTAGATCTATTCTAGCATATATAATCAACAATGTATAAGCATTTGAAATTATCCATGGATACAATATTCATTCAAACATACATTATTGGATAGGAAAAGATATTTCTATTAATATAAAATCAGAGATTACAATGGATACAACCTCTGTCGGCACGTCTGGGAATCGGAGAAACTGAATCCCCCACTTGGGCCTCCACCACCTCAATCCTCCATCTCTCGATAGCAAGCTCACAAGCAAAAGGCAAGCTTGGGAAGAACACAAAAGTGCTCCAAGGGACAAAGGGATGCAGACTCAAGCACAAGTTTTGGCAACAATGGACTATAGTTTCTTTGCTCTCAATTCTCTTATATGCCTTCAATGTATCAAAGAGTTCCTTATATAGCTTTTCAAAGGGGTAATGAAAGGTCGAATCCGAGCGATCTAAAGGCATATGGAATGCTAGGAGTCAAGTGAGTCATATCCATGTCAAGGAAAACTCCAAAAGGATTTGGATTTTGCACATATCCCGATGTACACAGTTTTAGGGGTCAAACCCGCGTATATACGCGATTACGGGTTTAAAAGTCGCGTATATGAATTTTCACATGTTTTTAGGGATGGTATAGGAAACATCAAAGGACAAAAAATGGTCTAAGGGGTCTAAGGAGTCTGCAGAGGGATAGGGGGAGGCCATACCAGAGTGATTCACCTGGAGTGGTAAAATCAGCTATAACACAACTGCTGGGACCAAGTCCTGGGAAGGTAAGCATGAAAACAGAGGCCGCTTCTCAGTAGCAATTGAACGCAAAGGACATGAGGCCACATAGCTCACCTATGGCGGGGTAGTGTCTATAGAAATACTGGGAATCAATAAAGGAAAAACCTGGTCTCTAGTTGGGTTAGGAGATGGATCAAGAAAATCCAACTGATCGATAGTGAAAAAAATTTCGCCATGATTAAAGTACATCACACGAAAGAATGTTGACACCACAGCTTGCATGGCATAGACATAATCTTGTCCAAGGAGCATATTGAAGTCCAAGGAGTCTTCTATTACCATGAAGTCAACTAAAATAGTCTTCCCACCCAAAGTAACAGGTGTTTGAGCAAGAATTCCCAAGGCTATACTAGTTCTTCTATCAAACGCCAGTAAATTACTAGCAGTCGACACAAGGCTGGGAGATCCCATGCCTCGCCAAGCACAAGCAGACAAGATACTAATTGAGGCTCCTTCATCAATAATACAACGAGCAATCGTGTCTAGTTCAACTTTGACCTTTATCTAGAAAGGTGTATCAGAATGAAGGCGCGGCTCAACTAGGCTATCCCAAAGAAAGAAAGCAATCCAAAAGCTTGGTGGGCATTGATCCGAAGTGAGTTTAGTGCCCCCTTGTTCATTAAGTTCTGAACTAGCAGTGAAGAAAATGTGACTAGCAGACACTTCACTGTCCAAAGGAAGAGTGGGATTGATCGACAATGGAACCGATTCAACCTCTTCGTGAAAGTCACTCTCCAAAAGGAGAGTGGGATTGAACAAATGTGACATTGGTTCAATCACATCAGGATCACTCTCTGAAAGAAGAGTGGGATCGACCAAAGCTGAGATTGATTTGACCACTTGATCAACCTAAGGTTGAGTTGGTTGTTGAGAAACTATAAGTTGTTTAGGAGAAGTAAATTCTTGAGTCTCGGACCACACTCTTCGCACCTCTATGATAGCAGGGCACTGCTGAGTAAGATGATCTCCCTCGCATAGCTTACAAGGGAACTTAAGTTTTCACTTCAAATGAACAGTTTTCTTAACAGTGTCAACATGACTAGTAGTGGTTAACTGTTTGCTCTCAGCATGATCTACAGAGGCTGAGAGTTTGCCCCCAGCATGACCACCAGAGGATGGGTGACTGGGTCCAACCTTACTAAGAGAGGCTGGTTGTTGAAAAACTTTAGAATGTTAAAAAACGGAATGACCATGAAACCAAAATCTTCGCACCTCCGCGATATAAGGGCATTTATAAGTAAGGTGGTCTCCCTCACAAAGCTTACAAGGAAACTTGGGCTTGTGTTTTGAACAAGTAGTCTTTTCAATAGTGTCATACATGACTCATAGTGGCTAACGGATTATCTCCAGCATGAACCATAGAGGTTGAAAGACTGGCCCTAGCATGACTTGCAGAGGCTAAGAGACTAGGTCCAACATGACCTGCAGAGGTTGGATGGGCACCACCAACATGAACAACAGAAGTTGAATGGTTAGGATCAACATGCTTTGCAATAGTTGAGTGTAACATAAAATAGTTTAACATGTTGATGTCTAGTTATCCAACCTGAGAAAACAAGGTTCAAATACAAACCACTAACATTTCATAAGATCTATTAAGAACATCCACTGGTAGATTTCAACCAAGACTACCTACTTATGGAGGAAAAAATCAAAATAAATAAACCAATGGATTACCATTACTGATTATTAGAGTAAGATATAGACCACTTTAGATTCCATCTTAACTTGAGATACATTTTGATGCTCAATCTTATATTGAATGTTTGTAACGATCTTCCATTGATTCCACGTGATTAAGGAACAGGAGGGACAAAGAATCCCCCATCCCACAGATTTGTAAATCTAGAGAAAGATAACAACCAAGAAATCCCTAATGAACTCAGGAAGAAAAGAAGCTACATACCGATATTAGGAAATACTCCCAAATATGAAATTACCTCGTAGAAAATAGGAGAGTACATTCAAGATATGCAAGAGCATGCAATAATGAGAAAATTCATCAGCATCTGCCCTTTTGACAGATCTAAACAGATGGATCCAAGCTAAGTGGAGAGTGAAAGGCCATATAGATTTGAAATTAGTATCCAAAGGTTTCTTTGAAACCATTTTTATAGCATAGAATATAAGGGTAGAGTCTTTGAAAACATACCCCACTTCTTCAAATATGCCAGTCTCTACCTAAAATACTAGGTTAACAACTTCAGTCCTAAAAAAGAAGACTTGTCAATTGCCCTTGTCTGGATCTGTCTCCACTATTTACCCCAGGAGTACTGGGGTAAAGGAACCTTGGAAAGAATTAGTAATACACTAGGAGCCTTCATCAAATCCTTATAGTTCACCAAACAAGGAAGATATACATAATATGCACAATAATATGTGTCTACCTTAATATTGCAAGGGCCATCTCTGAATTCATATGCTTAAGTAATCAGGATAATCAATGGATCTAACCCCTAGATCATGAATGTGTTCCTTTTCAATGCAGGAAGTTCCATGAACATGGCCACGTATTCACAAAATTCCCTCTCAATAACTCGGATATTCAAGATCAAGCGAGAAACAAACCAAACAACAAAGGATCTATACAACCTCCACCAAAGAGAGGGGATAAGAGAAGGAACATCCCACAATATGAATTAGAATCAGGCGTTCAAACCCCAAATCGCTTCAACACTTTGAATTATCAAGATTCGGTGAAATAAAAAGAGGCATCTCTTATTAATATATGCCAAGAAATCATTGATCCCCCTCAAATTAGTACTCTTGACACATCAATCCAAGAGAACAAACAATAGCAAGAATTTATACCATCTCCCTCACCAAGTTCTACCTCTTACTTAGAGTATGAAGACATGGAGGAATCAAACCACATGGAATCAACATAAGGGGATGAGATTGAATTGAAATATCTAGATCTCTATAAAGTATCATTAAAAATTATGAGAGAAAATGGATACAACTGATTCCAAAAATTCAAATGCAGAGAATCCAAAATGATTTCAATAGATCTAGATTGAAAACCTTAAAACATGAAGCAAATACGGATTATATCAACTCCTCTATGGGGATAAGGACAAATATATAAAAAAATTATTTCTCAAAGCTTCTTAGAGTGGATAAAAAAATAGAAGGAAATCCAAGCAACAACTGCTAAAAGAATTGGGGGAAGAGCTTGTTGAATTAGGACAATATGTCCCAATGACGAACATGTATGTTGCTACAGACCCAACACATAGGAAATGAAGATAAGCTCATTGAATGTTAGGGGCCTCAACGAGAAGAGTAAACAAAGATCCTTGAAAAAAAAGATAAGGAAAGAGCATCCTAATATAACCATGCTTCAAGAAACCATATGCACAACATCCATGCTCAATCAAATACTTTCCAATTGTTGTAAGAAATATCATTGAATAGCTATGGAATCCAAAGGATCTATAGGTGGTATGGAAATGGCCCGAAATCCAAGCTCTATCTAGCTTCAGGAATTCTTTTCTACCCCCTATTCAATCTCAACAAAATTTCACTATATCATAACATAAGAATCTAGATATGTTACAAATGTTTATGACTCAACCACTATGGAGGATAAACCTAGTTTATTGAATCACTTTGAAACCTCCAAGAAATTATTGATCAAAGTCAATGGATCATAGGGGGTGACTTCAATCTTATCTTGTCCTTTCTAGAAAAAATGGGTGGCATAAAAAACTAGGCCACTCCAGTTCTTTGTTCAAATAAATTATAGCCTCTCTTAATCTAGTGGACACCAACACCACAAATGGAATATGCACCTAGAGCAATAAAAGAGGGAGTCCAATCAGGTGACCTCTCGTCTAGAAAAATTCCTACTTTCAACAAATCTTCTAAACACGACCTTGAGTATTGAAGCAAATATTATGCCATGCACAAGATTGGACCACTATCTTATCAAATTTCTCATTATGGCAGAGGGAAAACCAAGAGATCGTCCCGTTTGATTAAAACATTTATGGCTCACCCATCCTAGTTTTCAGGATCTCATAAGAAAATGGTGGAAATAATTCAACATTCAAAGAGGTTCAAAATGGTACAAATTTCAACAAAATATTAAACACATCAAAAGCAACCTCAAACAATGGAACAAGGAGTTCTTTGGCAACATTTTTGGAGAAAAACAAAAATTGGAACAACATATGGAAGGAATTCAACAACATATTATTTGGGAGGGTAAAACTGATCATCTCCAAGAAGATGAACCTCAAATTTAGTCCCAATTGGATATTTGTCTAAATCAAGAGGAAACACTGGCTTAAAAAATCTCGCATCCAATGGATGATTGAGGGAGCTAGAAACTCCAAATTATTCCACAAATCCACAATTTAACATTGCCAGTCCAACAAAAGCACTTCCATTCCATTAAGATAGGAAACAATTAGATAGTTGGGAAGCATGAAAAAATAATAGATAAATTGATCAATTATTATCAAGATCTTTCGTCAAAACCTCTGATTGACCATTCCACAACCATCGAATAGATCACGAAAAACATTCCCAAACTAGTGTTAGAGGACCAAAATCCCTTATGAGAGAGATGGGCATGCATGAGGTGGACATTGCCACTATGAGTATCGCATCAGGAAAAGCGCCCGGTCCAGATGGATTCATTTCATACTTCATCCAATTCTATTGGAACATTATCAAATATGAGCTCTTGGAATCAGTTGAAGAATCAAGAACCACATGAAAGTCCTACTTGCATTCAACTTGACCTTCTTAGTTGTTATCCCAAAGGAAAAACGAGTTAGGGAGCTCAACAAATTCATACCCCTCTCTGTAATGTGATCTACAAAGTTAATATGTAATGTGATCTACAAAGATAATAGATAATAGGCTCAAACCTTTTCTTCTTTATATGATTTCAGAGGAACAAACAAATTATGTGGAAGGAAGTAAAATCGATGATGGCATAATCATGGCGTCTGGCCTCATCCACTCCCTCAGAACTACATGAAATCTAGGTATGCTCATTAAATTTGACATGATTAAGGATAAATTGAATTGGAACTATATTCAAATCATGTTAACTTCCTTTGTATTTTCTTATTAATGGACCTCCTTGATTCTCTCCCTAATATTTACTCATTTAAAACATATTTCCAATCTTTCTTAAAAAATTCACCAAAAATCCAAAACTACGAGCTCCGTTGTTTTCTACGAAAATGACATACAAAGTTGATCATGAACCTATCATGACATAAGAGACATCCTCGTGCTATCCAAAAACAAGGAGACATACTATATTGCGTTGACATTGTAGATAAATATAAATTATTCTTTAAATAATATAAAGCAAAAATACAAATGAAAATTAAAAGATTAAAAAAAACAAACATATATAAAGCAACCACTGTAGCTTTGGAAGGAGATCAAGACTATCAAAGTATGCATAGACTACCAATGCAAGGTAGGTAGTACCTAGGAATGCATAGATTTCATGCTATAAAATCTATAACTATCTATACGATGAGAGTATGTATCTATCTTATCTGAAATCAATTCTCATATCATATTATTTATATATTTATGATTCACCAATACTTGATATTATTTATATATTTATGATTCACCAATACTTGAGATGGACTGATCATAAATCATATTAAGGTTAGTTGGCCTAGTGGCTAACATATACACCTGTAAATTAGCTAGATCGGGGTTCACCAGCTTACATATGCACATGTGTCGCATCTTTTCTCTTGCAAAGTAGCTTAGTTGGGACTCTTGCTGCACTGTGTGAACCAATATCCCATGTTTTTTTTCCTATTAGCATATGCATTCAATTCTATTTCTTTATTGCATGGGTGATGTGGATGAATGGAAGACTAATGGTATAGGTGATGTGGATGACTGGAAGACAAAATCACTAAAAGATGGATGATGAATTGATTATCTTGTAAAACCAGTTGATATAGGTCTATAATGACAGTCAGGACCCTCTCCAAAATAGAGTGACCATTCTTTGATCATATTAACAGGGTGGATGATCAGTCAATTTCCTAAGTCCTCACCCATAGGGAAAATATCTAGTAATCATTCAATAAGTGGAAGGTTGTGATATTAAAGTTGATTGATGCAGAAAGGTTGTGATCTAGTAATATTTAAATAATCATTCAAGACTGTGATCTTAAAGTTGATTGATGCAGAAAGGTTGTGATCTAGTAATATTTAAATAATCATTCAAGACTGTGATCTTAAAGTTGATTGATGCAGAAAGAATATATAGGGGATTTAGTACATATTCATGTATAAATAAGTGAAAGCCTCCTTCGTATTCAGGGAAGAACTAGAAATTCTTATATTAACTCCAAGAAGAAATATTCCACTATAGCGAAATCCATTGAATTGCATGTGGGAGAGGAAACAAATACTGAAATACATTCCAAAGAAAGAAAAGAAGAGGACAATGAAAACAAGTAGTGGAGCTTTATTTACCATACCTTCATGGACTTCCCTTAAGTTCTGTTAGATTCTTCAATTATCTAATCATCTTTGGATGATCAAAGGTTCTCTCGATTGCCCATTGTAACCTGTTATTTTGAGAGCTTTTATATATTGTTGAGGAGAAGTAAGGTCGCTTTGGCATTCAAAATATCAATATGAATATAACCATGTAGATGAGAAATGGCAGCAAATTTAAGTCTATAATTTTTATATAGGGTTTTAATCGTTCCATGGTAAAATCCTTTTTAGAAATTGAGGTAGTATATCTAAAATAATAACTGTATTCCATAAAATTGGGGAGAATGGCACCTAAAATAACTGAATTAGCCTAATTCACACTAGATGGAAAGGGCGAAACTATTTAAAAAATATCCCTATTCCCAAAAATCTAGGGCAAATTGAAGACTAAAACTCCTATTTTATGGGGCTAAGAGAAATCATTTTCCCTCCCCTAATAAATAGGGGTTGGCTAATATTTTATAAGAAATTATTTGAAACATAAGTTGTGGGTGAATGAACCAAATTGTAATAAATAGTTATAATATAGAAAAATCACCCTATAAAAATTTAAAACTTTCTATTTTTTTTCATGGGAGAAATTTCACCCCTAAAATTATTTTTGTCTGACTTAAGTTAAAAGAGGACACTTAAGGTTTGACACTTGAGTTAAGGCTATTGCATGATGACACTTAATTTAGCATACTAAGTGATCCTACATCTAGTTAAATTCACATTGAAGATAGTAGAGCATTATTTAATGTCAAAGAAGAAAGGCATTGTACATTATGTTACGTAGGATTGAAGAAACCAAGGCGCACAACCATTATCCAAGAAGGAAATTCGCTATAGTTTGCATGGGAGGTTGATTCCCCGTGCAATTTTTTGTTATTCCTTGTATGGCACTGGTTTTTCAAGTTATTTAATGTATTGAACTCATTGGAAAGTTTATCCGTTTGATCTCTCTTCTCTATTGCTTTATATCTACACCTGGGGTGTTTGTTCTCTCTTATCTTGCACCTGGGGTGCCGAAAGCAATTTGCTATTGTAAAATACATTCTCTTCTATCTATCATACTTATACTTTGAAGATTTGTTGGGTTTTTTCATCCTCATAGTTTTGAGGGTTTTCCACAGGGTACATCCTATGTTACGGTTGAATGTGTTTTATGTGATTGAATGGTTCATTGGTTTCAAGTATTTAGTATATCCACACTAAAATAATTAAAGATCAAATCTCAACCAAAATTCAACAGACACCAGAGAAATGGTAATGGTATTTATTGATGTCAACAAAACAAATCAGAACCTGCTGGTTAGATCCTTGTGCGAATGCACAAAGTGACCAAAGTCACAAGTCTACGAAATGAAAAGAAACATAACCATTCTTGAAAGATCAAACCAATCCAGAATACAAGATGCAATTATACCACATCGCTTACACCATCTCATCATCGTGATATTCAATAACTTTTGGATGTGCAGCTTGGGGGTGGGACAATTGAGGGTTAAGATGCCACCTACAACATGCATTTTAGATCTTGTTTAAATATTTAATTTGAGATAATAGGGTAGGGGAAGAAACCCCTAGCCCCACTTTTTCTAGTTCAGTACCATAAGGGAGGCCTCAAGCAGCATTGACCCTTTGATTAGCTCACTCATTTAAGCCACAAAGATCTGGGAGATGATTCTCATGAGCTCACAATTATTAGGAGTAGATTAAGCAATCATATGTTTGATCACAATGGTTGAGTCTCCAAAGGCTAATCTTTTTAATGTTCATTTGTATGGCTATTTTGATCCCTCTCATGAGAGAAAGTGCCTTAGCTTGGAGGTTGGTAGTGTTTCTTAATCATCATGAGAGTTTTGTTACTATATTTCCTCTAAGGTCAATGAGCACGCTCCCTCGTCACACCTTTGTACATGTTATGGACATCTATATTATAAACAAAAGGGGTTTTCTTTATTGGTTCTTCATGGCTCTCTTTGGTTAAAATCTAGTTAAGTATAATTCATTGGTTAAATTTTGGTTAAGTAGAGCTCATTGGAAAAACATAGCCCTTGTTTCTTTTATTTATCTAATTTTGGTACCTTGTGGATAAGGGGTGAACATGTCACAAGATTTAAACATGAATGTTAATCATGTGGTTTTATTTTGAAGGTCGATGATATTCTTGTTTTATTTTGTGGACTTAGATCGAAATCTAGTTGTAATTATAGCTCATGTAAAAACATAGCCCTTGCTTCTTTTATTGATCTAATTTTGATACATTGTCAATGTTACATCATAACTTTTTTATTGGCATAATTTTGATTCCTCTTTTAGTTATAATCAACATAATTAACATGCTAGTTCTAACTATCCTAATTGACATGTTCTCAAAGTTAATGAATCTTTATTTTTTTTAATTTTTCAATTTTAAACCCAAAATTAAGATTATTATTAATTTTGATTTTTAAACCAAAACTCATATCTATCTTCTAATTTTTTTTCAAAATAATTTCATAACTATTATCTAATCATACCAAACTAAATAATTTTTTTCTCTATTCAATTGGGAAATAAAAAATATATTTATGACAATTTAAAAAGAACAACACTACTATGAGATGTAGTATCCTTCTCCCTATCCTATACATAGCAAAACACAATATTCACATTAAAAAAAACACAATATTGGTTCACTCTTACTTGATTTTTTTTCTTTTGAGAATTTCTATCTAGATCAGAGAATTAGCAAAACACAATATTGGTTCAGACTTAGCTCAAAAATTCTTTTTTTAAGAGAATTTCCATTAGTTTAGTGAAATATATATTCATAAAAATTAAAAACTTTTATTAAATATTTTTTTTAATAATTATTATTTAAAAATTAAAAATAAAAACTGTTTTTTCTTTAATTTTGACTTGGAAAATTTCCATATAAAATCATAACTAATCAAAATTCTTTCTTATAAACTTTTTTATACTAACCATCTTAAAAATTCTTATAAACTTTTTTATATTAACCATCTTAAAAATTCAGCTTGTGACTTTTTTTTTCTTCTAAATTTGTTTCCAAAAACTTTCATATCAATCAATTCAAAAATGTGGGTTTTTTTAATTTTTTACTTTCTGAATTTGATTGAAATTTTTTCGATATGATCAATCAAAAATATATTTTCGACAATTCAAAAGGTTTTTTATTAATTATAATAAAAATTCAATTAAAATTTTACACAAGGAGTGTATTAACCGTACACTCATTCACCTGTATTCTACACCTCATAAACTATTTAAAAAAATTTGTTAAAAAACATTTTTACTAATTATTTAGAAAGGTTCACATTTCCCCTAATTCTAAGTTAAAGAATTTTCTTATGAATAAGAATATACTCATACCTATTTGAAAGTTGAGCAATTTTTATCTAAATAAAATATATATTAGATGAAAAATATATACATGTCATGATTTTTATTTGAACCAAAATATATTTATGATTATTTATAATAATAATAATCTATTGTTAATGTCATAATTTAGTTAAATATCAAATTTGTGTATGAAACTTCATTATTTGTGTGATAAGGGATAGGATTTTTATTTGAATTGAAAATATATTTATGATTATTTATAATAATAATAATCTATTGTTAATGTTATAATTTAGTTAGATATCAAATTTGTGTATGAAACTTCATTATTTGTGTGATAAGGGACATGTCAGTGAGCGATTTAACTTTTAAAGTTTGAAGGAGTACACACCCTACCCGCTCCAGTTTTCTAAACATATGATCTTAGAAGAAACACATGTTAAAAACTATTAGGTCCCTATAAAAAAAGATTACAAATTGATTTTTCTTATCGAGAGTATACATATGGCTAGTATATATATGAATACTGTGCTCTTCATGGCTTGGTTTGTGGCACTTTTTCTTTGGTAGTTGCACCTCCAAACAAAACTTTAGTTGGACTCTTTTGTAGCATTTTTCAACTGTGATTTAGGATTGGTGTTTGTGCAGTGTTTTTGTTGTCAAGCTTCACAATAGTTTAGCCAAATATAGCTACACACAACAAAAACGTATGCAAAGTCATGTTCACATGGCATCACCTTATGACATGTGACACTACCACATCATCACCAAAGACACACATCACTTGCCAACTCAAATGTGGGACCCAATTTTATGCTCGGTCATAAAAAAAAATGGACTAATCAGGATAGGAGCTTCCAAGTGGCACTTTTGGATCAACCTATGTAGTTTGCAGTTCAGTTTCTTAGCTCATTTTCTATGGCTCGCAGATTTTGCATACAACACCCATTTTGAATGTGCTTTTTTGGATTCTATATTTTTTAGTTCTCTTGTTAGTGATATAAGTGGATTTAATGCATTTAGTGCATTTAGTGCATTGTTTTGTTTGTTGGTCATTATCTACAGTTGTTTCCGAAAACCCAAAGTTAGACCTCAATTTTGAAACTCAAAATTATCATAACTCGCTAGTTCAAACACTATTTAGAGTGAAAAAAAATTTGTAAGTGCATAGAATTTTTACATGTAATGGTGATATCATTTTTGTTGATTTTTCCATATGATTATTTAGGATGGAAATGGCCACATATCTCCTTTGTTTTGCTGTGATAACAAAATATTTGAGACACTTTCTTCATGGCAGAAAATGGTGCTTTGTTTAGCACCATCTATTTACGATGGGAATACCATTTTACATTGCATGTGATGCATATTTGATCACTTGTTGAACTTTCATTAGAGAAAATTTGGGGTCTAAAATGCGCTTCCTAAGGGAAAATAAAGTAATAGTTAAAATAATATTTATGAATTTTAGAGGAAGAGAGAAAAAAACTACTTTTCTTTCTTCGTATTTTCAACATATCTCCCTGTGGTTTTACTCAAATTTAAAGAGGGAGAACTTGTTGGATGTGAAATTAAATTATGCATCTAATGAGTACTCACACATCATACTTTTGATGGACCCAATTCCACAAAAAATGAGAAATACATAAAGAAAAACGTGTTACTTTTTATGTGTTTTTTGACAATGGCACTTACACATGTATTTTCTTTTGCACAATGGTGATGCTTTCTGACAATGGTGTTTTTTGACAATGACACTTACAGATGTATTTTCTTTTGCACAAATATCATTTTTTTAGCTATTCTTTTAAAATGGCTATAAGCTTATAAGGACTTTATGCATTTTCCCACAAATCTAGTAAAATTGGCATCGTTCTCAATTCATGTTTTGCAATAGGGCAGAGACATTTCCAATATGTGGCTCTTGTCTCTAAAAAGTAAAACATATGGTAAAAATCCCTACACTTTTGAAATTTTCGGACAGTTAGGGTTTGTAGAAAGTAAAACTTTCAATCTTATTGGTCATTTGCGCAAGGAAAAACAAGTTCTTAGCTGTAAAGCATTATCAGATTAGATCTATAGAAACATGGGATCTTCGTCTAAGGGTCCTTATTCTTTTGCTAGGTTTTCCTTTCTTTACATTTACCTACCAAGTGTTAGAGTTTGCACTTTAAATTCAAATATGTTAGATCTTTAATCTAATGCAATAGGATCACTGAAAGATAGACAAGAACAACATAAAAGAAAGACACAAAGACTTTATCCTAGGAAACCATAAGAGGAAAGACCCAACAAATTCTTTTGTATAGATTTGCCACTTAGTACAATGTCAGACAAAGATAGAAAACCCAAAGATAAGATAACTTCTGCGGCTTCTTCTTCTTCTATCCACACGAACTTGTCTTTCTCTTTCTTGAAGTGAACTCACTTGTGATTATTGTGTGTCCAAATGAGAAGGGAGACTCCCTATTTATATTCTTCATGTGCATGACCTAAAACCCCAACAGGTCCGACTTCCTAACTTGATAGGGTTGACCTCTCCTAGGGAGACTCAAAAATACATTTTATACTCATTCTTTTGGGGACTATTTCCCTGACTTACAATGGAGGTTTTACCTCAATATTCTTACATGACAAACTATAATAATAACTTCCTCGAATGGAGGAAAAACAAATCCGAAGGAGGTACAACAACAATAATATAATAATACAACAAAATGAAGAATATCTTCTGGTGATCTTTCAAAGTTACATTTACAACAACACTCCCTCTTGACAAGGAAGGTATTCTTCTGACTCGGTCATCACCACAACTGGACACAATCTTTGTTGGTCATCATCATCACTGGATCATCATCATTATTACATCAATTCTCATATCCTCGACCATTAACTAGTGATATCTCGTGAATCTATACATTATGAGAAGTTCTACAAAGCCAACCCTTTTTCATGCTAGATGTAGGCCTAGATCCCATCTAGGACTTCATCAACTACAAGGTCGACTCTTTTCATCCTGGATGTAGGTTGTACAATGCTAGCCCTTTTTCATGTTGGATGTTTATATCTACAATGCATGTTCCTTTTCATATTGGATGCAGGCCTATATCCAATCTAGGACTTCATCTTCTACAGAGCTAATGCTTTTTCATACTAGATGTAGGCCTAGATCCAATATAGGAATTCATCATCTACAAATCTTGTCCTTTTTCATACTAGATGTAGGTCTATATCTAATCTAGGACTTAATCATCTACATAGCTAGTCCTTTTTCATACTAGATGTAGGCCACCACCGGGACTCATCACTCCCTCTTGTCATTGGACATTGATTTGCACAACTCCAAGCTTGTCCCTGAAGTACTCAAACTTCACTCTCACCATAGGATTGGTTATCTACTCATATGTAGAAACATATTGGAGTTTCATTGCTCCTCTCTGCACCATATCCCATATATAGTGATACTTGATCTTGATATGCTTCGACTTGTCATGGAACACCGGGTTCTTGGACAACTTCATACAACTATGGTTATCATAGAAGATACAAGTCACCTCTAATACGATATCAAAAAAATATGAAAAAGTAGCTTTATGAGGCATAATACCTCAAAACTAGTTGAACATGCTACATTGTACTCTGCCTCAGCTATACTCAGTTCCACACTCGATTGTTTCTTGTTAAACCTAGAGATCATACCGGATCCCAAATTGAAGCAACATTTTGAAGTGTTTTTCTTATTTGTGTCACTGCCAACCCAATCTGAATCAACATAACCATGCATGCTAATCTTCTAATCCATCGCATACTTGAGCCCATACTCAATTGTATCCTTCAGGTACCTCAATACATGCTTTGCGAGAACCAGGTGAACACGTCTCAGATATGTCAGAAACTGGCTCAATGTGTTCACATCAAAGCATATGTCAGGCCTAGTGTTTGTCAAGTACATCAACAAACTAATAATATGTACATTGTGGAATTAATTGTCTCTAAAGAATAATCACATAGTAGCTTGAAGTTTGATTCCATGGGTGTGGAAATGGACTTGCAATCCATCATTTCGAACCTCTTCAAAATCTCTACTGCATATTTTCCTTGACTAAGGAATATCCCATATGGTCTCTACCACACCTCCATACCCAAGAAGCATTGCATCATCCCTAGGTCCTTCATCTCAAACTCTATGACAAGTCTCCTCTTTGTATCTAAAATGAGCTCATCCTCACCTATTAGGAACAGGTCATCTACGTATAGTAGGAGTATCACTGGTATTCCACCCTCAACCTTGAATTAGAGGTTGGAATTTGCTTTACTCTTGGTAAAGCCTAAGCTCATAAAAAAATTATCCATCATGCCATACCATGTCCTAAGTTCCTGCTTAAAATCATATAAAGCCTTTTCATGTGTCTTAAATCCAAGTGGCTACTCCATGTACACTTCCTCTTCAACTACACCCTTCAAGAAGGTTGTCTTGACATCCATATGGTGTATCTTCCATTTCATTACTATGACTAAGGAAAGTACATATATGATGGAAGTGTATCTCACTACAGGTGCAAATGTCTCCTCATAATCTATGTATTCTATCTGGGAGAAGCCACGTGCTACAAATATTTCCTTCTATTTCTCGATGCTTCCATCTGCTGCATGCTTGATCTTGTAGATCCATTTGGAATACATTACAGACTTCCCTTGTGGTCTCAGGACCACCTCCCAAACATCATTCTTCATGATCGAATGATATTCTTCTATGATGGCATCCTTCCATTCCTTCTTTTCTATTGCTTCCTCATAGTTGGAAGGTTCTTCATCAATGATGTCACAATGTAGCGCCACACAGTTGGGGTATGGTCTCGGTCTCTTGATTTCTCTGGAAGTCCCATCTGGATCACACTATCTTCCCGCATCTTGGATGGATTCCCGTGCCCATGCTAGTCTTCTCTTGTAGGAGTTCTTATCACAAGAGTGGATCTACAATTATGTGTGGTTCTTCCATGTCATGGTATTCTTGGTCTTCTTGGACTATCTCTTCCATAATTGTATCTTTGGTTATGGGAACTTCGGGTTCTTCAGTTTCTTCGGTGTGGAATTGTCTTGATCTATTGTAGGATGAGTCTTCATCAAAAGTAACGTCTCGGGTGGTCTCGATCTTCTTGAATCCCAAGAAGTATATTGTGTATGCTTTTGATGTGTCAGTGTATCCAACAAATATGCCCTTTTTCCTAGAGGATCCTGTTTTGTTCACTTCTCTTTTGGAATATGTACGTACACATGGAAGCCACATATTCTCAGATGGATGACTTATGGCTTCTCTTCTGAGAAAGCTTCTTCTGGAGTTTTGTTATCCAAGACATGATGAGGTGTTATGTTTTGTACATAGATGGATGTTCTTACAACTTCTGCCCATAACTGCAATGGAAGGTCTTGGTCATGAAGCATCCCCTTTGTTGCTTCCATTATCATTATGTTCTTCCTTTCTGCAATGCCATTTTGTTGAGGATTGTAGGGAGTGCTTATCTCCCTCTTAATCACAGATTCTCTACATAGGTCTTTGAACTCTTCTGAAGTGAACTCACCGCCATTGTCTGATTGTAAATTCTTAATCTTCCTTTCAGTATGATTTTCCATCAAGGCTTTGAATTCCTTGAACTTACTAAAAAATTCATCTTTACTTTTCAAAAAGTAAATCCACGTTTTACAAGAGTATTCATCTATAGAAGAAACATAGTATGCATACCCGCTTCAGGAGTTGGATGACATGGGGACACATACATCTGAGTGGATTATCTCCAAAATCACTTTTTCCTTGCTCTCACCACTGGGGAATGGTTTCTTCACATTCTTTCCTTGAGCACATCCTTTGCAAATGCCTTCATGCTTTGCTTGAATCTCGGGTAGACATGATACTGCTTTGATTGCAATTGGTAGTGCTCTATAGTGTACATGTGCAAGCATTCAATGCCATAATTTGCTTGGTTCCATGGAGTCATGAACCAATGCTTTTCCTTGTTGTCCCTTCAACTTATGCAGGCCTCCCTCTTGCTCCTCAATTATTGTTGCATCATCTATCATTTTTCCTCTTAGCCACATGAGTACTTGGCCATCAACAAATGGAACTTGAAATCCTTTAGCATCAAAAGCTGAGATGGAGAGGAGAATTTTATTCAACCCTGTTACGTAGAGAACATCCTTTATCTTCATTTATTTTCCTGAATCCAACTTGGAAGAATATTCCCCACTCCCTTTCATGGGATACTGGTAGTCATCTCCAAGCTTCACCTTGTGATGTGACTTATGTTCTGACAAGTTGATAAAAGATTATTTGTACCCTGTCATGTGCTTGGAAGCTCCATTATCTACAATCCAATCATTGTTTCCATGGGTTACGGTACTTGTAAGAGCTGATATCAAAACATATTCTTCATCACTTGAAGAATCTTCTCTTGTTCTTTTGTTTGTGAGTTCATAATCTTTAGCAACATGTGTGTGATGTCTCTTCTTCTTGTTTGCCTTTGTTTCTGGGTCAATCTCTTGCGAAGTGAAATTTTTCATCACATGTGAAGCATCTAATATTGGTATAGTCCCTTTGAGATCTATGATTATTTTGGGCCTTTTATGAGGGTGATCCTCCCTCTTGATTTTATCCTTCTTTGTATGAGTTGTTTGAGTTTGATCATCATCTGCTCCCATATTCTCTTCTCTTGACACTAGTCAAGTTTCTTCTTGGGTGCATTCCTCCCACAATCTACTGAACTTGATTAGCTTCTTCCTAGTGCATATCCCTTGGATGAATGAGTCCCATGATCTTGGGAGACTATTCAAGGTAGTCATCACGACCTATCATTTTTCAACATTTTCTTTAAGGGCCTCAAGTTGTTCCTTGATTTGAGAGACCCTTGTGAAATAAGTCTGGATGGTTTATGAGTGTTGAATCTTTACATTCTTGAGTTCATTCCTCAAATTAATCTTTTGGTTGATGTTCTTCCCTTCACATAGTTTGGTCAAAGCATCAAACATCTGCTTGGGAGTTTGCAATGATGAGACATGAGGGATGAGATGATCTTTGATGGAGTTTGCAATAATCCTTTTGGATTTCATTATGTTCTTCTTGTGAGTTGATTTTGCATCATCTCCTTTTGGTTCTGGAGCCTCCACCATGACATACTTGTCCAAGTAATTCTCTTCTAGTATAAGAGAAATTCTATACTTCCATGCTCGGAAGTTGTCAGCTCCTTCAAACTTGTCCTCAATCTTGGTATGATTCATCATCTTGATATGAGAAGCTCAAATGGAAGTAGTAAAGAAAATATCTTACCAATTTGAGATTCCCAAACTGCTCCTTGACCTGGCTTACCTAGGGTTTGATAGAGAAACCCTAATTTTTCAAACTTGGAATCTCAAACGTCTGCCTGGATAGAAAGTTGTGCCTCCTCAAGGCTAGTTTTTTATTGGTGTCCTTTTCCAAATTCTGTGGAGGAAATCTCCAAAAACTTGATGCCCTAGTTCCTTCTCGTAGTGTCTCACAGTAAAAAAATGAAACTTCTCCAAGTTGGAATCTAACTCCACCAAAAGATGCGCCTCCATGAGGTGAGTTTGCTTGGCCTTCTTTTCTAGAAAAAATGTGGAGAAAAGTGCTAGAATTTGGAAGCCTTAGTTTCTGCAATTGCACAATGCCTTCTTTCAGGGTGGCTCTAATACCATGTTAGAGTTTGCACTTTAAATTCAAATATGTTAGATGTTTAATCTAATCCAATAGGATCACTAAAAGATAGACAAGCACAACATAAAAGAAAGACACAAAGACTTTATCCTGGGAAACCACAAGGGAGAAAACCCAACAACTTCTTCTATATAGATTCGTCACATAGTACAATGTTAGACAAAGATAGAAAACCCAAAGATACAGTAACTTCTACAACTTCTTCTTCGTCTATCCCAGTGAACTTCTCTTTCTCTCTCTAAGAGTGAACTTGCTTGTGATTGTTGTGTGTCCAAATGAGGGAGGGTGCCACCCTATTTATATTCTTCATTTGGGTGACCTAAAACCCCAACAAGATCGACTTCCTGACTTGAGAGGGCCAACTTCTCCTAGGGATACTCAAAAATACATTTTATACTCATTCTTTTGGGGACTATTGCCCCAACTTACAATGGAGGTTTTACCTTGATAGTCTTACATGACCAAGTATAATAATAACATACTTGAACAAAGGAAAAACATCTTTGAAAAAGGTACACCAAAAACAAGATAATAACAAAATAATAATACAACAAAATGAAAAATATCTTCCAAAGTTACATTTACAACAATACCAAATTCAAAAGGAAACAACCAATCAAACACTTTTCCTAAGAGAAAGAAAACATAGTATTCCCTTTGACGACCTCCATAAATGGATATGGATTTATAACCCTTGGACTTTGAGGACAATGGAGGTTATCAGATCGTCATTTGTTGATTTGGGCTCATATCATTGTCCATTGGTCTCACAAGACCCATAATATTCCCTTTGATGACGACCTCCATAAATGGGCGGGGGAACATGTTTCCATTTCGAACGGAAGTGTGGGGAGTAGGATATTCTCTTGATGATGTGCACCCAGGTTTTTTTATGGGCCCTTCACACCATTTTCTTGGGTCGTCAAGAGATGGCTAGCAATATTTAGCTTGCTGCAGCTTTTTTAATGCGGTTGTAATAAGTTTGACGCTCATTAATAGAAAACATTCTAGCAAAGCTTTGATTGGATCTTCAAACTTGTAGGCGAAAGAGGCTTTATCCATGGGAGTGGAGATAGGTATATCCACCACTTCAACCACTCTTAGATTATCAACCCTTTCTTCAATCCTCTGTTCTTCGTCTGTATACAAATCAAGGCAAACTGTAAAAACCCTCTGTCCTCGTTACAAAATTTGGGTTTTAATTATGAGCAGTTCAGGAATGTCGTAGGAGAAAAAGGCTCTGTTTTGTAGCCCATATTCATCTCCATATGCATCATATATTAGCTCAAATCCCATATGAGAAGTTATTGAAATATCTTCCACCTCAAGTCCTTGGTCAACAGATTCTTTATGATCACAAGAGAACAAGATTTTGTCATCATACCCCTGATTCATGCTATGATACGGGCATGGAATAGTTAGTTCTCTTTAAGACTCCTCATCCCTTTTTCTTCACCATAAGATTCTAAAGCATCCAAAGGCAGGATCAATGAGTTGTGAGGCAAATCAGAAATATCCTCTGCCTCTTCAAGGAATGGATCAAGCTAAGCTCCATGCATGACTGTCTTCTTCAGAATCCAAATTAACTGCAACATTATCTAGGAGCTGCCTAAAAAGATTTTCCTAATCCCTTTCACTTGATATTTCATGCAAATCATAGTAGTGACCGAAAACATAGGATAAATCAGGGTCATGAAGTATATCAACAAATACAAGATTTTTTGTTTCCTAGTCAGATGTCTTTTCAGAAGATGATTGGATAGTTGCATTCTGACTGCGAGGACCAATCTTCCTGTGAACTGCTTGTAACTCCCTAGGGTAGACAAGATTCTTCACCATTCTTCTAAGCAAATGCTTCTTGAGATTCCCTGTGCATGTCATCATGAAAACCATACTGAAATACATCCTCCTGGAACTCAATAATCTGGTCCTGATCATAATCTTCATTGCTGCAATTACCATCTGCATCCCAGCTTGTATGAACATAACCGGCTTCAGGAGTTAACTGTTTCCCCTTGGCCCACAAATTTCCTATCTCCATGGCTTCTGTAAACATCTGTTCTAATGTAGAAGACCCTCTCTCCCTAAGAAGAAGTCAAAATCAGATTCGTGCACTGATGCATAAACCACCTTAGCAGCAGCTTCAGAGGGGGCTGAATTTGCGGGTAGAATCTCCAAAACCTTATGTTGAACTTCGAAAGCGTCTCACCACCAGTTTTCTTTATAGAGTAGTGTTAGGATTATTAATCCTCCCTTGTCCAAATTTGGTCATATGTCTAAATTGGGAGTCATGTCTAAATCGGGAGTCTATCCAGTCTATTTATAGTCATTAACACCATTGGGTCCACTTGACCTAATTGGGGCACATGTTTCAGTTACTAAAGTGTGGGAAACACTAGTCGAGGCTCACTGCTACTGATTGCACTTGATTGCATCAATTTAAGAGCCTCCTAGATCAATCCCTACAATTTAGGAAGCCACTGGGAGTGCCGAAACCAACCAAGGTCAGTTCACTTCAGTTAATGACTAGTCAAGCTAAGTTAGGAGTCAGTTACATTCAATTCTAGTCCTCCACATTCAGTTAGCGGTAGGTTTACTTGACTGCACACATGTGGGGCGCATTTCTCACCTACCACAGTCAGTTAACCTTAGTCAACACTGAATGTAACACTTGAGTTGTGTTTTAGAGCTCCGATGAACTTTGGTTATGGTTTAGACAAGGTCAGTTAACTACTGAGTCCTCCGATAGTGATTTAGACAAAGTCTTAGTTACCTACAGTCAAGTAGAGTCTATCAATTCAAATTTCCTCATGTGGATTCGAATTTCATGTGGCTATTAAAGCCATTTTACTTCATTGTAATGATCATACTTCATTGTAATGATCATCGGATTACTTTTTGATTAATGAAAGCATTCACAGCTGCAAGCCTTTTTTGCACTGTTTCATTCTTCAATTGCTGAGTAGATTGTGAGATCCACTTTGTGAGTTGTGTATTTGTCTACAGATCTATGTGCTCAAATTTACAAGTAGAACCCACTCAGATAATGGCTATGACTCTTCTTCGCTGCCCATTTATCCAGGAAAATGTTATAGAAGTCCAACCAAGAACTTACTGAATTAGCAGGTAAGCTTCCAAACCAACTTCTGTAATCTTCTTCTAAGGAATGGAAAAACATTCTCATGAAAGCATCTTCTTGTTCAATTTCCAGGTAATCAGTATAATCTTGACATACAGATATATGCCGTTCTGTTAAAACTTCATTATCTCGGAATGTCTTTCAAATAATCTACAGGCATATCATGGATGACTGATGGTAATCTGAGAGCTTTATTTCTATTTACAACCCAAGGATGAGGATCTCGAGACAACTGTTCAGGAGGTTTACTGATCAAGGGTGGACTTGGTATTGGGGCTTCTCGCTCAAAAGGAAAAAACAACGGTACACAAGTTTTGTCATGTTTTTTAAAGATTGATAATGAAGAGAACTTATCTGACTTAATAGCACGAGAAGAGTCGGACGTTTTCTTCCCCAAGGAGGTAGATAAGCCTTACTTCAGCCTATGATTTTCCTAATGCATGAAATAGAGAAAAATCCCTTTCAAATAAACAAGAAAGAGCAGGTAAGGATTAAGCAATAAAATCAAGATTTCTTGAAAGAAACTCTTCGTTATGTACCTGATCATTTAAAAGATATTCTTCATTTCCAAAAGGGTTGTTTCCCAGTGGAGTCTTTGATACTCAAACAACCAATTCTTCTGCTATATTTTCACCACCTAAACAGAAACTATCGCTGTAACTTTAACTTTACCAGGGAAATAGAAATTCAACAACACCAAAACGGATGTTGTTCCTGGCTGTTGGGGAACAATGCCAAGGCATCCTATGGAAGCAATCTTACTTCCCAGCTTTAGGGTACCAGGAAAAATCCAGTAGCCAGAGGGGTAGGTCTCATCCAAAAGATATTCAACAAAACATGTGTATGAAAACCTTAAACTAAACAGGAAATAGTAGAAGAATAACTAAAAAGCTTATCAAACTCAAGCGGGCACCATAATCCTGCTATTCCAAGATATCAAATTCAAGGGGATGGCAGAAATAAAGAAGCTACTTCAGCAATCTCACCTAAAGTATGAAATAGAACAGATAGAAGTTAATGTGAATGGAGGGTGGCAGTACAAAGCCTATTACTATATAACTTAAACAGGAAATAGTAGAAGAATAACTAAAAAGCTTATCAAACTCAAGCGGGCGCCATAATCCTGCTATTCCAAGATATCAAATTCAAGAGGATGGCAGAAATAAAGAAGCTGCTTCAGCAATCTCACCTAAAGTATGAAATAGAACAGATAGAAGTTAATGTGAATGGAGGGTGGCAGTACAAAGCCTATTACTATATAACTTAAACAGGAAATAGTAGAAGAATAACTAAAAAGCTTATCAAACTCAAGCGGGCACCATAATCCTGCTATTCCAAGAGATCAAATTCAAGGGGATGGCAGAAATAAAGAAGCTGCTTCAGCAATCTCACCTAAAGTATGAAATAGAACAGATAGAAGTTAATGTGAATGGAGGGTGGCAGTACAAAGCCAAGCCTATATAACTTCTGAAATGATTGTATGTTATGTTACCAGAAACGAAACTAGAAACGAGAATGGTACGAGAAACTAACACAAGAGAAAAACAACAAAATTAAAAATAAAGAAGAAATACAAAATAATCCTTTCCTGTGTTACCAGAAATATAAACAACATAGACCATATGTTAGACAGAGCTAATTTTTAGCCTTAAACATAGACAATCTTAACTAAATCTCATTAGCAAGACCTCCACGAAATGCTCCTTAGTCAGATCTAGTCTAGTGTCCTTGTTGTTGCCAGGTGTCCTCCATGGATTGGTCTTCATTTCTCCATGTGTTCAAATATCTGCCCTGCCTTGTGAGTCAATGTTCTTCATTTCATGCCAGTTGTCTTCCTTGACCTTCTGAATGATGTCTTCATTTGCTCTTCTAATCTATCTTTGCAAACTTTCGCTCCTTTTCCGTGCAACGAACTGATCGTCTTCTGAACCATCTTCAACCTGTTGGAATCCTTTCACAATAAGAGCAGATTAGAAAATTTAAATACTGCTTCATGACAAGAGTTATATAGTCAATCTGACTGCTTTCGATCTTCCAACAATCTCACAAGACGACAGGAGTTATGCAACAATCTCACAATCTCACAAGACGAGACGACAGAAGTTCCGCAACAATCTCACAAGACGACAGGAGTTATGCAACAATCTCACAGCCGGGAAAACCACCGATTACTAGATCAACCCTCTCTCCTAGGAGTGCTCGGAATATTCAGGACTTACTAAGCAATTTTTATCAAATGGGAAAATACCTGCTCCCAATAATTATGGAATGAATAAAATAGGCCACAGAATCTTCACAGAATTATCTCTAAAAAGTAAACATATGGTAAAACTCACTACACTAGATTTTTGGACGGTTAGGGTTTCCAGAAAGTAAACAAGATCATTTGCATCCAAAATTCGCATCATTGGTATCAAATTCAGTCAGTTTTTTTTTTCAAAAATTGTTTCACTATAATCTTGGTGTCCTAGAGGTAATCTAGGGTTTTGAATCTATTTTTAATAAAAATTACAATTTCAACATTAAAACTCTCATTTTCAGCAACAATGTGTTACCAAATTCCCACTAAACTTACTGAAAAATATGCAAATGATGTAGGGCCAACTCCGCTGTAAAGCATTATCGGATCAAATCTATAGTAACGAGGGTTCTTCGTCTGCCAAGTTTCCTAAGAGCAAGCAAACCTCCGCTACTTTGGTGTGCGCGGTAAGCCTTTTTCCTTGTATAACACCTTCGAAGATTACTGCTGATATAACAGCTTTTAAATTAGCACTAATTGCTTCCTCTACGGATTTTTTTTTCTATCACCATTTCGATCCAAGGAAAGAGGAATAAGCGCTAAGCAAAACGCCTCGACTCGTCGGAATTCGTTGCTTAAATCTGGCTGAAATTGGGTGCTTAAATAGTAATTTGAATGATCTTTTTAGTTGTCATTTCGAGTGTTTAAATCCCAATTTGGACGATAATTTAAAGATCTGGGATTTAGTCCAGGCCAAGTAATCAAAATTATTCCTCCACAATAAGTTAACAAGTCTTACATAAATATTAAATACTGGATAATTCCTGTACAATAAGTTAAAGACTACCTACCAATCTGTAAAACTAACACATTAACAACATAATTCTACATTATTACATTCTTACAATAACACGACACGACACAAGGTTGATGTTCAATGAATTTACCATGCACAACTTTTATAAGTGTTTCTTTTTACACATACTCCTTTAATATATCTACATTGCTCTTCATGATATTTGATCATTCTCTATAGAGATGTGATTTTAAATAATGGAAACCATTCCTGCAATGAGGTGCTACTTGGAATGCTCAATTGGTTTTTACATTCAACATGTGTGGTTTGTCTCAACTCATTTACAAACTTTCTTGATTTCTAGGTTTCATATTGTTCTCGCTTTAATATTAGGGTGTAAGTCAAAGATTGTAAAAGTGACTAGGGAATTCTTAGGGAATAATTGCTTCTCAAGCATAGCAAAAAAAAATGATATTTACATAAGGATATAAGTAAGAGAAGCTGTGCTGATACATGTCAAGAAGAATACTATGTTATGCATTAGAAAGTGCACATAAAAGAGAGCAATTTTTAAACAAAGGAAAGAAGAAGAGAATGAATGAACCTTATTGGGAAATTAGAGAGTGCTTATATATAAGAATGTCAATTGGTCCTTGCAACATTTCTATCCAATAGTCCAAAATGAAAAGACAAGTGGCATCTCATAGGTTAAGCTCTCGTCTCTTATCTTCCACAATTATTTCATTATAATATCTTTTATTTAGTTGTTATGATTCAAATAGATTTTGCTTCATAAATATCAATTCTAACATCCTGAGTTTTTAATGTGTTGTATTTTTAATACCAAGTTAGAGAATATTTCCAACCACATTATGGGTTGTTCCACCACAAAAAAAACTATAGCATTCAAGTAAGGATAACATTAAAAGGAATTGTAAAGAAAAAAATATTGAATATAGCAATTGCCAAAAAGATTTATGTTGGTTCTATTTTTTTTATAAAAAATTATTTACAAAATAATTTTATTTAAATTTTTATTGTTATATATGTTATTTTATACGGTCTCTCCATTTTGAAAAGATTTATGTTGGTTCTATTTTTTTTTATAAAAAATTAATTACTAAATAATTCTATTTAAATTTTTATTGTTATATATATAATTTTATACCATCTCTCTATTTTGAATTGTAAGGACATTACATTAAAACACTAAACACTATCTTCATGTTTAAGGATAGCAACATTATTATCTTAAATATCCTCAAATTAATGATAATTGCAAACCCAATATTTCTCATGCTTTTATCAAAGCCTCGACAACTACTCTCTTGGATTTGAAAACTCCTACCAACTAAGTTATCCCTTTGGGACTATGAAAGATATTATTATTATTATTATTATAACTTTAAATGAACAAAGGTTATAAAGCCTCAAGGGTTAGCTCAATTGGTAAGACGTGTGCACACTCTCTCGGTTCGGGGAGAGGTCACGGGTTCGAGCCTTGAGTCCTTTGGGGTTAGGCCTTCTGCGAGGATGGCCGACGGTTTATGCAACAAGAACAACATGTTGAGAATCTTGCGATACACTTATATGAAGTATCACTTAAGAGTATCCTTAGCATCTAACATCACTATTGCACGGATTTTTGTACTCTTTAGCCTCATTGGCTTGGGTCATTTATGGATATTAAAATAATAATATTATCTTATCAAAAAGATTTTGTTTGACCTTATTTGTTACTCTTTTCTCATTGATCACTATACTATGCAAGACAAAATTGGCCAACACTACCATTAATGTAGGTTTAGGGATAACTAAATAGTTGCTTGGAAGACCTACAAAATAGAGACTATAGATAAATTATTGGAAACCTATCTTATGTCCTCTCTTTTGGTCCAATGGTTTGTTAACCATGTTATGCACAACCTCGTTAGTATTTGTACTTGAGGTTTTAACTTTTGGTATTTCTTTTTTACCTTTTCTCGAAGACCTTGGCTAGGGAAAATAGACCTTGGTTGGGGAAAATAGTCCACTAAAACTTGGTGCTTTCTTCAAAGAGTTATAATAAGATTTTCCATTAATAAAGTATAGGGAATTTTTCAAAATATCCTTCCTAGAAGGATTTTAGGGAGCGCCTATTATTGAATGAATTAAGGTTTGAATATATCAAAGTAATGGTTTCAAAATATTAGACATCTTATGGCATCCCAGTTTGGATAGATTGTGTCACTAAGTGGGTAATATTAAATCCTAGGTAAGAAGCCGCCACAAAAAATGTTTTCATTTTTCTATACAAAATCTTTCCAAGATTTATGGTTTTAATATAGTTCTAGTTAGTCACTGTGAAAAACCCTTTGTAAACAAGACTGCCAATACATTAGTTAATGAACATTATATTTGGAATTAAAATTCATCTTCCTATCACCCTTATATCAATATCCAAGCAAAGGTGAAAATCATAATTAGAGAGCAACATCTCAAAGACAGTTGAATTTCACCAAAGGGATTGGGCTGAGAAACTTCCAAAGATATTATGGGCCTACATAAAAGTGGTTTTAGTCTTTATGAAATAGTATATGGAAAGAAACCCATTGTGCCCATTGAGTTAGAAGTTAACACCTTACAAACTTCCAATCAATTGGACAAGGATTTGGGTGAAGCATAGCAAGAAGGATTATGCAATGAAATGCACTTGAAAAAATAAGAGAAGAAGCCACATCTCAAGCCCAAATCATGTACAAAAAGAGATATATGGCATGATCTGATTTCAGGTGGATTTCAGAAGGAATAAGTTTCAACAAAAAGACTAAGCTCTCCCATATGATTCCATATTTGAAAAATTTCCAAAGAAGTTTCAAATAAGTTCGTTAGATCCATATAATAGATTGAGAATTAGATATTAAAAATACACCTATTTCATAATTTGTCTTGGAATTACTCTCATACATAAGTGAATGTCCACTAAACACCTAGTTGTTGCAAAGTTGGGTAAAAATGACCTTCACATATCCATAAAAGTTCATTTACATTAAATCCCATTACATAGGTTTATTGTAGATGAAGATGGATTAAATATTGATCCATTAAATATTTGGGTAATTCTCAACTAAACACCACTACCTAATAGAAGTGTGAAGTTATCTACTGATGACTAGCCACCACAAATAGTTCAATGCACAACACATAAAAATAGATTTGCACCAATCCTAGTACAAATTTGAAATCATGGAGTATAGACAAATGTATTTAGCTACACCATGGGAGTAATGGACTGGTGTCATTCTAATTGGAAGCTTTCCTTCAAGTGCTCACAAATTACACAACATTTGATAAATAAATGTATGCAATCAAGAACCAACAATGTCATGTTTTTGGAAAAGAGGATGTGCACATGTACCACATGTTGTAAAGTAAAGTTTCCTATGGCTAGGGTTTAAGAGGCCATCAATGTACTGGGATTGAAAGGTGGATGTATAATGTTCAACAAGCAAATACAAGAAATATCAGAGATTGGAATGGTTCATACCTTAGCCAAACGAAGGTTGATCCAAGCATCCCTTCAATCCTCTTCTTGCTCCTCTCGCTCCAAGAGACCTACAAAACGAATTATACCTTCCTCAAACCAATATGACCACATATAAGGAAATGATAATCAAATAAACATGAAATAATGATCTGAATAACATCATCATACGATCATAAACAAATATTCAATCACACATTGAACAATTATTTGGGAAGAAGAAGGACATCACATCTTTATTAATCTTGAAAACAAGTACAAGTATACCTTCTCTTCAAGTTCAGAGCCTTATGAAACCTTGATCTGGTTCTGCTGCTTCTCTTCTCCAAGGAAATCAAAGGCTCAACTTGACTTTCAGAGGTTGAACGGGTTCCCCCTTTTTTATGTTCCTTCTTCCTATTCCTCCTTCTTTTACTCCTTTTAGACTATTGGTTACTGGTATTAGTACTTTCACCACATGAGGTAGAAGGAGGAGGAGAATCAACTACAGGTGAAGGGGAAGCAATGTTTTGATGCCCTTGATATAAGGAGCTTACTTGAAAAGCATCAGGAGAATTTGGGACAGTTGGAGTGGAAAACAACGACACCAGTAGCCCTAGGGTGAATCCAGGTAGATTCAAGGTGGCCATCAAAGGAACACCAACTTTCCCTATTAGAGGAATAGTATAAAGAGTTCCCAACATGGGGATCTCTTGATTGGTGTTCAGAGAGGTGTTAGCCATAGTTTTAAACAATAATACAAAGTCTGAGGTCGATAGGAAACCAAAAGTACAAAGCACACACCTGAAGGCAAGCTAAGTACAAACAAACCACACAGCACTCAATAAAAAATTCCTAAAGCCAAACAGAAAAATAGGTATAAGATACACTTTCCAACATAAAGCCAATAGATAGTTACTTGGCATCCCTATAGATGTTCTTAGGCACAAGAGGAGGAATCACCCACCGCCCTCCCACACCTTCTACTGGGGTTACCTTCCAAGCCTATCCAAGGTCAACCAAAAATAGCCTTCTGGTGTACCTGTGTATGAACCCCAGATGTCAAAGAGACTAAAGGCTACCTTAACTATATTGATAGTCTAGGGGGATAGTCGCAATCCTGGTTCGTATGCATGGGCAGGGTAGCAAAGCCCGAAACCCTGTCTAAGGCAGAATCCCCAGATGCACAAAAACCTTGGTCTACACTTTGACAAGGAATCAGAGGGTTATCTCCTTAGTCCAATTCTCCATGCGACCTTGTGCTTAACTCCCATTTGAGAGGAGATTCCCAGATAAAATCAACATAGAAGAGGATTTACCTAGAGATTGACCAACTATGTCTGAATTTAAACACTTGTGGGGAGTTTAAACTCCCTATCCCACAAGTCTAGCCTGAGCTAGTTGGTGTATGACCCTATAAAATAAAACTTACTGATAATTTTTAAATTATATCGTTCATTTTAATAGGCAGTTTTTAGTCAGAGGGTAAATGGCGTGAAACTTCTGTGGTGTTTTGACTCAAAGTTGAAACAAAAAGACCAAGAAAAAAGAAATGAAATGCAAAAAGCAAAAACTATTCTCTTTCTTTTCAAATAGAAACTTGAAAGCCACAAAAGAACAAATTCTTTTTATTTTTTTTGAAAATAATGATATGCAGTGCATTAAAGACAAAACCCTAATCTACATGCATATTAAACACTATATGTTCTTTTTATTTTTCTTTTATAAATGCAAAAGAAAAACTACCTACAAACAAAAGTATGCAGCTGACAAGAACAAAGAAAAAGGAACTCTTCTATACAACCACCAAACAAACTCTAGAATGCCCTAAAAGTCAGTATAAACCCTACTTGGAAGGACGGCTTGCATAAAAGACAAGTCAACTATTTTGGCATGGTGAAGTTAACCAAAAAAAGAAGAAGGAAACAAACACCAACAAGCTTTTGAACTCAGACAAAGATCACTAACAGAGGCTGACCAGAAACATAAGACAAAAATCATGCCAAGAAAAGGGGGTGGGGGGAAAGAGCAAAGAGAAAACCCTAATGCTATAAAAAGGCTTACCACATAGATAAAGAACAATGAAAAATGTATGACTCTAACTCCTTGGAGTCATGCACCTGTAGAGGACCCAAAAAAATCCTACCAAACAAACCAAAACAACAGAAAAAACCACAAAAATGAGGAAAAAACATTGTTTTAGGGGCACACGCGGGTTGTACTATTGACAAGTCATGTATCATACGTGGGTTGATAGTACAATAAGTTGCGTGTACAAGCACATGCGGTTTGTACCACTGAAAATTCGTGTATCATACGCGAGTTGACAGTAAAGCAAGTCACGTATAAATACCAGATACGCGACTGTTCAATCTACAACTTGCGTATGGGTGGGAAAAAATCCAAAAAAGGTCAAAAAATGCCTCTGGAAGGAAGGGGAGGTGTTCTATCAGAAAGATAATGTGTTCCTAAGTGGCAAGAAAGACCTGAAACTTTACAAAAGGATGAAAGAAATACAAAGAAACCCCAAACAGACCAGGCTCTCCCCAGAGGAGTCGCCAGTTTTGTTGTAAAGGAAATTTTCCTATGGCTAGGTTTTAAGAGGCCATCAACGTACTGGGGTTGAAAGGTGTATGTATAATGTTCAACAAGGAAATACAAGCAATATTAGAGATTGGAATGGTTCATACCTTAGCCAAACAAAGGTTGATCCAAGCAGCCCTTCAATCCTCTTCTTGCTCCTCTCGCTCCAAGAGACCTACAAAACGAATTATACCTTCCTCAAACCAATATGACCATATATAAAGAAATGATAATAAAAAAAAATGAAATAATGATCTGAATAACATCATCATATGATCATAAACAAATATTCAATCACACATTGAACAATTATTTGGGAAGAAGAAGGACATCACATCTTTATTAATCTTGAAAACAAGTACAAGTATACCTTCTCTTCAAGTTTGGCACCTCACAAAACCTTGATCTAGTTTTGCTGCTTCTCTTCTCCAAGGAACTCAGCCTTCAAACTCTGCAACACAAGGGAATGATTTCTAGGGAAAAGATGGGGGAAAGAGAGCTCCAATTCCTCTAGCATAACAATGCAAAGTTTCAAGTCTTCTCTCATGGACCTCCCTACCTCTATTTATATGATTCTGAAGAGATATGGTCAAAGACAAAGTAGTTACAACTGAAGGAGTCAGTTGCATAGCTAACCAAACTACCCAAATTTTGAAAAACGTATTTTTTTTTACATTTTTAGGAGCAATACGCGGGTTGCGGAGACATTAGTTGCGTATGCAGTAGGTATATGCGGGTTGCGGAGACATTAGTTGCGTATGCAGTAGGTATATGCGGGTTTCAATGCAAAAAGTCACGTATTTAGGGGATACACGAGTATTATATATAGCAAGTCACGTACCATATGTGGGTTTCCTTAAGGAAACTCATGTATACATAAAAAAAATAATTTTTAGGTTACTTATAGGCATTTTCAGAATTTGGTGTCTTCTAAAAAGTTTTAGCTAGCATAGATACCTTTCCAACAGTGGAAATATGAGGTCAAACGAAGTTACAAAACTCAAGATATGGGTCCTCCAATTTAGGTGTTTTTTTAGTGATTTTCATGAAGTGTCGACATGCAACGAAATCATGGGAAAGTGGTCATAGGTAGAGATGTGTCATTTTGAGCTATAACACCACCATTCAATATAATTTCTCTAGACAACGAATCAAGAAACCTAACATATTATAACAAAATTCATATAAATTTGAGTAGCTATCTTTGTATTATGACAAAGAATGATAGCACTCTAGAGTCAGAATCATATTGAAGTGAACAAAAGATGAATAGCTATATTTCTATCATGACAACAAGAATAACAATCAACACCTTGCTAGGATCAAAATCAAGTGAGTATATAGAGTATAGCATTCATTATTTCCTTTCGAAATAGGGAGAACTTCAAAAACTTGAAATAATTCAAAGGCGAAAGAGTGGAAAATGTAAGTAAAAAAAGGGAGATCTTCAAAATGCTAAATTGGTTGAGGCAAAGGAGTAGAACATGATATAACACATACAAGAAAGACTCTTGTATTGATTCTAGAAGGTATATATCATACATTCATAAAGGGTAGAAACACATAATTTCAAAATTTTTGGACCTTTTGGAGTGTAAAATTTGGTGAACAATATAGAGAGGTTTTTTCTCTTGGCCTAAAATGGGATTAGATGTAGAAAATATGTTCAATTGCCCATATTATGTAGTAGTTTGAAACCAACTACACATAAGTTAGGATATGCATAGCTTCATTGATATCATGCTAATAATTGGATTTTATATCATGGATTTCCAAGGGTATGTCCCTGATGTTTATGATTATGTTTTGGTCAAGTTGGAAGGAGAAAGAAACCATTAGATCGTGTTAATAATTTCAAAAGATACAGATACATTTCAGAATGTTGAGTTTGACAATTTCATATAGGAATATCATTTCCTTAGTCATCTTTGAAACACCTTAAGATCTTTCATGGACTCTATCAAGGTCTAGGAACACAAAAAATTAATCATGAATTAGGTCAAAGCAAGTTAAACTTATACTAAGTACATGCACCCATATTGTGGAAGTTTTACATGACATAGTCTAAAGGTCTAAAAATATAAAAAGAGTCAAGGGTTTATGTCTAAGAACAAGTTGAAATATTTTGAAACAACCCAAAAGTGATCTTGTAACCCATAATGTATAGACCTTGCAATGTAAATTAAACAACAAAATCATTTATTACTTTCACCCACTAATGGTTACACTCAAAATGTTCAACTGATCTATGCATGAATACTTGCATCAACACATGCAAAATTGTTTGCTTGCCCAATTTACATAACAAGGATATTAAACGATGAAAAAGGAAATAGATGTCATTTTGACTTATGGTATTCAAGATATAGGATTTCCACCATCTCATGCGACATAGAAGAGAGAACACCACAGTGTAGAAATTCAACAAGTTGGTAGACATGTCTTCAAATATCAAAGATGGACATTTTATGAGTTATTGTTATGCCCAATCATGCAGATATTGATTTAAAGTTATTGCCAAGTTTGATTAGTTCGAACTAGATCATACACGTTCAAAGGACATGCCAAGCCAAGTTTGGTTAATTCAAACCAGATCATAGAAGTTCAAAGGACATGCCAAACCAACTATCACAACTTATAAGTTCAAAAATACATGCCAAGTCAGCTCTCAAGATATTTTTTTTTATCTCAAACATAACTCTTTTATCATTAGGAATCCATGTTTTTACCTTCATTTTGGAGGTCTACACCAACCCCTTACCAGAATCCAATCATGAAAGTATGGCCCATTCATAAAAACATACAAATGCATGGAATAGAAAACGAAAGAGCAACGAGAAATATTTTAGGCGTCATATAAAGAAAACTAATTGCAGGGAAGAACTAATTGTAATCTCAAAATGAGAGATCATAAAAATGAGGAAGCAATCATATAAAAGACAACTGATCGTAGGGAATAACTAATTGTAGTTTTGAAATGAGAGACTGCAAAAATGAGGAAACAATCATATAAAGAAGAATGACTCAAGGGCCTACAAGTAGCTCTAGATCTAATAAATTTGGAAATCCTTGTATGTAAACCTTGACTAACTTAGTCATAGCACTCAAATTTCGATAGATTAGCTTTAGAAAAAAGAGCAAAAACAAAGAGATGTTTTTTAGGGGGGAAACAAGATGATGGAATCCTACAACCAATGAAAACACTTAAAATAGTTTAACATGTTGATGTCTAGTTATCCAACCTGAGAAAAGAAGGTTCAAATACAAAACACTAACATTTCATAAGATCTATTAAGAACATCCACTGGTAGAGTTCAACCAAGACTACCTACTTATGGAGGAAAAAATCAAAATAAAGAAACCAATGGATTACCATTACTGATTATTAGAGTAAGATACAGACCACTTTAGATTCCATCTTAACTTGAGATACATTTTGATGCTCAATCTTATACTGAATGTTTGTAACGATCTTCCATTGATTCCACGTGATTAAGGAAAGGGAGGGACAAGGAATCCCCCATCCCACGGATTTGTAAATGTAGAGAAAGATAACAACCAAGAAATTCCTAATGAACTCAGGAAGAAAGGAAGCTACATACTGATATTAGGAAATACTCCCAGATATGAGATTACCTCCTAGAAAATAGGAGAGTACATTCAAGATATGCAAGAGCATGCAATAATGAGAAAATTCGTCAGCATTTTCCCTTTTGAGAGATCTAAACAGATGGATCCAAGCTAAATGGAAAGTGAAAGGCCATATAGATTTGAAATTAGTATCCAAAGGTTTCTTTGCAACCATTTTTATAGCATAGAAAGGGTAGAGTCTTTGAAAACATACCCCACTTCTTCAAATATGCCAATCTCTACCTAAAATACTAGGTTAACAACTTCAGTCCTGAAAAAGAAGACTTGTCAATTGCCCTTGTCTGGATCTGTCTCCACTATTTACCCCTGGAGTACTGGGGTAAAGGAACCTTGGAAAGAATTAGTAATACACTAGGAGCCTTCATCAAATCCTTATAGTTCACCAAACAAGAAAGATATACATCATATGCACAATAATATGTGTCTACCTCAATATTGCAAGGACCATCTCTGAATTCATATGCTTTAGTAATCGGGATAATGAATGGATCTAACCACTAGATTATGAATGTGTTCCTTTTCAATGCAGGAAGTTCCATGAACATGGCCACGTATTCATAAAATTCCCTCTCAACAACTCAGATATTCAAGATCAAGCGAGAAACAAACCAAACAACAAAGGATCTATACAACCTCCACCAAAGAGAGGGGATAAGAGAAGGAACATCCCACAATATGAAGAATCAGGCATTCAAACCCCAGATCACTTCAACACTTTGAATTATCAAGATTCGTTGAAATAAAAAGAGGCATCTCCTATTAATATATGCCAAGAAATCATTGACCCCCCTCAAATTAGTACTCTTTACACATCAATCCAAGAGAACAAACAATAACAAGAATTTATACCATCTCCCTTACCAAGTTCTACCTCTCACTTAGAGTATGAAGACATGGAGGTATCAAACCACATGGAATCAAAATAAGGGGATGAGATTGAATTGAAATATCTAGATCTCGATAAAGTATCATTAAAAACTATAGAGAAAATGGATACAACCGATCCCAAAAATTCAAATGCAGATAATCCAAAATGATTTCAATAGATCTAGATTGAAAACTTTAAAACATGAAGTAAATACAAATTATATCAACTCCTCTATGGGGATAAGGACAAATATATAAAAAATTATTTCTCAAAGCTTCTTAGAGTGGATAAAAAAATAGAAGGAAATCCAAGCAACAACTGCTAAAAGAATTGTGGGAAGAGCTTGTTGAATTAGGACAATATGTCCCAATGACGAACATGTATGTTGCTACAGCCCCAACACATAGGAAATGAAGATAATCTCATGGAATGTTAGGGGCCTCAATGAGAAGAGTAAACAAAGATCCTTGAAAACAAAGATAAGAAAAGAGCATCCTGATATAACCATGATTCAAGAAACCATATGCACAACATCCATGCTCAATCAAATACTTTCCAATTGTTGTAAGAAATATCACTCAATAGATATGGAATCCAAAGGATCTGTAGGTGGTATGGAAATGGCTTGAAATCCAAGCTCTATCTAGCTTCAGGAATTCTTTTCTACTCCCTATTCAATCTGAACAAAATTTCACTATATCAGAACATAAGAATCTAGTTATGTTACAAACGTTTATGACTCAACCACTCTGGAGGATAAACCTAGTTTATTCAATCACTTTGAAACCTCCAAGAAATTATTGATCAAAGTCAATGGATCATAGGGGGTGACTTCAATCTTATCTTGTCCTTTCTAGAAAAAATGGGTGGCATAAAAAAACTAGACCACTCTAGTTATTTGTTCAAATAAATTATAGCCTCTCTTAATTTAGTGGACATCAACACCACAAATGGAATATGCACCTAGAGCAATAAAAGAGGGAGTCCAATCAGATGACCTCTCGTCTTGAGAAATTCCTACTTTCAACAAATATTCTGAACACGACCTTGAGTATTGAAGCAAATATTATGCCATGCACAAGATTGGACCACTACCTTATCAAATTTCTCATTATGGCAGATGGACAACCAAGAAATCGTCCCTTTTGATTAAAACATTTATGGCTCACCCATTCTAGTTTTCAGGTTCTCATAAGAAAATGGTGGAAATAATTCAACATTCAAAGAGGTTTAAAATGGTACAAATTTCAGCAAAATATTAAACACATCAAAAGCAACCTTAAACGATGGAACAAGGAGTTATTTGGCAACAATTAGGAGAAAAACAAAAATTGGAACAACATATGGAAGGAATTCAACAACATATTATTTGGGAGGGTAAAATTGATAATCTCCAAGAAGATGAACCTCAAATTCAGACCCAATTGGATATTCATCTAAATCAAGAGGAAACATTGGGATAAAAAATCTTGCATCCAATGGATGATTGAGGGAGGTAGAAACTCCAAATTCTTCCACAAATCCACAATTCAACATTGCGAGTCCAACAAAATCACTTCCATTCCATTCAGATAGGAAACAATTAGACTGTTGGGAAGCTTGAAGAAATAATATATAAATTGATCAATTATTATTAAGAGATTTTGTCAAAACCTATGATTGACCATTCCACAACCATCCAACAGATCACCAAAAACATTTCCAAACTAGTATCAGAGGACCAAAATCCCTTATGAGAGAGATGGGCATGCATGAGGTGGACACTTCCACTATGAGTATTGCATTAGGAAAAGCGCCTGGTCCAGATGGATTCATTTCATACTTCATCCAATTCTATTGGAACATTATCAAATATGAGCTCTTGGAATTAGTTGAAGAATCAAGAACCACATGAAAAGTCCTACTTGCATTCAACTTGACCTTCTTAGCTGTTATCCCAAAGGAAAAACAAGTCAGGGAGCTCAAAAAATTCATACCCATTTCTCTTTGTAATGTGATCTACAAAATAATTACAAAGATAATAGATAATAGGCTCAAACCTTTTCTTCTTTATATGATTTCAGAGGAACAAACAAATTATGTGGAAGGAAGGAAAATTGATGATGGCATAATCATGGCGTCTGGCCTCATCCACCTCCCTTAGAACTACATGAAATCTAGGTATGCTCATTAAATTTGACATGACTAAGGATAAATTGAATTGGAACTAGTTTCAAATCATGTCAACTTCCTTTGTATTTTCTTATTAATGGGCCTCCTTGATTCTCTCCCTAATATTTACTTATTTCTTCTCCATCCTCCTCAATGTATCCCCCACTCGTACTTTTAACTCTTCTTGAGGAATATTCCAAGGATATCCTTTGTCTTCCTTCCTCTTAATTCTAATGTCTAAAGGACTTGGTAGATCTATCAAAACCGCTACATAGAACAAATCCTTAAGATGCCTCAAACTTCATGGAGCTGATCTCACTTCCTCTCATCATTAATTTGTATATGACACCTTGCTAATGGGAATCCCCATAATCTGGGAATCCTATTCTCTCTAGGCTGACTTAAACATCTTTATGGAGGCCTCGAGAACTAATATAAACTAGGAAAATCAAAGGGGGGTGTCCCTAAGTATTGGAAACTGTAAATTGATTCACAAATCTAATATTAAGAAAAAACAATATACTGATATCTCCCGTTTGACTATCCTAAATAGTTTAGAAGAAAGGGTAAATTGTAGATATTAAGTGTAGATAGGGTGAGGGAGTATATTAGTACTTTGTCTATACAAAATGAAGGAAGAAAAATGAAAGCATGCATATACGAGTGATTGAAAAAATTCAGAACATATAATAAATAACCATCAACATTTACCATAGATTAGATCATTATCATCACACAAAAACAAAAAAATTATACAAAGAATAAATTTAAATCTTATTACTTGTTACCAAAAGATTATTTGCATCAAGATAATCGACACATGACATGCTTCCAATGCTTTTCTCACTAGTAAATGCAGATGGTGGTCAAAGGTTGGGAATGGAGGGGTCCTTGTCTAGTCTCTCGCGGTCCAAGAATAATGTCCCTCCTTTTACTATGTTTATCCCTAAATATATAAGGCCTCAAACCTTAATGTTCCCCCCAGTTGATATCTGTATGAGTAGTGTGCTCCTATAACTGAAACTAACCTTCATGCATGAATAAAATGCAATCATTCAACTGCCACTGATTTCAATGTACTGCCTCATCATCATAATTTTAATTTTCTTTGCATGTGCTCCCTTTAATTGTTGTTTTTAATTGCCTTCATAAGCATAAGTTTGCATGACGGTTTCAATAGACTAGGGAGAATTAACCTCTATCTAAGGTTGACTTGGGACTGTTGTTTACCAACTGTGCACTCTGCTAGTTTAAGACTAGTCTTTAAACCATGGTTATGTTTTACATGAAATCCACTTAATTGCACACATGTTCTAATAACAAGTTGTTGACAACACCCTCCATAAGCATATTGTGTGCTTAGTGGGAACCACAATCCAATGTATGCATGTGTTCTCATCTTGCATGATTGTTGTTAGCTCCTATTTTCCTAAATTAGAAAAAGGTATTACAGTTAATGTTTAGTTAGATAAGTTGTGTTTTGATTGTCCCCTTTTCTTGTGTAGTGAAGCGCATGTGTTAGAGAACCTCCACTCTATAATCGAATTAGTTCATAGAGTATGTATTAAGGCCCTGTAGATATCATGACAAGTTTGGCGAGGGTGTTCTTTGTTCACTTCCATATGAAGGTTTCCTGTAGAAAAATTCTTAACATCAACAATTGTACTTTGGTTCTTATCTTTCTGGGAATTTTCTTCATGTCCATGTTTACATCGTTATGCATTGCAAACTGTACATAGGCAACCATCTTTATGGTGATATTTGTTATCTATCTTTTCAACAATTAATACAACCCTTATTTGTTGTTCAGGTTCATACTTTGGTTTCTTAGTTTTAAGTTCATCCCATTACTTTTGACCAGGGGATCTCTTAAGGAAACAACTGGTGGTTTTGATTCCCCCACAGAGTTCAAAGGCTCTGGAACTTTAATTTGGGAAAAGAGACCCTTGCATTTGAAGCTTTAGAGGATCCTATAATATCTAAATATTTATCTTCATCCAAACATGAATTCAATACTGTTTTATTATTGTTGTCATGAATTCATCTTGTTTGCCGGCACTGATATTTAGCACACTTGTTGTTTGAAGCCGTGTTACCAGAAACGTGATGAGGCTCTGCGTTTTTATGATAAAATAGAGTAGAAACGAGGACAGGATGAAAAGCGTCATTTTCTATGGTCGTTCCCATTTCTATAATGAAGAAACTGTTTCTTACGAAACAAATCGTTTCACACAATGATTTCTGTTAAATGACAACTAAACTAACGTGTTTATGGGAGGTTTCTCATTACGGGTGTTTGCGGGAAGTTTCTCATAACCGGCATAATCGACAACGGTTTACTCATGTAACTTATTTCATGAAGTATATAGTGCATGGTTGGGATACATAATGTAGTAAGTTGTCTGAGAGGTTGAGGCCCGCCATGTAATCTCTCCTTCTTCATTAATAAGCTTCAATACTTTGCATGTGTGGATGTTTCCCCTCTAGGGTTTTACCACATGAAATGATGGTGTTTTAATGGTGTTGTCAAGTGTGTGATTGTGTATTATTCTCCCAGCACTATATTCTCCAATATAAATAGCACTATATTCTCCAAAAAATGCATTGACTTGAACATCTTGAAATTTGTTTATATATATATATATATATATATATATTATATTTTCCAACCTTAAAAAAAAATAAAAAATTCAACCATGTCTAGCATGAAGTTTGAGATTGAAAAATTTAATGGTAAGAACAATTTTGAACTATGAAAATTAAAGATGAAGGATCTATTAGTTCAACAGGGGTTATAGAGAGACCTAGACGAAAGAACAAAGAAACCTCAAACCATGACAGATGATGAATGGGATGATTTAGATGCCAAAGCGCTAAGCACAATTCGATTATGTCTTGCAGATGATGTGTTGTTCAACATTGTTGAAGAAAAATCAGTAGAAAGCCTATGGAGCAAGTTAGAAAGTCTGTATATGACCAAATCATTGACAAACATAATTTACTTGAAGCGAAAATTGTACATTATGAGAATGAAAGAAGGTACAAAGATAGCGGACCATTTCAATGCTTTTAATACTCTCATTTTCCAGTTGAGTAGTATGGATGTTAAAATTGATGATGAAGATAAAACATAAAATCTCTTATGTACTTTACCTGATTCTTGGGGTCAAGTAGTTTCTTCCATTAGCCTTAGTACAACTGATACTTTAGAATTTGACAATGTGGTTGGAGCATTATTGAGGAATTAAGGAAGAAATCTAGTCTTAAAACCTCTTCGCTTGAAGCTTTAGTTGTTATAGGTCGATCCAAAGAGAAAGGAGAAAAGTCAACAGGTACTTCTAGGTCTAAATCGAAGGGCAGAAAGAGAAAATTAAAATGTTCATACTGTAACAAGATTGGTCATCTCAAGAAGGACTGTTGGAAGACACAAGAATCCAATAAGGATGACTCCAAGTCAGAGGCAAATTCAATTAAGTATTCTAATTCTGGTATGATCGATGAGGTCTTGTATGTTTGTAATATTTATAAATATAATGAGGAATGGATATTAGATTCTGGTGCTTCACACCATATTTGTCCTCAGAAAGATTGGTTTGTTTTCTATCAAACAATTAATGATGAAATAGTTCTTTTAGGAGACAATCATCCATGTAAAACTGTTGGGGTTGGAAGTGTAAAAATTAAGATGTTTGATGGAGTTATAAGAACACTTACAAATGTTAGACATGTGCCCAAGTTAAAGAAAAAATTAATTTCTTTGGGAGTGTTGGATTCTTATGGTCATAAGTTTATAGGTTTAAATGGAACTCTAAAAGTTTCCAAGGGTGCTTTAGTGGTCTTGAAGGAACATAGGACATGAAACCTTTACAAACTGGTTAGAAGAACTCAAATTAATGGTACTGCATTAGAATCTAAAGAAGATTCAGGATCCACTCATCTATGGCATCAACATCTTGGTCATATGAGTGAAAAAGGACTTTAGGTATTAATGAATCGTAAATTGCTTCCAAATTTGAAAACTATGAATTTGATGTTTTGTAAATATTGTATATATGGAAAGCAGTGTAGACAAAAATTCAAAGCAGGTAGTCATGTTAGTAAAGGTGTTCTTGATTACATTCATTCTGATTTCTGGGGTCTGTCCTAAAAATAAAAGTTGATGTGTTTAACACGTTTAAAAAATGTAGAGTTATGGTGGAAAAAATAACTGGAAGGACAATCAAGTGTTTAAGGATGGATAATAGAGGTGAATTTACTTCTTTGGAGTTTGAAAAATATTGCAAAGATGAAGGGATCGTAAGACAAAAAACAAATGTATACACTCCTCAGCAAAATGGCGTTGCAGAACGCATGAACACGACTCTTCTAGAAAAAGCAAGGAGCATGCTCAATAATGCTAACTTGGGGAAAGAGTTGTGGGAAAAAGCAGTTTCTACTGCTTGTTATCTAATAAATCAGTCACCATCAATGGAAATAGATTGTAAAATTTCGAAATAGGTATGGACTAGTCATCCCTGTGATTATTCAAATTTGAAAATCTTTGGTTGTGAAGCTTATGCACTTACTCCTAAAATTCAAAGTTCTAAGTTAGACCCTAGATCAAATAAGTGCATTTTTGTTGGATATGATGATGCAACGAAAGGATATAGATTGTGGGATCCTACTACCCACAAAATTGTCATTAGCATAGATGTAAATTTTGATGAATATTCTCTGATTAAATTGAAAAATTTAAGAGTTGATATGGAACAGGAACATGTAATATCAAAACAACTAATTCAGTTGGAGAACCAATCTTCTCATGACGCAAAGAAACAAGAAGAAGTTTCTGGTGAGAAATAAGTCATAGAAGATGAAGAAATTCAAGAAAATTTGGAAACCCCACAACCTACACGAAGAAGATCATTAAGGGAGAGAAATCCTCCTAAGAGGTATACTGATTTTGTTTCGTCTATTTTATTTACTGATGATGGAGAACCTTCTTGTTTTTCAGGAAGCCGTCGATTGTGTTGTCAATTCTAAGTGGAAGATGGCAATGAAAGAAGAAATGGATTTTTGAAGAATAACAAGACATGGGAATTGGTTGAACTCCCCAAAGATAGAAAAACTGTTGATTGTAAGTGGGTCTTCAAATTGAAGAAAGGAGTTGATGGTAAGGTTGAAAGATACAAAGTGAGATTGGTCGCAAAAGGGTACTCTTAGATGGAAGGTATAGAATATCATGAGATTTTTTCACCAATTGTCATGCTTGTATATATTCGTATTGTGTTAGCATTAGTTGCATTACTTGATTTGGAGTTAGAGAAACTAGATGTTAAAACAATTGTCTTACATGGAGATTTAGATGAGGATATTTTTATGGAACAACCAGAATATTTTGTACAACATCATAAAGGTAGATTAGTTTGCAAGCTCAAGAAATCATTGTATGTCCTGAAACAATCGACCATGCAATGGTACAAGAAGTTTGATTCTTTCATGGTGAGCCAAGGTTATACTAGAAGTAAATATGATCATTGTTTATAATTAAAAAGGTTGAATGAAATATTCATTATCTTAGAATTGTATGTTGATGATATGCTTATTGTGAGCAAAATCATGGACGATATTAATAGGTTGAAGGCTCAGATGCATGGCTAGGACTTTTGATATGAATGATCTTGGAGATACAAAACAAATCTTGGATATTGAGATGCACAGAGATAGAAAAAATGGTAAGCTTAGTTTTTTATAGGAGAAGTATGTTGAGAAAATGGTAAGCTTAGTTTTTTCACAACTTTATCTCCAAAATCAGAGTTAGCATGTCTCCCGTGCGAAATAATTCTGAACCTTAGATCTTCCCTAGATGTAATTTGCACCGTTGATTGTATCCATCCTTTATCTCCATTTCACAACCGTTGTCTTTTTATTTCTCCTTACATCTTTAGACTACGAAATAAACCTTAGCCGTAGATCTTGATCTACAGAAAATCCTAACCTTCCATGATGTGGCCCCTACCTGATTTCGCAATCCTTCATCCTGCTAATATTTTTGCATGTTCCCATCGCGAAATCAACATGGGCCATAGATCAACACTCCACCAGATATTCGTTGTTCAAAGGTGCAGGATCTATAAGTTTCACATCCCCGAATTGTTTTATCTTCCACACATGTTCTGGATACCAAATGCATCTCAACCGTAGATCTTTTCCGCCTAGAATCGTGACCGTTGAGATGTGCAGGTTCTACGGGATTTCACAGCCCCAAATTTTTTTATCCTCCGTGCATGTTTCCGTTGTGAAATCTATCTCAACCATATATTTTGACGATCCCTATATTTCAACCATTGAAACTTGAAGTATATATCAAATTTTGCAATCCTTCACAATTTATTTCTCCACACATGTTTTCTCAGTGAAATCTTCCTCCTCCGTCGATTTGCATGACCTATTTATCTCACGGTTGAACCTGCATGTTATTTAACCCCGTTCCGCCAATGTTAAGTTTATTTAAACCGTGCATCTTTTATGTGGCAAAATATTTTACAACCATTGATTCCTCTGTTATGCATCTACGCCATTTTATTCTTACCACCGCATAACCTAGAGCATATTTTTCTCATTTGTACACTTTTGTAAGGTTAGAACTAGAAATTTTTTAATTATTTTACATTTCCCACCTAGAAATGTCTCTTCAAACAATTATAGGATCTTATTAACATTTTTCAAGGTCTTATGATATGAAAATTCACACACCTTATCTCTCCTTTACTGGACAAATCCCTTGCCAACTACTTAGCCCAAAAATGGTGCTAACAAGAGGGTCCTTGTCTATTTTTTTTTGTGATATTTTCCAATGTGATAATTCTATTGTGTGTCAATATCTAGTAGAAGGCATTTATCTCCCACAATCACTTGGAATATAACCTCATTAAAAATTAATATTTTAATTGCATACCTAAAGCTATTATTACTTTCTAAATTACCCTTTTAAAAGAAAATATAAATCATTTCCACAATTTTTTATTATATTAAGATGTTAATACCAGTGTTAAATATAAACAAATAAACTATATAGAATATTATTGTTGTTAACATTCTATATAGCCTATAAGGTTTACGGTTAAGTCAATTAGAACAATATAATTCATAAGATTACCCACCAAATAATTGGATTTTGCAACCCATCATTGACAAATTATTTGGTTTTTGCAACCCATCATTGACATTGACAAATGTTTTTATTTTTTCCAAAAGGGTAGGGGCCTGACAGGTCGTCCCAGGATTCGGGCTGGTGAGCTTGTCGTGGAGTCCAAACACCCAGAGCCCCCACATACCCTTTGCATTATGTGTTGATTGACATCGATAAGGATGGGTTTTATAAACACTAAATAGATCAACTTCTCTATCGATGTGGGAAAAACCCAAAACACCGAATTAATCTGCACCGTTCATTCCAAATTTGATGATTGCTGAGTCTCCTGGATGAATTTTGTTGTAGATTTCATCTCATTGCTCGTCCTGCTTCCTGGATCGATTACCCATTCATTTCATCAATCTCCCTGGAATGTAATCAATATCGATGGTTGAATTGGGGTTTAAGCAGATCAATTGGTGAAAAAATATGCCCAACTTGGTGTCTTTATCATTTGATAGTTATATTTGCATTGAAGTTTAGAGGAGAGCTGGCGTGGACAATTTACAAGAATTAGAGGTGTTCAAGTATATGACCATAACTCCAATTGTGAAGAAGCATAAGAATTCCAGTGGAAATCATTGGAAAATCAATTTGAAACCTACTCTTCTTCTTAATTTAAGAAATAGTGATATGTTATGATTGATTGGATATTTTGTGACCAAATTGTGATTTGACATAAACCATCTCGTGCATGGATATTGAAGAAATCATTTATTGAGGATTATGCCCACCATTCTTGACCATAGGAAATATTTGGAAACACTCTGTCTATTCCAAAAATTGATATGGAAAGCATTTCAGATAGGGAGGGCAAGGAAGATTCCTGGCCCTCCTGTTGAGGTCTAGAGGGATCAACACAAATTATTTCAAGATAATATATTCAACCCAAGTAAACATTTTCTTCACAAAGGCATTCAAAGATACCGAAATGTCCAAAGAATGAACTATTAAATTGCATTTCTCAACATTCCAACTACAATATTTTATTTTCTAACCCTATTGGAAAATTTCATTAAATAACAGATCTAGACACCTAAACAAGCATAGCTGATGCGAAATCAAATTCTCTCATATTCAACATTGAAGATCAGTCCAAAAAGAGTGAAGACGTTTTATGAGCAATTCAATTCCTTAAGTTAAATTAATGTATTATCCTAAGTTTGCAAAATAAATCTAGAAGGTTCTAGTTACGTTATGAGTCATAAGAACAAGAGCTTAGTCATGAAAATGAATTTGCATGTTGGCATAATTCATGGGAGAAGCTAGCAGATAGGATAAGGACTGATCTATTCGATTCAGTAAAGATAGGATCAAGTTTCCTAAGTTTAGAATTAGTTACAAACTTATAGGAGGTCTGCTTAGTGAGCTAGAGGAATTGACTTCGAAGATTTATATTGTAAGTCTAAGGACATAGTAAACTTGGATTATTGAATTTATTGACCAAATGAATGTGAAATCAAGCCATGGAGAGAATTTAGAGTTCTTTGAATAGAATACGCATGTACAAAAATGAATTGATAAAATAGTGTTTCATTATATTATAGATTGTTTCTGCGTATGTTTAGTGGAAGAATTCTAGTCTATGTGATATCTTAGTAAATGGAAGAATCTTAGTGCTTGTGTAGAGTTAAGATTAATAGAGTTTCATTATCTGTGTTAGGCCAGAAACTAATGATATATTGGCATTTTAATTTGTCATGAGAGTGGTAAATCCTGAGCTAAGGATTTGAGATAATTTAGTGAGGAATAACCCTGTGTATATTAAGTCTGTATATGAGATAGACATGAGAATTATTTGTTGTAAACAGAGATAGAATTCAAATTTAGTTAGAGGAATTAAGGAAAAGGGGTTGATGTTTGATAAACACTGGAAGAACAAGAAGAGGAGCTCGTGTCTGACACCTGGTAACTTCAACTCATAACTAATCTAATGATGACAAAATCTTAAGTCATGACCCATTCTTTACTGTTTCATACCCTTTGTTGAATTGTGGTAGGACAAAGAAAATTTAAATAAGTGATTATTATGCAATGAATGAAAGGATATGGTTTCATTCTTAGAAGCGGTGAGAGAGATCAGTGTTTCCTCTTTCAATTAGATCGATGTAAATTAATTGTAAATTTCTATGCAGGAGCACCATGTATATTTTGAGTATATTAGATCTATCTTGCCATAAAATTTTGGGAAATAGAAATGTTAAGGGAAAAAATCAGCGTCTTGTGAAATGCAAACAAAATGATGAATCCTTGTGATAGTTTCTGATTCTAATTCCTCTGAGCATCTTGTTTGTGCGTACAATGTAATAACATGGTGACTTCAAGTGAAAATTGAGTAGTATGTATTTGAACTTAGTTTTGATTTTCAAATTCAAAATGATTTGTAGATTGGCTGTTTTGTACAACATAAAAGATCCTGGCCTCAATTGAGTTAATAAATCAACTTACTATTATTGTTATTTATTTCATATGAATTTGTTTCTGGATGCAATCTTATTCCTTTAAATATCTAATTTTGGTCATTTTGTTATTCTTGCTATAATGTGGAAAACAAATTATCATTAATGTTAAAGATGATCAAAAGTGATCATTGGAACTGCCAATTACATCATGTAGAAAACGTTAATGGAGTTCCTCAAGCAACTCTAGGCTAATGACATTAAAATCAAAAGCATCTAGATAGAAGATGTTATTGACTCATACAACTGTCAGAAGATGAAGTTATCAAAACCCCCAATCAATCACTATAAAGCTTCTAAAACCTAGATGACTTATCATCTAGAGTACATATTAGAGCCATGAAGGTATCCTTTGTAATCTTGGTTCATAGTTGGTTTACATCAAATGAAGAATATTTATCTCTTCCAGTATGGTAAATAAGCAGCTCATTTTATTTTTGCTTACTGTGGTTTTTTTACTTTTGGAAAATTAATGACGAAAATGTTCAAGGATTAGAGTGAAGAATGAATATATTGCATGTGGATCATTTCTGCATTCATAGTGACTTATGATAATCCTATACATTTTGTATTTTTCCCTGCATTAACTTATTTGTCTATGTCTTTTTAGTTAGATCTTGAAACCTCTTACATATGGATGTGGATACTATATCAAAACACCAAATTGGTGTCTTCAACAAGATGCACAGTATCCCCTTCCATTCTCTACTACCCAATGGTCTCTTTTTGGTCATGGGATTTACCTATACTCCCTGGAATTGATTGTCTTGTATTTACTGAGCACAACAAAATATAGAAAGTCTACAAGATTACACTCACATTCTAATATCTATAATGTGTTTTTTCTGAACGACTCTATAATATTAGGATCTAGATGAAACTATGCCACCTATTCTGCATGATGAAACTCAGACGAATTTGTATAGTTTTTGATGGTGTAGATATTGAAAGAGAATTTGTATGTGATGCTCTCCCATGTGATCTTGTGGGGATGAATTCCAAGCTTATGAGTCAGTACATTGACTTTGTTGCTGATAGATTGCTGGTGAGTATGCTCCGAGGTTTTATATTTTGTACTAATCAAAATCATTGCATTCTTATGATTCATCTGTTGATTCAGTAGAGCTATTGTGGGGTTGGTTAGGGCTTGATTTCTAAACTATTTTTGTGATGCATTCAGGTTTCCTTGGGCTATGCTAAAGTTTATCATGCGGCTACAAATATGTCTTTTTCCAAGGAAAAAAAAGACAAATGTAGGGGTTAACCATTTCGGGAAACATTGTTGTCTTCAACAAATTTACAAATCACTAGTTTGGTCCACGGTTTAGGCCACTTCTTCCACAAGAAAATTCGTATAGGCCATGCTAACAAGGGTGAATGGAAGGAACTGACTTACCCCAGATAACCCATAGAAAAACTGAATTCACCAGATACAGGATGAGGGCCCAAGCTCCAAATTATAAATATGATTGAATTGTATCACAACTCCTAAGAAATATACAAATATAACTCCAAGGAACTGCAGAAGTAAACAACATCAAGTACTCACTCTATCTTTTCCACGTGCACGTGTGTCCTAAATAAGTATATATAAATGTATGCAAAATGAGTTATACAGTAATTCTCAGTCATTATCCATGTTTGTGGGAAGTACCATTTATATATTAGATTAGGAATTTGAGATATAATTTCAATTTCCCAGAACACCAGTCTAATTTTAATGCTAAGTAGACGCCAAAGGCACAAAATAAAAAATACCAAGCATGCCCAAAATCTTTAGACCTCTAAGCTTAGCTAAGGTTTCGAACTTAATGAAAATATGATAGACAGTCTATTCATTCCACATATTCACAACACAACATCTCATTTCACATGCAACGAATATTATATAATACTAATGTATTACAAAATCAGGAATTGTGCCCATGGCATATAATGGCAACTTGGGCCCAAAATTTTAAGTAAATGTAAACATTAGTCCTGAACTACAAAATTTTTATAGACTATGTCCTGATCTAAGTATAATATTCAATAAATCAACTATTCTCAGTTGATACAACATCACTAAAATCACTAGTTACATAGTTCAATGTCATCCTTATGCCAAGGAATGAAGCTTCACAAAGAATCTTGTAGATTACATAATGCACTACTGGGACATGGTAGAGCTATATTTCCAAATAGAGGATCTAAAATTTATGTTGGATTCACAATATAATATCCTTTTTCAATAGGGACACAATGTACCATTGCATTTGAGCCAGCCTTATGTATTTTCGCCCTTGCAACTTTAACCCTTGAGTTTAATGCAATGAGAAAGCATTTCTTTCCTTCTAGCCCCAATTGGGAAGTTGGTGTCAACTCATTAGCATTATTTTTACCCTGCAAATAAATGAGACAAAGTATGATGCATGGAAATAAGAATTTAAACATTGATGACCCTAGATCAAATAATTACAATCTTACCTGAATTGGTGTTTTCATTTTGTCAATTTGCAGTTTTGATGGAACCATTGGTGTTTTCTGTACCAAATCTTGATCATATTTTGATGCACGACTCTACACCCAATATACAATGATTTCTAATATATTGATAAAATAAAATAAATTGAACTAAATTATGAAATTTTTCAATACTTACTAGGGATGATGGAGTATGCATTGAAGTTAATTTCTTTTGTATTAGTCTATTCATAGGGGTTGTTTTGTCCCCGTATTACTGTGTGAAGGCAAAAAAATGTAATATATATATTCAAAAGATGAAAATAAAATATTATTTAAAATAATAATTAAACAACTAATTTCCACCACAGGTATGATTTCAGCATGAGCATTTTGTACAGTAGGACACTGTTTATATGAGAAATTCGATATTGGAATTCATATCATTAGTGTGAAAATATGTATATTGAGACAAGAGTAAATAATTGGACACTAACACTTTCATTGTTGACCACATGTTCTCTCTCCATATCTTCTACTCTTTTCAGTAGTTCAGTTATTGTTGTTTTCAAAGATGTGATTTCCTGTGGGTTTTCTTTCATTGTAGCTTGGCTTACAGCTAGCGCCTCATTGTATGGAATTTTTCCAAACAAGTTAGTTGGCGTAAATCCTAATCCAATTCCATGACATCTTCCTCTTGCATCAACCTCTAGTACCTTAGCAAGGGCATCATCCCTAGCTACAAAGTATTGAAATGCAACTTCTACTTGTGCTTGTTCAATTATTTTACTAACATTGGCATACAATTAAATCAGATCATAGAAGAAAACATTTCCAACATGTAAAATGAAATTTTAATCATTATCTAAATTAAGAGGTTGAGAACATACTATTGTTTCTCCTACAGTTGGTGTGATCGGAGTGCCATCCTTCTTTTGATGGCACTCCTTCAATAAGTATGCCCTAGTAATGCTTGTGGTTGTATCATCAGAGGCTATAGATTTTTTCTAGTTGCAACAAGTAAAATAGTATGTTTAAGTTGTGACATTACAATGAAACTAAAATATGATAATATTTCTCATATCAGATAAAATATCATCACAATTGTTTACCATATCATCTTCGACCCATTGATAACCTCGACGTCCAGAGGTGTGCAAGTCCCTCCCCTTTTCTCTATTTTCCTTGTTTTTTCCCTTATATCCTAGAAATAAATTGAAAATAACATATACAAGTCAACATTACAAGCCAATAGACATTCTAAAAAACTTGATTATATAATATGTGAACTTTTTGCTTACCCGAAATTCAGTGGTGCGTCGTGATAGGACTAATTCTCTCTACACTGGCTCACTTATCCTAATTGGAGGAACATTTTTTAATCATTCCTCTATTGAATAATAAGGGTCACAATATTTTTTGGTCAACCTATATCTATGACTTTTTTCCTTAGTCCCAATGGATTACATCCAATATTCTTTAAGGACCAGAGGGATTATGAATTTTTCCTGCAACATACAAGAATTGCATTTTTAGATGCCATACATGGTTTCAAAATAAACTTTGAAATCATCCAAAAATAGAAATGTTGAAAAAAATACATGTAATGTATAATACTCACATTAATAATGTTCCACAAGTCCTCCTTTAATTGATCTGAAACCTTCCTCCAATCAGAATAATCGATTGGAACCATTTCCCTTGCGAGAACACTTAGTAATGAAGATAGCTTCACGGAGTTTGGACCAATGGTTCCTTTCATCGATACGAATTTCAATATTTTCCTCCAAGTTATTGATATCTGCACATTTAGTTGCTCCTCTACCTTTCTTCTTGAATTTCTATGTTGGTGCTTGTGTAGAGGAATCTTCGCCTTATATACTAATATCTTGTTGGCATTGTTCTTTGTCAACATATTCTATAAAAGAAGGGAACGTAAAGGTGTTATGGATTTCTAAGTCATAAAATTTTATTTATGAAGAACTAAAAAATTATACATTAATGAGCTTACCTTGTTCTTCATGTTGCTCCGCCTCTTTTTGTCCAGGGATATTCTCCTTCTACACTGTTATCCATATGGCATGGTTGTTTGTGAACATCTTCTATAAAAGAAGGGCACATAAAGGTTTTATGGATTTCTTAATCATAATATTTATAGTTATAAAGAACTAGAAAAATATGAATTAATGGGCTTACCTTGTTCATGCTTCTCCTCCTCCTGAAAAGAGGAAAATGTATCTTTGTCATTTCCTTTTTTGTTAGGACTAGTAGAGTCATTCTAAGGAATAGAAGGTGTAATATTCTTTGCTATTGTTTGCATTTTCCTCTTCTTTGTAACTGTAGCCAAGAAGGTTATTAAACATATTTCTAACATCATCATACAATAAAAATAAGCATTATATTACATAAGGAAATACATTGTTCTATTTCTAAATATTTACCTTCTGAGATGCATGTCCCTTTCTTTCCTATTTTATAATTTTGATGTGTTCTTTTTGAAAATTTCATAATCAGATTTTTTTGATTTCATGTCATAATTTGCTTTCTTTGTTTTTTTCAAAATGATTCGAGTATTTATTAGCCATAGCCTATTAGATTGTTATTAAAGCACAAAGTAATATGTTCTAACAATTTAAATTAAATAAAAATAATGATATACTTCAATCACAAAAACTCACTTACCTCCATGTATCCACTTGTACAAAGCCTGCATAACCAAAAAAATAAATTTTATCATCACTCAATTGCTAACTAAAGGTACATAACTATAGAAAGTTGTTTAAACGATTAATCTATCTAACAAGTTTCAAAAGTAAAAGGGAAGACTATCTGTAAGGACTATTTGCTAAAAGGAACAGATGTCATAACTTGATAGAGAGAGAGGGTTATAGTGTTGTAGGCTTAGGTTAGACATGTACAATAGCCAAAAATATATCTCAGTCTCCAAGAGTCAATACCCCTCAACCTTAGAGGCTGCAAGAAGAACAAGGTTTACACAGGCAACCCCAAAGATGAACACGGTAACGGTTTTGCAGCAATGGGAAAGTGCATTCCAACCCAGCTAAATGAATGTCAAATAGTCCATGACCCAGCTAAATGAATTTCAAATAGTCCATGACTCAGCTAGGAAGAGGCATCACAATCTACAATCAGCCCTAGAGGAAACCAAAATTTTTACAGAAATTTTAAAATTTTGTAGCAGAGGAACCACTGTTTTGATTTCTGTCAATAAAGAAACCACATAATGCATATTGCACTTACTAACTACTTGATTTCTATGATGTTTACAACTATTAAGTCTTACAAGCTGTCCACACAAAAAAATAACCTCGCAATACATAAAAACCTGAGCCAAATAGGTGAATCCTGCCCCTGGAAGAGGAAGTACAAGGTTCTCTGCGTGCGTAAATTAGTTTCTTTTTCTCTTCAATCTTGAATTACCTTATTTCCCCTTGTAAGGGGAGGAGAAAACTGCAAATATTTTTTCAATGGTCCAGCATATGTAGGAGATACAAAAGGCACAATTGGAACATGCTAAGGAATATCCTGATATTGGGATGTCTCTTTTTCCAAAGGTAGTTTCCTATATACCCCAAGTAGAGAAGCTTATTTGGATTCATAGGCTATTTCTTGAACTGGGACTTCTTCTCTTCCCTTTGCTGCAATAAACTCTGGAAATGGACTAGATTTTCTAAGCCTTAAAGCTTTTGGAGCCTGCCTTGGCCAATATTTCTTGGGTTGTATTTGGGTGTTGTGGGATTGGACCTCTGATTTTTATGTTTGTTGGTCACTGTCTTGAATGGATTATGCTATGGCTGTATAGCAGTGTTCCAGGTGGTATTGGAAAGAGGCTGGGATTTCTAATGGGAAACTCTTAGATGTATCTCATTGCAACTTTATTTTTCTTTTCAAATTTCACTCAATTTTTTAAAGGTCATTTTTAGAAAATAGGCCTTTATCTCTCATGAAAGATGAAGATATTTAATACAAATTGCTATTAGAAGTTGACATGATTTAATAGTTCGTGAAAATTTCTTTTAGTTTATGACTCTTATGGAGGGAAGTTTTCTATGAAAACAAAGAGCATATATACAAACCAAAGTTATATAATTCTTCTTTACTCTGACAAGCTGGGTATATTGCCAAAGTCTTCCACACAATGAGAGGAAATTATTATCCCAATGCCATCCCATGTGAGTCATAAGAGTAGAAAAAAGATATTGGATTTTTTATTAATGTTGTGATGAGTCACATAAATTTTCATGTGACGTAGGATTTACATCACATTAACTTAGATTTGGTCAAGCTGCAGAGAGGAGTATAGAGAAGTTTCTATGAAATAGCTCACATTGACATAAAAAAGTTTTGGGAAATGGCTTTTTTTGCAAGCTAGCACTTCAGGATCCTTTCATTACCATTATTAAGAAAAAACTACAAGACTTATGATGTTTGTCTTCCCTATGGGAAACTAGAACATCCCGTAATAAACACAATATATATCTTTATGCCTTCCCTGAGGGGAAGCCAAGATGTAAAATAGTGTTTGAGTGTTTTCAGTGCCTATGATAATCATATGATAACTTATGATAGTGTTTGATGTTTTCAGCTATTATGTTGTTTTCACGAAAGCATTGATAAAATACCCACAATAATGAAGAACGCAGAACACAGAACAAGAATGCAGTGAAACTTAAGTTACACCTCATGCATTTCACCTCAATATATCCTAATAGCTTAGCTTCAACTTTCGTGGTGTTGAATACTAGAATCAAAGCAAGTAAACACTGGTCTATGCAAAAAGAAAATGCCTCCCTTTCCAAGAAAAATTATTCGTGGGAGATAAAATGTGAAAATTTAGGTTAGGGCTCCCATTTTTTATTATTATTAAATTTCATTTGTTTTTTGATTTTTTTGGTAATTTAAATTTCGATTTTTTGGGTATAGATAGAAAAAAACCTGATTTTTTCCTAAGGTTTTCACTGAAAAGGAGAAGGACCCTGGTACTAGGAGTCATGTAGGTGGACCGAAGGAAGGAAGGAGGGAACCAAAGAAATGCATCAAAAGGAAAGGAAACATTAGCCAATTGTGGTGGCTGACATGAAGTTAAATAATGTAATAAGCATGGCTTCCAAGGCATTAATTGTTAGGTTTATTTGTAGAAGGATGGGGACAATGAGTTTGTTTCAATAGATTCAAGTGCACTAGTAATCAATTTTAGCTTACCACACAAGGGATTTCATTTTCATTTGAGGTTAGATGTTGAGGTTACATCCAAACATAGTATTATTTGTAGTAGGTATCTACTGCATTTATACCTAGGTGGATTTACCGGTTACTTGATCAAATTACTTATATATCATTCAAAGTTCCATGTCAATAAGTAAGGATACCATAAAGATAAAATAATTGTACAAAATTAGTTTATTTCCATAGACTCTCTTATGATTCTACAAAAGATATTTTCTCTTTATGCTATTTGTAACTACTGGCATGATACGACTCATTAATGTTTCTTTCCTTACAAAGAGATCTATCATATGCATTCAAACAATTATTTCTTGTTTTTTTCTTGGTTGGATTTATGATCTCTCTTCTTATGGAAATCATATGAGATAAAATTTGTATGGTGGTATTCCTTACAAATATACTTTCTTAATTGACATATCAATTATTTAACCAGGGATATTAGAATAACGAGAAGAGATATACGGTGTTACATTTTCTCTATATGATCTCCATAAGTTTGACAATTCAATACATTGGTTAAGGTCCTACTTGGAGAAAACCTACAAGAACTTATATAATCCTTTTAAATATTAATATTTTTAATCATTACCTCTTCCAACCATATGAAATCCTTATAAAGATAAAAGGAATTTGAACCATTAACCTATGTTTTTTAGACTCGTATTACACCATTGAAACTATTCTCCTAATAAAAAATATGATAACTTGCTTGATGGACCATATCAATATGATGTGACTCCCATCTCCTTATAAGTATAATTTTTAACCTACAATGTCAACCCTCCATTTCTTTATAATTATCAAACAAATAGGTATATACCTAGTATTGTAGGTGCTTATGATGGAAATGACACCTTTCTAATTCCTAGAACACATGTTATATGAATTAGTGAACCATGACAATATTGTAGCTAGATTAGATAAAATGATGGCTATATAGATCCAAAATTTCATCTAATCTATCCTTAAGTATTCCCTTAACCATCATCCCTAACTAAAAATGATTGACACCAAATTAAGTAACATATACTACCTTGATTTATGGACATTGCAAAGGAGGCAAAGTTGTCATTTATCTTGCACTAGTGGAGAATATGAAGGAAAATGGTTGTGAAACAAATATTCATACTTACAATCCTTTCGTGAATGGATTTCACAAAGAAAATGACTTGATACAAATAAGGATGTTGAGAGGGTATACCATGAAATATACCATGTATATTAGCCTATTGTGATCAATGACATGAAGTTAAATAATGTAATAAGCATGGCTTCTAAGGAATTGTTTGTGAGGTTTATTTGTAGAAGGATGGGGACAATGAGTTTGTTTCAATGGATTCAAGTGCACTAGTAATCAATTTTATATTACCACATAAGGGATTTCATTTTCATCTGGGGTTAGATGTTGAGGTTACATCCAAACATAGTATTATTTCTAGTAGGTATCTACTACATTTATGCCTAGGTGTATTACCGGTTACTTGATCAAATTAATTATATATCATTCAAGGTTCCATGTCAATAAGTAAGGATACCATAACGATAAAATAATTGTACAAAATTAGTCTATTTCCATAGACTCTCCTATGATTCTGCACAAGATATTTTCTCTTTATGCTATTTGTAACTACTGGCATGATATGACTCATTATTGTTTATTTCCTTACAAAGAGATCTATCATATGCATTCAAACAATTATTTCTTATTTTTTTCTTGGTTGAAATTATGATCTCTCTTCTTATGCAAATCATATGAGATAAAATTTATATGGTGGTATTCCTTACAAATCTACTTTCTTGATTGACATATCAATTAGGTAACCATGGATATTAGAATAATGAGAAGAGATATATGGTGTTACATTTTCTCTATATGGTCTCCATAAGTTTGACAATTCAATACATTGGTTAAGGTCCTACTTGGAGAAAACCTACAAGAATCTATATAATCCTTTTAAATATTAATAATTTTTATCATTACCTCTTCCAACCATATGAAATTCTTATAAAGATATAAGGAATTTGAACCATTAACCTATTTTTTTAGACCAGTATTATACCATTGAAACTATTCTTCTAATGAGAATCGGATAACTTGCTTGATGGATCATATCAATATGATGTGTTCCCCATTCCTTATAAGTATAATTTTTAACCTACAATGTCAACCCTCCATCTCTTTAAAATTATCAAACAAATAGGTATATACCTAGTATTGTAGGTGATAATGATGGAAAGGACACCTTTTTAATTCCTACAACACTTGTTATATGTATTGGTGAACCATGACAATCTTGTAGCTAGATCAGAGAAAAAAATGGCTATATAGATCCAAAATTTCATCTAATCTATCCTTAAGTATTCCCTTAACCATCATCCCTAACTGAAAATGATTGACACGAAATGAAGTAATATACACTACCTTGATTTATGGACATTGCAAAGGAGGAACAGTTACCATTTATCTTGTACTAGTGGAGCATATGAAGGAAAATGGATGTGAACCAAATATTCATACTTAAAATCCTTTGATGAATGGATTTCACAAGGAAAATGACTCAGTGATACAAATAAGGAGTTGAGAGGGTATACTATGAAATCGACCATGTATATTAGCCTATTGTGGTGGATGATGTGAAGTTAAATAATTTAATATGCATGGATTCTAAGGCATTGATTTTGAGGTTTTTTTGTAGAAGGATGGGGACAATGAGTTTGTTTTAATGGAATCAAGTGCACTAGTAATCAATTTTAGCTTACCACATAAGGGATGCCATTTTCATCTGAGGTTAGATGCCGAGGTTACATCCAAACATAGCATTATTTCTAGTATGTATCTACTGCATTTATACCTAGGTGGATTTACTGGTTACTTTATCAAATTACTGATATATCATGCAAGGTTCCATGCCAATAAGTAAGGATACCATAAGGATAAAATAATTGTACAAAATTAGTCAATTCCCATAGACTCTCTTATCATTCAACACAAGATATTTTCTCTTTATGTTATATGTAACTACTGGCATGATATGACTCATTATTGTTTCTTGCCTTACAAATAGATCTATTATATGCATTCAAACAAATATTTCTTGTTTTTTTCTTGGTTGGATTTATGATCTCTCTTCTTATGGAAATCATATGAGCTAAAATTTCTATGGTGGTATGCCTTACAAATCTACTTTCTTAATTGACATGTTAATTAGGTAACCATGTATATTAGAATAATGAGAAGAGATATACGGTGTTACATTTTCTCTATATGCTCTTCATAAGTTTGACAATTCAATACATTGGTTAAGGTCCTAGTTGGAGAAACCCTACGAGAACCTATATAATCCTTTTAAATATTAATATTTTTTATCATTAACTATTTTAACCATATGAAATTCTTATAAGATAAAATGAATTTGAACCATTAACCTATGTTTTTTAGACTAGTATTATAACATTGAAACTATTCTCCTAATGAAAATCAGATAACTTGCTTGATGGACCATATCAATATGATGTGACCCCCATCTCCTTATTAGTATAATTTCTAACCTACAATGTCAACCCTGCATATCTTTATAATTATAAAAAAAATAGGTATATACTTAGTATTGTAGGTGCTAATGATGGAAAGGACTCCTTTCTAATTCCTACAACACTTGTTATATGAATTAGTGAACCATGACAATATTGTAGCTATATCAGCGAAAAATATGTCCATATAGATCCAACATTTCATCTATTCTATCCTTAAGTATTCACTTAACCATCAGCTCTAACTAAAAGTGATTGACACCAAATGAAGTAACATATACTACCTTGATTTATGGACATTGCAAAGGAGGTAAAGTTTTCATTTATCTTGCACTATTGGAGCATATGAAGGAAAATGGTTGTGAACCAAATATTCATACTTACAATCCTTTGATGAATGGATTTCACAAGGAAAATGACTTGATACAAATAAGGAGGTTTATAGGGTATACCATGAAATCGACCATGTATATTAGCCTATTGTGGTGGATTCCATGAAGTTAAATAATGTAATAAGCATGGATTATAAGGCATTGATTGTGAGGTTTATTTGTACAAGGATGGGGACAATGACATTGTTTCAATGGATTCAAGTGCAATAGTAATCAATTTAAGCTTACCACATAAGGGATGTCATTTTCATTCGAGGTTAGATGTTGAGGTTACATCCAAACATAGTATTATTTCTAGTAGGTATCTACTGTATTTATACCTAGGTGGATTTATCGGTTACTTGATCAAATTACTTATATATAATTCAAGGTTCCATGTCAATAAGTAAGGATACCATAAGGATAAAATAGTTGTACAAAATTAGTCTATTTGCAAAGACTCTCTTATGATTCTGCACAAGATATTTTCTCTTTATGCTATTTGTAACTACTGACATGATATGGCTCATTATTGTTTCTTGCCTTACGAAGAGATTTATCATATGCATTCAAACAATTATTTCTTGTTTTTTTCTTGGTTGGATTAGGATCTCTCTTCTTATGGAAATCATATGATCTAAAATTTCTAGGGTGGTATGCCTTACAAATCTATTTTCTTAATTGACATATCAATTAGATAACCATGGATATTAGAAGAATGAGAAGAGATATACAGTGTTACATTTTCTCTATATTCTCTCCCTAAATTTGACAATTCAATACATTGGTTAAGGTCCTACTTGGAGAAAACCTACAAGAATCTATATAATCCTTTTAAATATTAAGAATTTTTATGATTACCACTTCTAACCATATGAAATTCTTATAAATATAAAAGGAATTTTAACCATCAATCTATGTTTTTTAGAACAATATTATACCATTGAAACTATTCTCGTAATGAAAATATGATAACTTCCTTGATGGACAATATCAATATGATGTGCCCCCCATATCCTTATAAGTATAAGTTTTAGCCTACAATGTCAACCCTTCATCTCTTTATAATTATAAAAAAAATAGGTATATACCTAGTATTGTAGGTGCTAATGATGGAAAGGACACCTTTATAATTCCTATGACACTTGTTATTGGAATTAGTGAACCATAAAAATATTGTAGCTAGATTAGAGAAAAAGATGGCTATATAGATCCAAAATTTCATCTAATATATCCTTAAGTATTCCCTTAACCATCATCCCTAACTAAAAATGATTGACACTAAATTAAGTAACATATACTACCTTGATTTATGGACATTGCAAAGGAGGCAAAGTTGTCTTTTGTCTTGCACTAGTGGAGCATATGAGGGAAAATGGTTGTGAACCAAATATTCATACTTACAATACTTTGATGAATGGATTTCACAAAGAAAATGCCTCGATCCAAATCAGGAGGTTTAGAGGGTATACCATGAAATATACCATGTATTTTAGCCTATTGTGGTGGATGACATGAAGTTAAATAATGTAATAAGCATGGATTCTAAGGAATTTATTGTGAGGTTTATTTGTAAAAGGATGGGGACAATGAGTTTGTATCAATGGATTCAAGTGCAATAGTAATCAATTGTATATTACCACATAAGGGATGTCATTTTCATATGAGGGTAGATGTTGAGGTTACATCCAAACATAGTATTATCTCTAGTAGGTATCTATTGCATTTATACCTAGGTGGATTTACTGGTTAGTTGATCAAATTACTTATATATCATTCAAGGTTCCATGTCAATAAGTAAGGATACCATAAGGATAAAATAATTGTACAAAATTAGTGTATTTCCATAGACTCTCTTATGATTCTACACAAGATATTTTCTCTTTATGCTATTTGTAAATACTCGCATGATATGACTCATTATTGTTTATTTCCTTCCAAAGAGATCTATCATATGCATTCAAAAATTTATTTCTTGTTTCTTTCTTGGTTGGATTTATGATCTCTCTTCTTATGGAAATCACATGAGCTAAAATTTCATGGTGGTATGCCTTATAAATATAATTTATTAATTGACATATCAATTAGGTAACCAGAGATATTAGAATAATGGGAAGAGATATACACTCTTACATTTTCTCTTTATGCCGTCCACAAGTTTGACAATTCAATACATTGGTTAAGCTCCTACTTGGAGAAAACCTACAAGAACCTATATAATCCTTTTAAATTTTAAGAATTTTTATCATTACCTCTTCCAACCATATGAAATTCTTATAAAGATAAAAGGAATTTGAATGATTAACCTATGTTTCTTAGACCGGTATTATACCATTTAAACTATTCTCCTAATGAAAATCTGATAACTTGCTTAATGGACCATATCAATATGATGTAACCCCCATCTCCTTATAAGTATAATTTTTAACCTACAATATCAACCCTCCATGTCTTTATAATTATCAAACAAATATGTATATACCTAGTATTGTAGGTGCTAATGATGGAAAGGACACCATTGTAATTCCTACAACACTTGTTATATGAATTAGTGAACCATGAAAATATTGTAGCTAGATCAGAGAAAAAGATGCCTATATAGATCCAAAATTTCATTTAATCTATCCTTAATTATTCCCTTAACCATCATCCCTAACTAAAAATGATTGACACCAAATGAAGTAACATATACTACCTTGATTTATGGACATTGCAAAGGAGACAAAGTTGTCATTTATCTTGCGTTAGTGGAGCATATGAAGGAAAATGGTAGTGAACTCAATATTCATACTTACAATCCTTTGATGGATGGATTTTACAAGGAAAATGACTTGAAACAAATAAGGAGGTTGAGAGGGTATACAATGAAATTGACCATGTATATTAACCTATTGTGGTGGATGACATGAAGTTAAATAATGTAATAAGCATGGATTCTAAGGCATTGATTGTGAGGTTTATTTGTATAAGGATGGGGACAATGAGTTTGTTTCAATGGATTCAGGTGCAATAGTAATCAATTTTATATTACCACATAAGGGATTCCATTTTCATCTGAGGTTAGATGTTGAGGTTACATACAAACATAGTATTATTTCTAGTAGGTATCTACTGCATTTATACCTAGGTGGATTTACCAATTAGTTGATCAAATTAATTATATATCATTCAAGGTTCCATGTCAAGAAGTAGGGATACCATAAGCATAAAATAATTGTACCGAATTAGTCTATTTCCATAGACTCTCTTATGATTCTACACAAGATATTTTCTCTTTATGCTATTTGTAACTATTGGCATGATATGACTCATTATTCTTTCGTGCCTTACAAAGAGATCTATCATTATGCATTCAAAAAATTATTTATTGTTTTTTTATTGGTTGGATTTATGATCTCTCTTCTTATGGAAATAATATAAGCTAAAATTTCTATGGTGGTATGCCTTACAAATCTACATTCTTAATTGACATATCAATTAGGTAACCAAGGATATTAGAATAATGAGAAGAGATATATGGTGTTACATTTTCTCTATATGCTCTCCATAAGTTTGACAATTCAATACATTGGTTAAGTCCCTACTAGGAGAAAACCTACAAGAACCTATATAATCCTTTTAAATATTAAGAATTTTTATCATTACCTCTTCCAACCATATGAAATTCTTATAAAGATAAAAGAAATTTGAACCATTAACCTATGTTTTTAAGACCGGTATTATATCAATGAAAATATTCTCCTAAAGAAAATATGATTACTTGCTAAGATATCCCTCCAGTCAATTTTCAATGATGCCTACCTTAAATCTACCACATATCATGTGATGCCCATATATAGCCTCCACCTCATTTATGTATTTGCATTGTTTAATGAACCATTTTAGTGGTGGTAGTGTAGTAGTTTTTACAGATGCAATGGAGATTTCTATTTAGGTCATATGAGAGTCAACAACAGGTGGCATATGAAATTATTGAGCCAAGTAATCTATAATAATGTTATGGCCATTGCATTGCACCTTTGAGTAATTTACTCACTCCCAAGTGAGATTTCTTGAGCTCTAAAGGAAATGAAGTTTCCCATACATTCCAAGCCATTAAATGAGGTGATCAAAGGCAGTTATAACTCCTAAAAATACATTGATATGTTAAAGTGGTGGTCACAACTTTAACATCTTTATCTCCGATCATACTAACAACATATATTAGTTAGTCTATAGGTTGGGATATCTCCACATTAGAAACATATTTTTATTTAACCCATAGAGCCTTCCTATGATGTAAGTTATAAATATCCTTGACAAGCAATAGAATATAAGCTAGAAATTCTTATGCAATAAGTAAAATAATAATATAAGAAACTAGAACTCCCTAGTGCCATCCCCATATCATATTCTGTAATAAGGTTAATCCCAAGGGGGTATTCCTATGAGTCCAACAAGTAACAATATTATATTATATCTAATATTATAGACTCATGTCGTGGTTATATATACAACAAATTTGTATCAGTATAGTATATTTTCAGGCCCATCTAGATATAAGATGCTATAGATTCATGCATATTCTCTTTTTCAATTTTTTTTGGTTTTTATGTTTTTGAAAATAAAACAGGAGTAACAGAGGGGTTGATTTCATCTTATGGATGCCTTATTCTTCATTTGTTGGATGAGTTTGGACTGCATGGGGGAGTAACAAAGGGGCCAATTTCAGCCTGTGGAGGCTGTATTCTTCATTTGTTGTCTGAGTTTGGACTATGTGGGGGATGAATAGAGGGGCCGATTTCATCTTGTGGAGGTTGTATTCTTCATTTGTTGGCTGAGTTTGGACTACGTGGTCCATGACATCGTCTTGAGAGGACACAGTCTTATTTGTGAGGACGATTTATGGAGATTCGGGGTGTTTACTTTTTGTTGGGTGCATATCCTTACAGTTCCACATCTATAGTGATCCCCACGCTTCATCTGGGACAATATCAAGGGTTGTTACAACAAAAAAGGGAGCTACAATCCATATTGACACCTACAAGAATCTACTACAACGTTGTTGGGTACTCTCATTATAGTCTTCCTTCTTGTTACAACTGTGCATAACGTTTCTGGGTAGTGAAGGAGGGTGCTGTAGCATAATAAGGGAGTCTGCAAACATATTTGTCACTCACAGTGTTAAGAAGAAGATGATTTGGGTTGTTTTGTTGAACGCACAACATAGTTTTTAGGATCTGGCTATACATTTGCTAAGAAAAATTGAGACACCAAAGAAGGGTAGCTCACTTCCATAAATCATTGTGCACGCCCAAGAAGCTACAATTTAGAGTTAAAGTAATTTCAGATTTGCTTGTCCACCTTAGAACTACTGTTACAGTCATTGTAAACTCAAAGTTATACGAATATGATATTTTGAGTTTATTTTCCTTGTTATCTATGCAAAGCAATCTCTATTGCAGTTACTATTCACTGTTAGCGCTACGAAAATCAAGATCTGAAAATTATAGTCAATATATAAGCCAAACATTACACATATCAACAATACATTGAATACAAAAACCAACTAAGACTATTTGGCACATCTCAGTGGTATTTTTGCCAAGTGTTTGATGAAATCCCTTAACCAAATTACATAAGCAAATAAGCCAAAAAAATCATCAAGATCTGATGGGGGTCATTACAGTTTACTATCCAAAGCATATCCCCCTTGTATAAAAATAAAACCATCTCACTTCCTTTAGATAAAGCTTGTTCACTGGTCACTATCTCATCATGTTGAGTGGAGATGAGAACTATGTGAATGCGCAGAGGAACCATGCACCACTGTCATTTTTGTACTCAATGGTTACTTGTGTTTTTCCATTAGGCCCCAACCAAGAGTAGGTTCCATTCTTTTTGGCCTCTATGATATTTTATCTGAGCTTGGTAGATAGCACATGGGTGAGAGGCCTCAACTCAGGGGTTTCATTAGTTGCATAACTAGTCCAATAAAGGGTAGCAACCCACATACCAGACCTCACACATAATTCCATCCATACTAACAGATCACAACCTAGTCAAGCAGTACACAATTAGGATAGAAACACATTTACACACCCTCATGACACCCTTAGTAACCCACAGTAGGTCATGGTACCTTCATACACAAGCTTGGGACCCTTAACAGTCCTCAAGGCACTTTCATCTAGTCATGACTGTCCTAGCAGGATTAAGACATGCCAAAACATCCCTTAGTAGCATCAAGACATGTCATGGTTTTCTCTAACAGACTTACAATAGTCACGACCCTACCCTAGGGGCCTCCAACAGTCATGGCCCAACCTAAGGGATTCCACATAGTCATGACCTAGCCCTAAGGGCTTCCAAATAGTTACGAACTAGTCCTAGGGCTTCCAACAGTCACGACCTAGTCCAAGGAGATCAATAAAGGTCACACATTAGAACCTAGCAGCCTACAAAGGTCATGACTTAGTCCAAACAATCCACATACATCATAGTTCAATCCAGGAAGCCCTAGTAGGATGAGAAGAGGCCACAAATTTCTCATAAACAATAGCTGCAATAAAGGCTAGGTAGCGACCCAATAAAAAACATACCTTAGCAGCAACAAGAACTTTAAACGTCAAGCCAACGAGCAACATGAAACCCTCGATGTCAAACCAAGGAGAAACAACAAGCCCTAGACGTCAAGCCGAAGAGAAACAAAAAGCCATGGGACAGTTAATGAATCGAATATCCAATTTTCTCTTGTCAAGACACACACAATGAAAGCTTATGAGTTGAATTTATAATCTTGACAAGTCTTCTAGAAGGGTCATCCTTCTTGCCCTACCTTTTAGGAGAGTTACCAGAATAAGCATTAAACAATATTATTTTGAATTAGGATAGGGTACCTATTATCACCCAATAATTTTCCTATGGTTGTGGTAGGAGAATCACTGGGGTAACCATTTCAATCCAAGCTTTAGACTGTAATCTAGCCTTTATAGTCAGAGAGGGCTCTCTCTTTGTCACAGGAATATTCACATATACATTTAGCTTTAAGCAAGCTTTTAGGAGGCTAGATTTTGGATAGGGAACACATTTATTTGTAAATTTAAATATTGTAAGACAAAGGGATGTCAAATACCATTGGGCAATGGAGTCACAATTTGAATCATTCAAGGATATTACAACAAATAATGAGTAGTGAATCTCCTTTTGTAATATGAGGAAAAGTGAGTGTAATATTCAGTCAAATATATTCAAGTGGGGATAGGAGAAAGGAGAAAAATTCTAGTGCAACAAGAGGCACCTATCTATGGATAGATCTATTGAAAACACCTTTAGTAGAAACAAAAATAAGGGTAATGACAGAAATGGAGCATCTAACAAGGATGAATTCCACAACAATCATTTTAGATGCATTACGAATGTTATATTTGATGAAATGAATTCCTCACATACAACTAGAAAGAATTAACAGTAATTTACACATATGAAATGATGCAAACAAGAAAAAAAATGTGAATATGAACATTGTGATGAATCTAAGAAACTCAGAGAAACAATTTTCATTAACACTTCCAAGAAATTTTACAGACCTACAATCCAAGCATAGAGGCTTCAAAAATGAAAGCTGAACCCTTCCTCCTCCATAGAGGTTACATTTGTAGTGCAATTTACCCTCGAGACGTATCTTGAAACAGGGCATCAAAATTAGTTACATTGTGGGAACCAAACCTGAAAGTACATCCTAAATATTAATAAACTCTGATGTGGAATATGCGCCATTCCCACAAAACATTTTGTGAAGGCACGTTGTGTTGCGTGTGACCAATCAAAAAGGGAAATCTCGACATCTAGGGATTTCTGATTCGCTTGATGAAAACGACAACTCCGAGCATATTTTTAAGTCTATAACTTACTCAGTTGCTGGCAGGCACTCCAGGTTGATAATTGCTCAATGTATGTATATATTTCCACTGCTCATCTGTAGGGGTGGCCATCTCAAATATATCATTTAGGTGAACATCCAGGTCAATCAGGGGGATATGGCCAATAGCAGGGAGATATGATTTGACAGTCCTGAATTGAGCCAACATCTCAAATTCCTCACTGATTTTATCGATGATTACCTCTCCCTTTATCCCACCATTTATACCCTCAAAATTTGCATGGTTTAGTCTTTCCTAGTTCAACAGTTCGACATATTTTCTCTAAGGGATCATCTTCCCCTCTGGAACCCAAAACTCAAGAAACCCTTTTCTGAAACAGGGGTTGGAAAAATTTGTTGAACTTTTCTACCCCTTGCTGAATGATGTCAATCCTAGTAAGTGAAATCTACAACATGTTTTGCTTTGTGCTCATCCTCCTTGCTACCACCAGAACTGATATCCTGTCAGTAATCCCAAGGGAAATTAGTTCTTCCCTAGAGCCTGAGTTCATAACAAAAATCCCCTTCTGGGCCTCCTCCCTAGGCCTTTGTGCTAGAATTTCCTGCAGGGCTTTACATCTTCAACATGCTACCATAGCAGCCTGTTTATGCTCATCCACCATGACCAAATGATTTCTTAATGAGGGAATCTCATTTATCACTGCATCCCAGAGCAAATGTTTAGCCCCTTGCAGGGGAATTTGGCCTATGACCCTTTCCTGAAACCTAGATACCTTCTCTTTGAGTGTCCTGATATCTTCAACAGAGTCTTCACTTTCCTTAGCAGTGATCCTATCCTTGAGATCTTGATTGGAATCCTTCAATTGAGTGATTTCCAGGTCCTTCAGGGACATGTCAAACATATCTTTGATTACTAGAGCAGTGCGTGGTCTGTCCTCAGGGGTGCTGCAGTCATTTCATTCATCAATTATATTCTACATATTTTGCTTCTTTTCTTCCCATGTGTGCTTGTTAGCCTCTAGCATAACAAGGCAACCTTTCATATCCAAAACTTGATGCTGCAATGTCTCAATCTCCCCTTGTAATCGCACGTTCTGAGGAGGTAGTTGGATGTATTTCATAGGTGTCTTGCTTATCTTTTTGTAACCTTGTATCTTGGCCAATGAATTATATGGTAAAATAGGCTGCTCTATTTCCAATGGCTTCTCATATGCAGGGGGCTTCTGTAAAGCATTCTGTGCTGTTAGGTCTACCACTAGGTCATGCAGAAGTTTCATCTTTAGGTTCCAGGCCTTGTTTGTTTCCTTTTCTTGCTTCAATTGGGTCTCCAGTTTAACCAACCTTTGTTGGGACCTGAGATGGTCTAACATCTCCTTAGTCAGATCAGCATAGATGAGATCACTAACTCCCTTATCGAACACAATCTTATCTAGGATTGAGAACTGATCCATTTTGAACTCGACCTCTGAAACTCCTTCCTCATTAGCAATGGATATGTTTAGAGAGTTTTTTGTAAGATTCATTGTAGTAGTGAAAGAAAATTTGCTTCTTGATAGATTCCTTAGCTCCTTGGACTGCTTTTGAGTCTCAGCCTGGATTTCTCTTTGAGCTGCCCATAGGTGGTCAACATTTAATTTTTAGTCTTAAATTGGCCTTCAATAGTAGAGGAAAAAGAATACTTATGATAATTGAGTAGAGACTCCTCATCCCCTTTCTTCATTGGTTATGTGGCTCTTGGGGGATTTCTCTCTGAGTGTGTAGTGGCTATATTTACAACCACTAGTGGCTGCGCGATCACCATCTAAGTTGAAACCCTCCCCCTAGCAAGGTTTACTGAAAGAGGGTCCTCCTCTATCACTATCTTAAGGGAGTCAGATTCAAAATTAAACTCCTAAGCCAAGTTGATTACGTCCTCCTCTACGTCTATCCTAGGATTCTTTCTAGGGATCTATTCATCACATTCCATATCCTCCACCCCTTACCGAGACATTCTTCTTCTTCACCGTTTAGGGGCAAGGAAGTAGTTGGGACTATACCTTGCACTTCTTTAGGAGCCTAAATTTTATCTGCAGGAGTCCAATCAAAATCATAGGCAAGAGAATTTTCCTCCTGGGACAAGTCAGGGATCATGGAGTGAATAAAGACTAACCTTTGCACTTGGACTCTCCTCTAGTAAATGATCCACTTCAAATCGTAATTCTATGCATGAGTCACTTGAATGTTCATGGCCTTCAAAACTTTCTCCACCGTTGGTAATGATGATGGCTTCTTCACAATGAAGGGCCCAAAATTAATAGGGTATTTCATCCAAGAGTCCTTCCCGTGAGCAGCAAAATGATCCTCATTAGCAGAAATCCTCTTCCTGATCAATTCTACTGAGGATAATGAGGGATTTAGGTAAACTTGTAGCATGAAAGGGGTAGCTGAAAAATCATATACCTTGATAACTAAATACTTCTGCATTAGGAACCAATCTCCAATACCCTCTTGTTGTAAGGAATCCTTCATGTATTTTGATATCCTCTTCTCTTTAGGGTTGAATAGTTTGGAGATGTTGATGACAATTCTATCAATGAACAGGGTGTAAGACCAGTCTTGGATCTTCTGGAGAGACTGGCATAAGTCTTTGAACACCTTTGGATCCATGTCCTCAAGGGTCTGCCAGTTGGAACAGACTATGATGGCAAATAGACACACCTGGTATCTAAAGTGCTTATCCAAATGAAACTTCTTAAGCCGAGAATTGATTTTTCTGGTCAATAAATCATCGAACTTAATTCCTGCTTTAGATTGACTCAGGTAAAGGAGAATTCCTAGCATTACTTTAGAGACCATGATATTGCTATCAATACCTAGGATTTGACTCAAGAGGGAGATGGTTGATACGACATGCTTTATGAAGAATTCGGAGGAGAGTGTGGTGATAAGGGTCTCTAATAGAACTGTGGTTTTCAAAATGGTCTGGAACAATTTATTCCTAGATTCTAGGTCGGCTTTCTGAAACACCTGCAGAACCTCTAATTCGGTGAAGGGGATCAGGGCTTGACATTTGGATTCAGAGAGACCCAGGGAATCCACGCCATATTTTGGTGTAATTATGCAAATGACATGGGAGTGGGTATCATCTAAGATGGCCTTCCTAGTGGTAGAATAATTGGAGGCTACCCTTTGGACAATATCTGGGAAATCAGGCAATTCTTCTAATGTGAACCCTATTACGGATGACTTTAAATTTACCAACAGTTTCGACTAGTCTCTGGAAGGTGACAAAAAAGAGTTATGGGAATCATTGACACTGAAAAACCAAAAATGAGGATCATAAGCATTGTAAATTCGATCGTAGTTGATCTCCTCATACAGGTCAAGGATTTTTACAAACGAGGCCATGGCGAAACTGTCAATTGGATGAATTACAGAACACAAAAATGGATGAATTACAGAACACAAAAGGATTGATAAATGATGAACGAGTACCAGGTGGTGATGGTTGACACTTCTGGAGGTTGCATTTGTATCCAGCTGACTCATGCTTAGCGAACATCGGATTTGCAGGTCGGTAGGAGTAGTAACAGACTGTTTTATTTTCAAATCTCAGGTTACGCGGTTATTGTCAAGCTCATTAGACTTATAAACCATTGAGCTCCATAAATGTGAACTTTGTACCTCCAATATTCCAACGCGATATCCAATGGGGAGGGACATGCCATTTACGCACGTTCCCCATCGCACAAGATGTCTCCAACTTTGAGTTTTCAAGTTGTCTCAATGATTTGCATTTACACCATCAGATCTCATCGGAGATGTGTGAATGGATGAGAGTCGTTGATCTTCCCCTGTGTTTACCATGGTAGCACTTTCAGGCCCACCATATTTCACAAATTTTTTTCCATCTTCAGAGTGAGCATGTCTCCCTCATGAAATGATTATGAACCTTAGATCTCTCCTAGATGAATTCTACACCATTGATTTTATCCCCTCTCTATCTCCATTTCGCACATAGACTTATCTTCTTCCTCCTCGCACCTTTGTCTTGCGAATTCATTTTTTTCCATATATGTTCATCATCGTTATATCTCAACCCTTGAAATATGCTTCTCATACCGGATTTTGCAAAGGCAAAGATTTTTGTATGTCTGTGCATGTTTACTCAGCAAAATCCTTATACACCATCGATCTGCTTCTCCTTATCTATCCAACGGTTGATCCTTCCTGTGGTTTAAAAACATCTCGCAAATACCAAATTGTTTAGGTTGAGCATCTTACCTTTCTGGAATCGCTTGTAACCATCGATCTCCATCGACACCGATATGCATCCTTGATAATTTCCTGGATATAAGCTTTAGGAAAAATTTCATGTTTTCCCCCTCCATATGATCTGAACTTAGGATTTTGTCACTATTTTCCTTATTCCTAACAAGGAATGGATCCTTCAGAACTTGTTCACACTCCCTTTGGGTCATATGATATAAAAATTTACAGACCTTCTTCCTCCTTTCACTAGCCTACTCTTTTGGCAAAGGAATTACTGCAGATGCAGTTGTAAAAATCCTCAAATTTAGCACAGGTGCTAATAATACTAAAGGTAAATATATCACATAAGATAAAATGATAAGGTTAAGTCATCATAACAAAAGGGTCAAGGAACAACTTTGAAGAGGGGGCATACATACCTTACAAGATGATTTCATGGATCATTGGTATGGGTAGAGTCTAGAAATCAACTAGAAATGATATTCTTTGAGTTATATTAATGGGTTAAAAACTTAAGTATCTTGACTTTAATATAAAACCAAAATATTATCTAATTAATGTTTGGATTTGGTTATTATAAGGTGGAAGCTTGTATGTTGTAATATATGGTTGTCATGTGATGGTAAATGTTGATGTATTTGTAACTTCAGAAGATATTCTGATGTATATTATCATTGTATGTTGTTACACTCTGATTTGGGATGTGTGTTACCCCTTTACATGATGTATAAATTGTGTCTAGATCTTGAAGTACAACCTCCATTGTAAGTCGAGGAAAATGGTCCCCAGTGTAACATCATGTAATATGTAATTGTGGTCTCTCTAGGAGAAGTGGGCCCCATGTGAGATGACATGCATGCTTGCATCTTATATTTGGTCAGTGACTTGAAAGGGTATAAATAGGGAGGCGCTCTCCCTCGTTTATACACACCTCACACACTCTCTAAGGAGTTTGAGAGAGAGAGAGACAGTTATATGAGGAGAGAGAGATAACTGTTGAACAATTCTTATTACTTCTTTTGATCATCTTACTATTCTGAAGAAGTTTGCGGGGTTTTGTCCTTTATGGTTTCCCTGATGAAAATCTTTGTGTCTTGTGCATCTTTTAAATTTTATGCATTTTGTTGTACTTGTTATTCTTTCAGATAAATATCCTAGATAATATAATCAGATCTTAAGAAAATCTAACATGGTATCAGAGCCTCTCTAAAAGAAGGCACGATGCAATTGTGGGAACTAGGGATTCCTAGTTGAAGGTGTTCTCTCCATAGATCATCAAGCAAGGAGGGATAGGAAAACTTGCCTCACTAGGGTGCATCTATTGGTGGTATCAGTTTCTGAATCAGAGAAGTTTCACTGTACAGCCAACATACAACTGCAATGGTAGCTAATGGAAATTAGGGTTCCATGCCTGAAAACCCTAGAAGACTGAATTTAGTAATCCTATAAATTTTTCTATAAGGCGAGATTGGAGAAGGATCAAAAGCCAAAATTTTAATATTTCAAATAGAAATTCATGTTGTACACTATGTTAGCTCTCCGGGAAACTCTTCTAGGTTGTAGCTTGAAGATGCCTAGTAACTTTAGTATTTTCTTACTGATGGGTAATATGGATCAAGTTGGATGACTTAATCAAAACTCACTCATTCAAAACATGCATAAACACACTTAGATAGATAAGGATTTTAACCACTGCTATTCAGAGAGTTGATAAAAGGTGGATGTATGTAGAATTATTATCATGCTAGCAGACTCATAAGTAAAGCATATATGAATGGATAATCACAATAAGTAAATGATACTTGCTATTAAATTCATCAATACAAAGATAGGATGACAACTATATGACATTAGATAAATAGAACAAACATGAAATGAACATTCAAGTGCAAGTACAAAAAGGTAGAAAATGAAATCTGAACATAAATGGAAAAAGAAGCTTATATTACTGGCATGAAATGAGAAGTATGAGAGTACAAGTATGAAAAATATCCATAGTCGAACCCTTTATTCTACAGTAGTCACAGGCTTTATAGCCTTTACAAAATTATTCTAGAGCTTGAAAAACTAGTTCGAATTTACTAAAAATAGGAAAAAATCCTGTCTTGATTGTCAATCTCCCTATCTCCAAAAATCTTTGTGATCTTCAAACTCTTTAACAGCTGTAGTAGAAACTAAAGTAGAATTGAAACTTGCCATTTTGCAGACAAGTCACCCTTTACCAAAGTAGGTAGGACATGTGATCTGATTCACCTCACTGGAACCTCCAAAACTGAAATAGAACCTTAACATTGATGCCCTTAATTATTTTTGAACATTATAAATCATCCTCGAGGTGTTTGGATCAGAAAAAGTCAGTTCTATGCAAAAATATGCTTCTCTGCACTGTTCTGTACATTCGGTGGCTAGGAAAGCAAACATCTGAGCTTGTAAGCTACCGAAAGCTCTATTTTTAGTGGCTAATGAATAGTTGCAGTGTTCGCCTAAGTCATCGAAAATCCTATTTTAAAATTTAATCAAAATTGCAATCACGGTTTACCCTAATGCATTGAATATTTAGTGATGACCCTCTAGTGTCTCTGCAACTTGTATAGGGTTTGGGATGGAAGTAGAATTAGAGGCTACCTCTGGATAAAAAAGACTCATTGCAACCTCTGCTAGGGTTTCTAGCTTATGGTGTGCTTGAGACCGAGGGCTTGAATTCTTTGTTTGCAACTTTGATAGCCTGATTTTCCTATAGAGCCTGGTGTTGTCCTTCATTAAACTGAGATTGTTTTCTTCTAGCTTGGTATACTTCCTTTTTAGCTCTGGAATAGAGTCATTCAATTCAGCATTTCTTTTGGTTAATATTCCATTGGTTCTTTTAATTTCTCTATCCAAAACTTCTAGTTCATACACTTGCCTTAGGAGCTGGTTGATCTTTTGGGATCTGGGTTCCTTTGGATTGCTAGATGAAGCCTCTACCACTTTCTCACCTTGATCCTCCTTTGGTGTAGGTGAGGTAAGATCCTCATGCCCTGCTTCAACCTGATTTGCTCGGTCATCTCCCTGCTCTCCTTCATCTTCAAAATCAGTGTATGGCAGGTTGAGGAAATTTTTGTCTTATACTGAAGCCTCCTCATTTTTTGTCTTCTCACTGTAATCTAGAATCCTTTTGGCCTTCTTCGTCTTAGAAGCTGGAGAGGTATGATCAAATTCAATTGGAGAGATGACTCTCCTCTTCCTCTTTCCACTTTTGGGAGTGGAAGAATTCTTTTTAGAAGACCTCCTTTTGTCCTTTAGCTGTAGCCCTGTTTCAAATTCATTCCAGAACAGGAAGTATGTCCAAGAAACGTTCCTCCTTTGCAGTAGTTAAAAAACAATAAGTTTGATTAGGCCATGATGACATAACCTTCCTGCAATCTTGGTGGGCTTGGCTCTAACTTGACGAGCCATTTTAGTCAAGCTTTTATAGAGGTAAAAAGGCAGGTTCAAGGGGCTCCTTCCAGTGAAATGATTCATTAATTTGAAATGGTATATCATTACCCTATTGTATCTACCCTCATAGGTTATGTAGAGCAAAATTGACTTTAACAGGTGCTTCCATTTTTCCTCAAGCCAGGATGTAGGGATTCTCTTCTTCCATATGATATTTTTGTGCTCAGGTTTTAGGTAAGACCTAAATTCAACATTCTTTGTGACATTGGTCTTAAACCAACTTTCTCCCATCCTTGGAAGCTCTGTCACTTCAGTTGCTAAGAGCTTCATCCACCTTGAACCCATCCCTACCAATTACTGCTTTTGAGCCATCAAATGTGAGAGCAAAGGCTTCTGCTACTTGCTGATGAGATCCCTATATTTTTTCACAGAACCTATAGTAGCCTACGTCCTTAAACAACTGACATAACTCTGGGTGTGATTCTAGGTAGCCAATATCACCCAATTATTTTCTTAGCGTAGGTCCTCCTCTCTTCATTTCCTAGACTGTTCCTTTGCACTTGCAAATTTGAAAATTTGACCTTTGGAGAAGAAAATCACAGTGCGGGATTAGGGAAGCTTGGCTCAGTGAGAAAACATGCAAGCCATGAGGAATGAATAAAGGGGGGGTCTTGATTTTGAGGTATTTAATTGGCAATTGCGATTTGAACAGGGTGATGGTGTAGCTTGATGAGACCCACAAATTGGAAAGTGCATGGAACATGATCATTTGAACTGGAAACATAATGTTCGTGGTAATGAAATCACAAACATGGGACAGATGTAGGGAAGAGAGGGTTTGGGATTAGATAGGTCACCTCAATTTCATAACAACACCTCTTACCAACTCATGATTGACGACCGATCCTGTCTTTTCGGTGGTTAACGACTTAATGATAGTGCTTTTCATGCTGACGGTTTCTAAGTGTGATCGATGTGCCAATCATTTTAACTTCCCTACACTTTTCGGTGGCTAAAATAGCCCCAAATTCCTTTTTAAACTGCCGAAAGCTAGGATTTTCGGTGGCTAATGAACAATTGAGATGTCCGCCTAAGCCACCGAAAGATTAGCTTTGGTTTTTTATTAGAAAAACATAGTCCAAAGTGTTTTAGACTTTATTAAACACCAAAATATCTCACAATGAATCTTAAAATCTTCAAAAAAAAAATTTGACTTCCTATCACTGCATAAAATAAATTTTCTAAGTCTAATTTATTGAGGAGACAACACACTATGTGAAAATTTCAAACGAAATTTATCAAAATGTTATAGGTAGGGAATGGACTATAGTTTCTGTGATACATTTTTCAGACCCATAATGCGAAACAATGACACGTGGCAGTTTGCACAAGTTCGCTATGCTGAACAGTCACGAAAAAATTCACCTTGGGAAACTCAACATAAGTCCCACTTGGAGAATCCATTTCTACTATAACTTGTAGGGTTGGAAAGAAGACTTATCAGGATATCACAGTGAGAAAATTTATACCTTAAGGGTCTGAAACTTCAGAGATACAACATAAGAAATATCAGTCATTTATGTAGAAGAAATTGGAAAACTAGGGCTTCCTGTTCTGGGAGATTCCCTCCACTGTTTTAAGAAAAGGAGTACATTGGATAGCTTGCCTTGAAGAGGCCCATCTTTCTATCCAATCATAAGTTTGAAATTCCAAGTTTTGAAAATTAGGGTTTCTTTGAAAAACCCTGTATCAGCCAACTCCGGAACCAAGACGGACACCTCAAATTGGTAAGATCTAAATTTTTTCTATTTAGATTTGAGGTTCTCATTTCAAAATGACTGATCACACTACCTTGATAACAAGCTTGGTGAAGCTGAAATTTTTTGAGTATGGAAGTATAGTACCTCCGTGATCCTTGAATATATTGACTTGGATCAGTATTTTAGTAAGGAAGTTCTAAGAGCCATAGGGAGATGAGGCTAATGCTAGAGCCAAGAGAATCATTGCAGATTCTATTAAAGATCATCTCATGCCTCATGTGTCATACTTGAAGACACCAAAAGCAATTGTTTGATGCTATGACGAAGCAATCGAAGAAGAATAAGATATTGTTATAACTACTTTGAATGGACTCCCAAGATCATGGGATTCATTCATTCAATGAATGTGTGCTAGAAGGAAGTGATTACCTTCAACAGACTCTGGGAAGAGTGCACACAAGAAGAAGCTCGACTCATAAGAGAAGCGAATATGGGAGCAATTGAAGATCAAGCTCTCATGATTCAAAGAAGATCCCTCAAGCAATGAGGAATACGAAGGACTCAATTCCTCATTGCTTGAGGGATCATGAAGGACTTAATTCCTTAAGAATCTCTTATCCATCTTAGCATTTGGATAAGCAATGATGTTTTTATGAATGAAGAATATGATAAAGCTGAAAGCTCAAGGAGTATACCCACGAAATAAATAAAGATAAGTATTCAATTGTTATTTCATGATATTGTTTGGTTATGCATTTGTTAGTATATTTAGTTGATGTGTTATGCATGTTTGAGTATTTTCATTTATACTACTGAATTGCACATGATGGGTAAGAGTTCAATGATGTTGTACAACATTCCATCACTACTTATCTAGATTGAAACCTTTTTGCTGGCATATTAGGATTAGTACACACTCTTAATAAAATTGGGGTAGAATGCATCTAGAAGTTACTGTATGTATACATGATATGGATGAATGTTGTAGCATTGGCTAAAATAGTCGTATGGCTATGTGACATATATTTGTCACTATTAATATGTTTTGGAAATTATGATATGTTTCTAATCATGCAACTAAACTTGACTTGTAGATCATTCCAAAGAACAAGTAACGACAGTTCAGAAGAGGAACCTGAAGCTTCCCAGGTCAAAGACACCATGACAAAAGAAAGATGCCTCAGACACACTCTAGTTATGTGACACTATTGAGAAACATCATTGATGCAGAGCCTTCCAGCTATGATGAAGTAGACAAGAAGAAAGGGAAGGAAACTATGATCAAAGAGTACCAGTTCAAGAAGAATGATGTCTAAGGGAAGTTCGTAGTGTCTTCCATATGGATGTACAAGATCCAACATGCAATAGATGGTAACATCGTGGGATACAAGGAAAGAAGTAAGGCATAGAATATGAAGAGACATTTTCACTAGTGATGAGTCAAGTATACGTAGAGCAGCCACTGGGAGTTGAGAAACGAGACAGGTAGACTCCAGTGTGAAAATTAAAGAAGGCCTTGTATGAGATTAGAAGGAACCCATGGGATAACACATACATGAGGAGCTTGAAGATCACCTAGAGTGATGAATATCTTAACATTTGCTACAAGGTTGAAGATGAAAGCATATAGAGGATGACAAGCTCACAGATGGGTGCGAGAAGAACTTTTCAAAAGGTTCAAGATAGAGGATCTTGGTATCCAGTGACCTTCCAGTACATAATGTTTCAATACACAGAGTATGAAAGTCAGAGGGATAATGATTCTCCGCTTAAGAGGGAGTGACTGCAGAAGATCCTAAGGTTCAACATGGTACAACAAGATGGACAAATTACTGATGGCTCTAGGATTTATTGAGAGTAAAGAAGATTCCAACATTTTCTTCAAGGTTGAAGGCAGAAGACTAGTGATGCTCCTGTTATATGTCGATGGCCTATTCTTGAAAGGAAAAGAGGAACTCATTGAAGATGCAAGAAGGAGACTTGCTACCGAGTTTGAGATAAAGGACTTGGGTATGATACACTACTTTCTAGGCATGGAGGTGTGTCAGAGTGCGAATGGAATCTTACTTGGACAACCAAAGTATGTAGTGGAGATCCTAAAGAGGTTTGGGATGAAGGAATGAAAGGCCATGGCCACACCAATAGAATTGAACCTGAAGATATCAAGTGATGCTTCATCAGAGACGGTTGATGACACGATGTATCATTAGATGATTTGTTCACTAATGTTCCTGACGAATACAAGACCATACAAATGCTTTGATGTGAACGACCTCGACCAGTTCCTGATGGATCCGATACATGGTCACTTGGTTGAAAATCATGTTGTGAGGTACCTGAAGGGTATACTTGAGTATGGGCTCAAGTATGATATGAATCAAAATTATAACCTACATGGTTATGTTGATTCAGATTGGTAGTGCCACAGAGAAGAAGAGCACCTTGGGTTGCTTCTTCAGTCTGAGATATAGTATGAGCTACTAGTTTGGAAAGATGCAGTCCTGCATGGCACTAAGTACAACCAAGAGAGGAGAAGTGAAGCTCTAGTATGTGATCCATATCGATATCTCTTGATAGAGGGAGTGATGAGTTCTAGCATAGCCAGTGAGACAGGTTGTATGAGCATAAAATACTGGTGAAGCTCAGAGGTTTCTCAGAAGTAATCATTCATGTAGGTTGTCATCGGATGTAATCAGTCCCAGTGAAGCTCACATGTTATCCTTGGATGTAATAAGTCATGATGTGATTCTATGCTAGAAATGGCCAGAGTGAGGTTTGAACACTTCAGAGAGAAGCTTGGTGTAATTTAGATCGAGGTTCCTTCCAAGGGGAAGTGATGAGTACGGAAGACGCAGATACACATATGCCTTTCCAACATGGTGGCAGGTTGGGACTCCCATGGTTGTTGATGTAAGTGCTTAGAGCCTTTCCGACATGGTGGCAGGATAGGCATGCCATGGTCATTGATGTAAGTGCTGTGTTATGTGTATCTGGGATGAGCTCCGTGTGACGATGAGATGATCTGAAGATGATGAGGTAATAACAAGGTACATAGGTGTTTCAAGGCATGTAATAAGTCCTGGGATGCTCCTTCAGGTTTTGCAATGGCATATAATTAGTCCTAGGATATCTTGCAGGTTTTGCAAGAGGAATATAATAAGTCTTGAGATGTACCTACTTGATTTCTTGCTCACAGAGATGATGAAGATATTGCAGAGGGAATGACCTACATCCAACATGAAAAAGGGCTGTCTCTATAGATGGAGACCTACATCCAGCATGAAAAAGGGTTGGAACTGTAGACTTGCATCCAACATGAAAAGGGATGGCTCGGTTGATGAAGACCTACATGGAGGCTAGGCCTACATCCAACATGAAAAAGGGTTGGCACTGCAGAAACTTCTGATGACAGATAGTATGGGATCATGATCAAATTATAAGAAGATTATGGAAGCAACTATGATGAAGACTCTATGACTCCGTGATGATGATGGTGTGATGAAGACTTGATCAGATGTGTTGATGACTGTGTAGAGAAAGAATACCTTCCTATTTAAAAGGGAGTGTTGATGTATTTGTAACTTCAGAATATATTCTGATGTATATTATCATTGTATGTTGTTGTACCCCCATTGGGGATGTGTGTTACCCTTTTACGGGATGTCTAAATTGTGTCTAGATATTTAGGTACAACCTCTGTTGTAAGTCGGGGCAATAGTCCCCAGTGTAACATCATGTAATATGTAATTGTGGTCTCGCTAGGATAAGTGGGCCCCATATGAGATGACATGTAGGCTTGAGTCTTATATTTGGTCAGTGACTTGAAAGGGTATAAATAGGGAAATGCTCTCCCTCATTCACACACCTCACATACTCTCTAAGGCATTTGAGAGAGAGAGAAATAGTTATAGGAGGAGAGAGATAGTTGTTGAACATTTGTTATTACTGCTTTTTATCATCTTACTATTATGAAGAAGTTTGCAGGGATTTCTCCTTTATGGTTTCCCCAATGAAAATCTTTGTGTCTTGTGCATCTTTTACATTTTATGCATTTTGTTGTACTTGTTATTCTTTCAGATAAAGATCCTAGATAATATAATCATATATTAGGAAAATCTAACAGTAAAGGCTATTTTGGAAGGCATATGGGTGTACTACATGAATATTCCTAACCGTATATTTGAAGGAAGTTGATAGGTTGAATCTCGAGGAGCCAATTCAAGAAATTGGGTTGGTTTTATTTTCAAATGGCCAAAAATAGTCACTGGATATATTTGAAAATGAGGTATACTTTTTAAATTTGATTCTTCAATATGATATTTTATAACATATGTCTTCATTATAATTTAAGTGGTTTTTTCTTACGTGATGTGCAAATTGGTTCTATGTATGATGTCAAAGGAATATCAAGTTGAGGTTGAAGAATTCATAGAGTTTTCAAAAAGGAATTTAGAGGATAATAACACCATAAGATGCCCTTGTAAAAAATGTTTCAATGTTTCAGTATTGACGTTTGAGGAAGTACAAGGCCACTTGATGATTCATGGTATAATAAGTTCATATAAAACTTGGTTTTTCCATGGATAGAGAGTTCCTGCTCATGACTATATATTTGACAAGAGAAAGAAATTCCACACAATAGAGATGCTTGATTTGCATCCAGAAATTACACATGGTGATGAGCACATAGTCGAACATCAATATGATAATCATAATGATGAGTTTGCAACATTTCTTACAAATGATACTGAAGTTCTTGAGAATGCCGATCATAACGAGGCAACCATGGTTGAAATGGTGAATACTGCTTATCAATATTATAATGAAAATCTAGATGTGAATTGTGAAAATGGCCAAGTAACATCAATGGAAGAAAAAAATGATATCAATCAATATCTAAAGTTAATTGAAGATGCCAAGGAACCATTGTACCCAGGTTGCACTAGTTTCACTAAGCTATCGACCACTGTCAAATTGTACAACCTTAAAGTGAGAAATGGATGGTCTAATGCAAGTTTCACCTAGTTGTTGAAGTTGCAAAGAGAAATGATTCCAACAAAAAAATACACTTCTAGAATCTACATACGCTACAAAAAGTTTGATTAAATCATTGGGGTTGGACTATGAAATGAAACATGCATGCCACAATGATTTAATTTTATATTGGGGAAAATATGAAAAAATAAATGAATGCCCAACATGTGGTGAATCAAAATGGAAGGTTGATGCTCATTCTGAAAAGGTGCATACAGGTGTCCCGACCAAAGTGCTGAGGTATTTTCCTATAGTGCTCAGGTTGAAGAGAATGTACATGTATTATTTTGAACTCTTATAATTCCATTATATCATACACCTTCATGTACTACCAAACTACTAAAAAATTATCTTCTTTAATCTACTAAGTATTGCAATGTATATATGATTCTTTATGTTTTTTTTACAGCTCTACACATATTTCACGGAAAATGAGGTGGCATCATGAGAATGCATGTAAGGATGGAATAATGCGCCACCCAGTTGATAGCTCAACATGGAAAAATATATATTCTAAATGGCTTGATTTTTCCAACGATCCTTGCAATGTACGACTTGCAATGGAAATGGATGGATTTAATCCTTTTAGAAACTTGTGTAGTACTCACAGTGTATGGGCGGTAGTACTAGTCACATATAACCTTCCCCCATGGTTATGCATGAAAAGGAAATTTTGTTTGTTGTCATTGCTAATATCTGGTTCCAAGAAACCAGGAAATGACATAGATGTTTGTTTGGAACCATTGGTAAATGAACTAAAAATAACACGGGATTAAGGGGCAAGGACATACGATGCTCATTCAAGGTCATTATTTAATATGTAGGTTATATTGATGTGGGTAATCCATGACTTTCCTACTTATCGAAATATGGTTGGTTGCACGAGTAAAGGGTTTTGCACATGCCCTATATGTGGAAGGAACACAGATTCAATGTATCTCAAATGTTGTAGGAAGTGTGTGTACATGGTACATAGGATATATCTTCCAATAAATTATAAGTATAGTTCACAAATAGAAGGAAGGGAAGAGAAAGGGGGAAAGACTAAAAGTACAAAAGAACGAGAAATTTAAAAAAAGGTGAAAATTCGAAGACTATCGTGTGGAAGAAAAGGCCAATTCTATTCAATTTATCATATTGGGAGATATGTGCACACATTAACTTAAGGCCTAAAATGTATGATGCTTGAAGGATTTCATTGTGTTTAATTTGGATATAATTTTTAGTTTTTATTTGATGTTACAATTCATTGATTTTTTATACGGTTGGATGCAAAAAATCCTAGTGCGTCACATTTTTGATGTAATGCACATAGAAAAAATGTATGCGAAAGTATTTTTGGAACCCTGCTGGATATAAAAGATAAATCAAAGGATGGGAATGATTCTCATGATGACTTACAACAGTTGGGTATAAGGAGGTCACTATGGCCACAACAAAAAGGAAAAAAAATATTTCTTCCACCCGCACCACACACTCGTTCAAAAAAGGAGAAAGAGAGTCTTTGTGGTGTTTTGTTCACCTTAAAAGTTAGATATGGATATAGTTCAAACCCTATAAATCATGTATCTATGAAGGATATCAAACTTCGTAATTTGAAAGCACATGATTTCCATGTTATCATGCACCAACTCCTTCTATTAGCATTGCGCCATGTGCTACCAAAAGAACTTCGAAACATTATTTGTAGGCTTTGCTTCATTTATAGGTGAATTTGTGCAAAAATGGTGGATCCAATAGATATTGATAACTTACAAGATGATGTGGTGGAAACTTTGTGCTTACTCAAAAAATATTCCCCCCCTTCATTCTTTGATATAATTATACATTTGACTGTACACCTGGTGCGAGAGCTACGTTATTGTGGACCAGTTGCATATCGATGGATGTGCCCTTTTGAAAGGTTAGTGAAATTTTATTAAGTGCAAATCCACATTAATTCCAACATTTTATGTGCATATAATAATAATACATTACTAAAAACTCTTTATTCATACTTTTTATTTCACTACAAATTGTGTGTTTTTTTCTAGGAACATGAAGGTTTTCAAAAGTTATATGAAAAATAAGAATAGGCCCAAAGGCTACATAGCTGAAAACTACACCATGGAGGAATCCATAACATTTTGTGCTGGATATGTTGAAGGTATGGAATATATTGAAAGCATTCCTAGTAGAAATTAAGCTTGGTACGATGAAGAAGGAGAGGTTGGACAATATGGGAAGGCCTTATCTAGTGGAATTTCTATTGAATTAAATAAATCTAGTTTGTTACAAGCCCACAGATGGGTCTTGCACAACATATATGAAATTCAACTTTGGATAGAGTAAGTAATAAGCACATCATTATGCAATCATTTTTTATTATAATATATCACAATATTTTCATAAATTGTTTATTGACATTACTTTAAATTAGGATGTGCTTGACAGAAATTGCCAATAGTAACATCCGAGCCTAAAAAGATGAAGTCTTACTAGAAAAGCTCCACAACCAACAATTTAGTGATTGGTTAAGAAAGTAGGTAATGATATGTTCTTCATATTAGAGTTAGTTGAACTTCATTGATCAAGACTATTATAGTGTTTGAAGGTGAGATTCTTTTAATATAGTTTGAAATTGCATGGTTTTCTAACGACATTTAAAAATTTACAGGTGGAAGGAAAATAAAACCTTTATGACACCCTTAAATGGTTGGCACATGGCCCAAGGAAATATGCAACTAAGTATGATGGATACTTAATAAATGGGTGTAAATTTCATGTTTAAAGCATAGAAAATGTCAGCGCCACCCAAAATAGTGGTGTGTGCATAGATGCACAACCATTAATGAGATCAAGTGCAAAGGATAACAACCCTATACATCAAATGACAACATATTATGGAGTGATTCAAGAAATAATATTATTGGACTACTATTTGGTGCAGTATCCATTGTTCAAATGATGATTCGATAGATGTACACAATAACAATGGAATGAAAGTTGATGAAATTGGTTTCACCATGGTGAATCTGAAGAGATGCTTGAGTAAGGAAAGAGTGCAAGATGATCCATTTATTCTAGCATCACAAGTGAAACAAGTATTTTATGTACAAGATCCGTAGAGAATGACCGCTGTGTATTTTTGACATGCCCTCCGAAGGGACCAAGAAATTGTAATAGATATGAATTGGAGTATGCAGATTTATCAAGTGCTGCAGATTTTGAAGGGATGAAATGAAAAGAGGATGAAGCTATAGGTGATGGTGGCATGGATTATTTTTGACAAGATTGTGAAGGTACATGGTTGGATTTTGTTCAGTAAGTAGCATGCAAGATTTATTTATCAGTTCTCATTTAAGTTGTATCTATGAAAATTTATATCTTAGATTATTACTTGGATTTTCCTTTCATGCACATATTTTTTGTTTTGCTATTGTTTATGCATGGATCTTATTTGTTTTATTGTGTTATGTAACTTTCATTTATTTTTACAGTAGATAGATTGGGTGTGGGGAATTGAGAGTGATGTGAGGGGGGGAGTGGCCATATGAGCTTCAACCTTCACATGGTTGGCCTTGTTTAGTAGAGAATAATATATTCTTAAAACTAAGAGAAGCTCATTCATGTATTTTCATTTTGATTTTTTAGAATTTAATATATGTTATGCCTTTTTTTACATAACTATCAATCGCTTATATGGACGTACCATTTTGTCATGATATATGCAGGTCTTCACAATGGAAAGGAATATAATGACAATTTGTATCGTTCTCTAATGCATATTTGTAAGTTATCACCATAACAATTTTTTCAATTAGATATATTATTGTCATTTCATTGATTATAATGTGTTTATTTCTTCATTTTAAGTACAGTTGTACTTGTCTATTTCATGAATTGATTTTATTACACATTTTTTGAAGGAAAAAAGTTGTTTGCGGGATAGCTATGGACTATGGGCAGATAATGTAATGAACAATATTGAAAGTATTTGATTACAAAAAATTAATTAAAACATATTTATTACAACTATAAGTATACCTAACTGATGATGTAACAACAAATTTGTGTGAAATATTTGTGTAAAGCATAGAGGATGCCAAGATCATCTGACGTTATTGGAATCAGAGCTGTACTTTGAGGTATAGATCCTTATTATCAATACGATTTCAACATTCATCGGGAGTATCACCTATAGGTTTCCTTTTAGGCATTGGGAGTATCACCTATAGGTCTCTTGAAGCTGCCTTGACCACTATTAAAGAATTTTACATAATGTAGTTAGCAATCCCATTGACTAATTTTTAGTTGTTTGTGGACATTGGTGGTAAATGCCTTTTCTTTTAAGAAATTAATACCAAACTATATATGAATTGTATCCATCCAATTTTGTTAAAAGGTGAAAAATTGAAGCACTTGTAGAATATTTCAAAATGTCTCCACTTTATGTACAATGCTCATATTAATTACATACACAAAGGTTGAAATTGGATGCCATGCATATGCTTAGGTTAACTTACATTAGTTTCATGTTGGAACTAATATTTCATTCATGGATTGGTGATGTTTGTGAAGCATTTTCCTATATGAAGGACCAAGTTGTAGTAGTAGCTTTGATTTCGAGAAAAATGGAATTACATTTTTTGCGTTGTAGGGAGCGCTTTCTAATTTATTCGAAGGAGAATCCTATGTAGTTAGGGTCTACCCAACATTGTCTTCCTTGGATTAATTGACTGTTTAAGAGATCTCATAGTATTCAATTTTCAACTGCTCCAAAGTCTAAGATTCCTTGCAAACATCTCTAAAAACCTTACTGTAAGTCTTCTTCATCCAAGTTCATCCCAAGAAATACGATCTTATTTGTTCTTTTCTCATTCAAATCCCTATACTTTATTTAGTGGATCCAATTGCAACTGGTGTGATTGGACATGATGATCCATACAAGATTTCTATAGATGAAATTTCTTATACTAAATATTTTGATAATGACAAGAAGTCAGTTAAGGGAATTGAGGAATGTGTCAAAGTAGACACATTGATCCAAAAAGAAGCAATAGAAATAGGAGGTAGTAAGAAACTTGTGGTCTCTTCAGATTCATATCAATACTTTATAAGGTTTACTTCAGAACCTTCTAAATGGGTAGAGGAGAAGCATATGGATCCATGGTTTGAAGATTCAATTTACTCTAAGCATATGGATAAATGGCAAATTGGAGATAAGGATGAGAGGAGTGCACATGCTAAGATTTCTACTGAATCATTGTTTGATCCAAAAATGGAAGAACAAAAGCTACAAAGTATGAATGCACCAATGCTGCCTTCTCCAAAGAAGCAAGATGTTTCAAATTTAGCTTCAAGGCAAGCCAATTTAATCAGCACACCTCTTATCAGGGATTATGTTTCACAAAAGGGTTAGGCTGAGCAATATGAATACAAGTCAAAGGGCATCTGGGTGAAGAAAACTTGTGTGACCCAAGCAAAGAAAAATAGCAGAGGCCTTAAGAAAATGGGAAGTCTTGCTTAGAGAAGTTTGACCAAGGGAAATTATATAAGAAGTTGTATGTTTGCAAACATGAACAAGTTTCCCCTATAAAATATGGCATTGAACCTTCATCAGAAAAAAATGATAGGTTCATTAAAATTTAAGGTGAAGATAAACGTTACTGCAACAATGAAATTGGATGGTGTGTCACTATCTACAAAGTTGCATTTAGAAAAATAAAACAAGATTATAAAAGTGTAAGTCTTATATTTATTCAGTTACATTTCAAATTACAGGTTTCTTCCTTTAGTTCGTATATTTAGATGCCCACTTATTAATGTTCATATTGTCCCTCCTTTGTTGTTCTTATCATTTTGGCTTATGTTACATGTATGATGCTGCAAAAGAAGTAAAATTATGAACTATGTCAAATGATTATGACATTGCTACTCCATATAGATCTATGAAGCATATTATAGCAGCTGCACAATCTAAGCAAGAACAAGCACGTTCTGCAGCTTTTCCACATTCTATTTCAATTGAAGAAATTGAGAATTCTATTCTATTTATTTCCAGTCCTTCACCAATCCGAGGGAGTAGTTTAGATCACAGCCCACCACTTCAAATTCACTTAGATGGTGAGGAAACTGAGGATAAAAAGGATACCATTTCCCATACAAAATCAAGAAGTCCCAGAGTTAATGTGTTGCAGTGGGATCTACCAAATATGATGGATCTGGAATCAAGTGGAGAAGGTAAAATAAGCTCAGAGAAAAAATCAGTTGGAGGGACACTTAGTGGGGATACATAAGCAGTAATTTCCTGTAGTGCTTTGCCTAACCGGTAGAGCACTCGGTCCATTTCTCTGTAATGTTCTCTATCAAGACATTTTAAATCATATTACAGGTTTACATCTATGTCTGTACTATTAGTTTTATAAACATATGAATGTACAATCATGAACTGTAAACATATTAACGTAGAAATAGGAGTTGTACAGGTTTGATAAACTTCATGAATTTTTGTAAATTAGACAATAATACCATGCATAAATTTAATATCTAATTATCTGGAATTGAAATACCTGGGACCAGTGGTCGTAGTAGATCCAAGAGTTTGCTGTAGACATTGTAGGCTCCTTCCTCTTCGAGCTTTCCATCCAACCATCCAGGCCTTGATTCACAAAATGATGTGCCACCCCGCCGACCAGCTCTCATCATGTGCTGGCCCTAGGAAACCTATGGGTTTCCTAGCCCACCCTGCCGACCAGCTCTCATCATGTGCTGGCCCTAGGAAACCTATGGGTTTCCTAGCCCCCGAGCCCACAGACCAATAATACCGAGAGAAACTTCCTCTCCCTCTGAGTGTGAATCTCTCCCTGGAGTTAACTCCCTCCTCCAGCTATCTTCCCTCTCTCTGCATCACTTTCGTTCTTCCGTAAAAAAAAAAACTTCTTCCTCACTGTTTTCTCCCCCGTCTTACTCTCTTTTATTCTCTCGAAATTTTACCAACCATCCTCCCTCAAATCCTCAAAAATCCCCCTCCTTATACCTCCTTCCCCACCGCCTTCCTTCTTCCACCGCCTCCTTCTTCCACTGCCTCTTTCATAAATTAATTTATGTTATTCTATCTTGGGCAGTGTAGTTCCATTTTTTTTGTTTGACATGTGTTATTTTTCTTGAATGGTACGTGTTACACAACCTAACCAAATGTCCTAGAATTTTACCTATGTGGTTTGCTTAAGTCTTATACTGAGCGGTAAGGTAATGGTAATCGTAGTTTTGTTAATTATTATTTATTAATAACTAAATAATAAATACTTAATAATTAACCTTAATAATATGAAATAATAATAATAATTAGAAGTAAAATAACAATTAATATTATTACCCAACAATTAATCAATTGTAGTCTCATGATTAATTGATCGAAATGATAGCATTGTTTATGTTTAATTTAATAAAAGTACTTAATAATAAACATTAATAAATTTTAATATGGGGCATTACATACACCCACCCTTCAGGAAACTTCGTCCCGAAGTTATGGTCAAAATAGTGATACAAGGTATATTTATAGGTTTTAAAGCAATTCACAATTATTTAGTTAACCTATCCAACTATTTAAATATTTCATACTAGCGTGCATGTGTGGGGTGTGCATGCATGGCCAGTACATGCACAGGCTGCACATGTACTATAGCAAAAACCCCTAAATTCTAACTGATACAATTAATATTTCACGCAACATGACCCATATACAGATATAATATGATTTCTTGTGACATTCAGAGTTATTTAACAATTATGTTCTTATTATTTAGTCAGTTAAGATTTGTACCTACCATCACTAATCCAGTATCATAATTGTCCAACATTCAACCATAATAACTAAGATGTCCACCCATCCTAACCTACATCCACATCCTCCCTATCCTTCCTCTGCTAGTATAGAAGTGGATGTTGGCTTCACCGACCTGACCACATAAGAACCTAAGAGTGATAGCGTCAGCTGAACAACGGACCTAGCCTCTCCT
>LPNX010435808.1:98273-110257 GCA_001517045.1 Pseudotsuga menziesii | reverse complement strand
CCTTTCATTGTATAACTCATTAAATGGATCACATCATGGGTCGATATCCATGTACCACATCATATATATATTACATTTATCAATGATGACAATTAAACATACACTGCCTTTATGAACAAAGGAATATCATGATAACTATAACATAGTGACCTCATAAACATAATCATAACATCACACTCGATGTATCAATAGTAACATCTTAGACATAGTAGCAACATCTATCATAAATATGGTTTACTCAGTCAAACCGGGTCCAACATTTACTAAGAAAATAAAATGCAACATGTTGATATGTCTAGTCAGATATGGGATGCAAATATATGTGGCTTGCAACTAGAAGTCATTGGTGACGGGGTCCCACTTGGACCTTTACCTTGATACATATGAAGATGTTATTTAAGTTTTACTTATTTTATTACATTTGATGTGTTTTATACCGTATTTTATATCATGGTACTAGCAACTACTATGTGCTCCTCTGGGATCTCAATTGTAACACCCATCAAGGTTCATTACACCTTGTTTGGGTGTTATCTACACTAGTTAACATACTTACCAAGGTTATATCGCTTTTCCTATCGTGTTTCATAAGGGAATATCATCTTTCACATAACCCTAATTAATTAAATCATATTTAAAACACATTATCCCCTCCTTTACATTTATGCTTATTTCAATCATAATCAACATTTTCTTTGTTTTGCTTAATATTATTTTACTTTTCCTTCAATCTACATATTTTCTTTGATATTAAAATGTCTATTTATTTATATGTATTACATAAATGTTTACTCTAAATAATATATGTATTATTACCTAAAATAACATAACATATCTCCCAACCTCTTCTAAGTATAACAATAGAGACTATCATCCTTATTATAAATACATACTTCACTTCAACTTTATATATATATTAAGCAAACTTTTGTAAGAAAATATAATAGATTTAATCTTTTCACCTCTTCTAAGTATAACAATAGAGACCATCATCCTTCTATAAATACATACTTCACTTCAACTTTATATATATATTAAGCAAAATTTTGTAAGAAAATATAATAGATTTAATCTTTTCACCTATTCTTTGTTCGGCTAACTGAATTGAGGCATGGATGTTGTTGCTTCAATACATACTAAAGTTTCACACAAAATATATCCATTGACTAAGTGATGGTAAGATTTTAATAGTCATGATTACATAACTAGGTCCAATATTGAGAAGAGAAGATTATGTTTCGGAGAACAAAGGAAAAATAATAAGGTTGCAAGAGATTCATAAGCCATGACATAGTAAACATTTAAATAGTTTGAGGAGTATATGATTTAGTTATGAGAAGAGAGATTCCAGAGATTCGTGGAGTTAGGTACTAATTCTAGTTGCAAAATTCTGTTTCGCTAATTTGTCATTTTACACAGCATACAAATATTAACTCAATGTTTTCTTTAATTGTCAAGGAAGCAATCCCTCATAGGGAGACGCGTAGTCGCTGTGAATGCACACAAATATTAACTCAATCAAAAATATTTTATTTCTTTGGGATGGAAGTGTTCTTCAAAGGAAGATGTCCAAAATTGTTTCGGCATGCTAATTTAAGTAAAAGACAGCCACGTTTTTAAACTATGGGTCATTAGGAACAATTCCAACATCTTGTTTAGTAATATAGTTTAGATATTAACAACCAAATGTTGAGTATAGGGGTCTCTTTATCCTAGAAAAGGTACAAGGTGCCCCCTATCCCCAAGAGTACTTAGAGCATACATAACTCTAATAATTGTCTCCTTAAGTACTTCACTACTTTACACTTCATTGCAATTTAATATGTAGATTGTTTTTATTTATTATGGTATGTAATTACTCATACCATTCCTTTATAATCATGCATTTTTCTATGCTATTTTTCAGATATCTTTTCTCATTTAATATAACTTACCGGCATAAATATTTATTAAATGTTCTTAGTCTATATATATATATATATATTATTTATTTATTTATTTTTATTATTATTATTATTATTAATTTTTTTATATCTCTTTGTCATTCGTCTTACTTGACAATGTCCTCATACTTATTTGTGTCTCTATTCCCCCTCTTTTTTCTTTTTTTTCTTTTTTTTTACTAACCTATTAATTTCATACATATAGCTATTATTTATGAAATTAATGTTATCTACGTAGCTAGCTATAATTAGCTAATACTTTTATCTTACCATTAAATAGAGACACTTTTATAACTATGTCATCTATTAACACTCCTTTTATATATATATATATAATAGAAAATATATCCAATTCCTTTGCATTATTATTATTTTAGCCTTATTTATTTAAATATATCTAGTTATATAATTCTCATTCATCACCTATTATATTACATCTTTTATGCTATCATCTTATGTAATGCCTCGTAAACTAGTGGCGACTTCTGAGTATACATGCACTAGGGCGCTAAAAACGAGACTGTGAGCAGGTCTAGCTTGCAGAGCAGGCCCGGAATTTCAAATTTCCAGCGCCTATCAAATATATTTTCATTTCTAAGTTTTCTATAAAGGAGCACACACTACTTTGTTCTTGATTGATACTGAAATACAAATTAATCACTGCTTATTATTATTATTTTTTAATGTTGGCATTTCACGAAGTTTCCCTATGAGACGCAGGATGCCTTTGATTGCTTTTTGTAAATCCAGGTGTAAATGCAATTGATGCCCCAAGAGGTGACCCAAGAGTTGATGTTAGGTGTTTATTTTATACCTTACCCATCAACCTATTGCTTTCGCTAGGAAGAGTAGGTACAGCACTAGGAAGGATATTTAGTCTTTACTCTACCTTATGATTCTTGGTTTGGCCGAGCCTTGCCAAGACAATTATGAACTGCATTATAAGAATAGCCAGCCCTACTTAATCATTTTAGGACTCGATACCAACCTACCTATCCACCTATGGAAGACCTTACCTTACTTACTCTACGAACCTTGGGACTCGCTAGCGCCTGTTAAGGCTAGTCATCATTAGCTCTTTGTCTTTCTAGCTGCTTTCCTTGCTTCGCTATACCAGCGAATGGACTTATCTTCCAATTGATTCTACTACGTATTGCGGGGGCAATTGATCTAGGTTCGAGGGCTGTATTGACTGCATCGGTGGAATGAAACCAGGCACTTACTTATTAGGGGAAACATTATTAAGTATACTGTTTTAAAAAAATAAAATAAAAAATCTTTTGTATTTTACAATTCTATTGTACCGCTCAATATATATATATATATATATATATATATATTTTATCCGAGAATGACGGGCGTTTTTATTTATCATGTATTTGAGCAAAGTGTCTATAAAAGCCGGTATATTATCCTACCATGAGCTCAATTGAGTAGCAGCCCAACCGAGCAGTCAAACCGAGTCGGGGAGCCGAGTCAAGTAATGGTAGTTTAGAGCAACTCGAGTGCTCATAGAGAGGGGTAGTTTATAAATTTTGTTCTTTTGAAAATAAAATAAACAATCTTATTACTAACGTTTTAGAATATAATTAAAAATTAAATATATTGTAAAGTACAACTTTTTGAAGATCAAACTATAACGCTTCATCTCACAAATCCTAGAAATACTTTATTGTTTTCTATATTAAATCTCACAACACTGAAAGAACAAATAAATTGAAGTTTTTTTTTTTCTTCCAATTTCTTCTGGGCCGAATTGTCAAACCTTCTTAATATAGCGGCAGAATTTTCTGTCAGTATCGAAAAATAAATGAAATCTTTCATCCTATAAGTAAAATTTAACATGAAATCACAGAGAACTGAAAAATGAATAAATCTAGGAATCTAAGTAAATATATAGTTAAAAGTGGACAAATCACACTGTATTGAGAAATTAATTTATCTTGGAAATATTTAGTTTTTTTTTTTTCAACAAAAACAATTGAAAACATGTTCTAATCAGAATAAACGAATTTTCCGTAAAAGATGTCTTCCCTGCACATTATATTGTGTCATACGACAGGATTCTCTTCAATTTTATTTGCAGTTTATTTACCAACAGGCAATTTGTGCTCGAAGGAATCTACAGTTCAATTCATGCGCTAGCCAGGGCTTTAAAAGTTGGGGTTTAGGGTTGCTGCACGCATTAGGGTATAGGGTTTTGGGTTGCAGCATACATTACTGTAGCCATTTTAAATCAACAAGTTACATTCTTGCTATCAAAACAAAACACTAGCAGACAAAATTTGTTTCTTCACATCAACGCATAATTTGTTGAGCGTTTAAAGAAGAGAAAGGGGTCGCTGAAAGAAGGATTAATTGTAGCATTATTCCAAAATATAATGAAACGCAACAAAAAGTCCTACATACATCGACTTCGTCTCTACTTCTTAATTAATTGACCTAGTTGCTTTTGATCTGAACTCACAACCCTTGCAAAAGAAAGCTTTAATCGCAGTAAAATTTTAATGGAAGCATCTTACCTGATTTTTCCAACCACAAAAGTTCTTCCTATGAATATATGACGAAGCTACTGCGCAACGGCAGAATACCCATGTACAACAGGCTGCAGGTAGGCATGTAAAAACTAGAAGTTTGTAGGAACCAATCCTTTATTGTCAAAATTTAATCACATGAGCAATACGGTTGAGGAAGAGAACACCTGCTCTACACTAGAGTTAATAACACGACTTATACTGCACATATACAATTGTGTAATAGTGGATACCTATCAGATAAAGTTGTACTAGCAGGCAGGAAAATATCTGTTGTAAATCGCTGCCAGCCAGCTAGGTTCTCCATTTTCAGCTCAGAGAATAGATAGCTGGATGACAGATACAATCCGATCCAATTTGGTCGATCCTCCAGTTTTATTTCTTCTGTTTAGCAGGTAGATGGGGAGAGAACATAAATCTATCCTCTCTTCCACCAGGTGACCCCGGTTCGATCCCGGACAACGGTGTTTTATAAATCTATGTGGGGCATTTCTTTTAACAACAAATCTCGCTTTACCGCTTGGTACATATATCATAGTTTAGTATTACTTCTTTAAAGTACAATTAACAAATAGAGTTGCTCTAAGACGCCAGAAATTTTAATGAATCAAAGGATAACAAGTTGTATTATATATTAGTGTGAAAAGTTAATGGATTGTGCAATATATATATATTTAATTTAAATTTTTAAATTAAAATTATGCACAAATAACACCATTTGACCCCACTGGTCCTTCTGCCACCGCCCAATTCTAGAGCCACCTGTAAGGCTAATAAAGAGTAACATCTGCACTTCCATAATCCATCCACACGCCCATCTGCATGCCCACACTTGTATGCTTCCCAGATGGCAGCAAAAATCCTTCTATGTGGCCCAGATGGAACAAAACCCTATCGACGGCATGCATGCTGCCCAAATGGAGAAAATTCGGATGGACTGTCATCTCCAGAACGAACCTGGAATGTTCGTTTTATTAACATATTGTTTAGTATTTTTATTTGTTTTTCCCTTATTAAATGGGTTTCTACGGAACGGTTAATTTTTTTTTTTCCCGAATTTTTTTTTTTCAAGGCACACAGAGGGCAGATTTCTTTGGGATCCATCATTCTCACAAGATTTCTCTGTTAGGTTTTTTTTTTTTTACCGTTCGTCTTAGCAATTTGTAGGTAAACTTGGACACGGACGAGTCGGTATCATGTAAATCTCAGAAGCAGTCATCAATCGGCGAAAGTAATGAAGTACATCGTATGACTACCTCATGCTGCTAATTTTTACTGGTAAAGTTTTGTGTGTGACTTTGTATGAAGAAATCCTTGGTTTACAGGGAGGATGATTCAAGGCGAAGGGCAGTATTTTGTAATGCTCCATAACTTTTGAATTTTAATGAGAATTGATGTGGGTTTATTGAACTCGATAAGTTAGTAGAAAAGGCATCAAGGTTCAGTACAAATCCCTATGATTGTAAAGTAGGAGTGTGCTGAGCTTCTTTTGCACTGTATTTGGCATATCACACTTCTTTAACTCTTAGTACAATCCTGAAATTAATTGAATTGATTAAATATCATTCATGGATTCTCGACGTGGAGGCAAAATTCCCATTATGGTGTTGCAATTCGGTATTGTTGTGTTGTCAATACCTTCAAATGCCTTGGCTGCCCCTGAGTCTCATCATCTACACAGATTGCAGGACCAATTACACAGCGTCGCCTTCAAACAATACAGTGGATATATTATGGTTGATGAACAACATGCAGTAAAAGCGTTGTTTTACTACTTTGTGGAGGCTGAGACGGATCCCCATCTATGGCCTTATGGATGACTGGAGGGCCTGGATGCTAATCGCTTGGGTATGGAGCAAACCTGCAGGACGTAATGGAGAACTTTGAGTACAAATAATTATTGTTGGTATATGATCTCGCTATAGATATTTCTGCAAACAAAGTGGAGTTTGAGGTGCAACGATTTGGAGCGTTGGCTTGCGGGAGGAGGTCATGGGTTCAAACCCGTGGAACTCTCCCCATATCATGCTTCTTTAAGAGACATTTCTCATTGCAAAAATTCTTTTAAAGCATTTCCTTTACAATACCAATGGCCCCCTCCAAGCGTCTAAGCATTTCATCCTTTTTCCCCCGGGAAGCCTTCAACACCTGCCTCTACAAAATCACAACGTTTCATTTCATCATTTTTCTGGGCAATGACCCCCACCACAACTTCTCCATAGAACACGCAAAAGCCTGTTATCCGCATTGATCATGTATAGCCTCCATCAAAATATCCTTCTGAAAGCCCCGTAGGCGTACCTTCGAAGAACCCCAATGCCGAAAATCCCTAGTGTTTTTTCGATTCCCTCTCACCACCTCCGGCGAAAATGATGCGAGTTGGAATCGAGCCTATGTGCAATGAAACCCTTGACTGCGACCCTCAAAGTTGGGTGGGTGAGAGACTGAGGGTTTACTGGCCTATGGATAATACCTGGTATGAAGGCCGCGTAAAGTCTTACCATAAGAGCACTAAAAAGCATGTTGTGATTTATGATGATGGAGAGGAAAGATGTTTATTGCTTGCACAGGAGAAAATTGAATGGATAGAGAATGAGTAAAAAAATAAGTGCACTGCCCCACCGGTTTCGGCGATTGAAGAAACTGAGCGAGAAGAATCCTACAGGTGCCGAGGATTTGAAATCTCGGGCTGAAGTCTGTACACGACTTGGTAAGTGGCAGTGGGATGCCAATCACTTTGTCTTGGTAAGTTGCAGAGGGCTTTGGCTGTTGCATGACAGAGAAGCTGAAATTCCTTTTTAAGTAAGCATTTTGTACATTTTCATTGGTAGGCTGAGATGCAATAGTATATAAAAAAAAATTTGTTTTTTTAGGCTTGTCTAATTAATAAAGTTTTCTCTTCTTTTCTTAGAGTTTATGAAGGATAATAATCTTGGTTTGATGTCGCAGTGGTAGCTTAGTGTTAAATTGCATATTTGATCCTTGTTTGTTTTCCCTGACATTGTTTTTCCTGACATTTTGACTGTAAGCTCTTGGAATTAATGCAAATTGGCCAAAGGTCAAATGCTTACCATGGTCACAGATTTAAGGGTAAATTTTTTTTTTTGAATTGTTAAATTCAAACTTTGTAGTGTTTTAAATTCACTCTCTATTAAACTGATTTACTTGGATATTTATTGAGCTTTACATGATCATCCTGGAAGCTACAATTTTGTTTTTGAAATGCTCTTTTGTTTTTTTGTTTTGTTTTTGCAGGTACAATTTTGTTTTTGTTTTTGCGGATATGAAAGAAGAGGGTTCTGCACAGAAGAGAATGTTGGGTATGCTACTAGCATTCAGTTTATGGTCTTTAGGATAATTTTGATTTATCCTCCATATACTGTTTATTTATTTTCCCTAGAGGGCCCCTTTAGGTTCCAGTTTTAGAACCTAGGGCTCTGATACCATCTGTAGTGCTCTGCCTAACCGGTAGAGCACTCGGTCCATTTCTCTGTAATGTTCTCTATCAAGACATTTTAAATCATATTACAGGTTTACATCTATGTCTGTACTATTAGTTTTATAAACATATGAATGTACAATCATGAACTGTAAACATATTAACGTAGAAATAGGAGTTGTACAGGTTTGATAAACTTCATGAATTTTTGTAAATTAGACAATAATACCATGCAAAAATTTAATATCTAATTATCTAGAATTGAAATACCTGGGACCAGTGGTCGTAGTAGATCCAAGAGTTCGTTGTAGACATTGTAGGCTCCTTCCTCTTCGAGCTTTCCATCCAACCATCGAAGCCTTAATTAAGAAAATGATGTGCCACCCTGCCGACCAGCTCTCATCATGTGCTGGCCCTAGGAAACCTATGGGTTTCCTAGCCCTTGAGCCCACAGACCAATAATACCGAGATCAGCTTCCTCTCCCTCTGAGTGTGAATCTCTCCCTGGAGTTAACCCCCTCCTCCAGCTATCTTCCCTCTCTCTGCATCACTTTCGTTCTTCCGTAAAAAAAAAACTTCTTCCTCACTGTTTTCTCCCCCTTCTTACTCTCTGTTATTCTCTCAAAATTTTACCAACCATCCTCCCTCAAATCCCCAAAAATCCCCCTCCTTATACCTCCTTCCCCACCGCCTTCCTTCTTCCCCTGCCTCCTTCTTCCACTGCCTCTTTCATAAATTAATTTATGTTATTCTATCTTGGGCAGTGTAGTTCCATTTTTTTTGTTTGACATGTGTTATTTTTCTTGAATGGTACGTGTTACACAACCTAACCAAATGTCCTAGAATTTTACCTATGTGGTTTGCTTAAGTCTTATGCTGAGCGGTAAGGTAATGGTAATCATAGTTTTGTTAATTATTATTTATTAATAACTAAATAATAAATGCTTAATAATTAACCTTAATAATATGAAATAATAATAATAATTAGAAGTAAAATAATAATTAATATTATTACCCAACAATTAATCAATTGTAGTCTCATGATTAATTGATCGAAATGATAGCATTGTTTATGTTTAATTTAATAAAAGTACTTAATAATAAACATTAATAAATGTTAATATGGGGCATTACATTTCCAGGGACACTTTTGAAGGAATGCTAAAGATGCTGTCAAGGACGAAGGAAAGTATTGGAAGAGCATCACGTCATGCTATTGACTTTGCAAAATATAGGCTTTCTAGTGAGGTAAGCTTGATATCTGTTATTTTCCAGTATGGTAAACAAGCAATTAATTTTATTTTTTCTTACCGTGGTTTTTTCTCTTTTGGAAAATTATTGATGAAAATTGTCAAGGATTAGAGTGAAGAAGGAATATCTTGCATGTGGATCATTTCTGCATTCAGAGTTACTTATGAGAATCCTATACATTGGTTATTTTTCCCTTCATTAATATTTGGTAAGCGTTAACATTTTGTTGAAATCATGGTTGTGTAATAGTTAATTTATTGACCACCTTACAAATTGGGGTGATATCATATGATACTTGTATAAGATGTAATTTATAATTGTATAAATGGTAACTGAAAGGATATTTCTACTATTTATTTGTGCTACATCTTTTAAAATGGGAAACATATTAACTTTGATTTTGAATTTGGGTGTAGAGAAAAATTAGTGGATTATGCTCTTGCCCCTGGAAAAATATACGAGGGAGAAGAGTTTAAACACATTAAGGAGTGCTTTGAAAATGACACACTTCATCTCATTGGCCTTTTGAGTGATGGTGGCATTCATTCATGATTAGACCAGTTGAATGTATTCTATATCTATAAAAGCTTTATTATGAGTTGTTTCTCTTGAATTCTTATAGATAGGGAATTATCTGATATCCTAAGTTCATGCAAGACATTGATGCCAGGATCCCTTGTAACAGTCTTTGGATGGCTGCTACTCAATTAAGTCAGGTTCTCAATTTAGTAGAACCTCTAAATTTAACTTCACCTGGCCAAAGGTCCCTTCAGCGCTCAATGAAGAGCAGATTTCAAGTTTGCGATCAACCCAATTTCATAAGGGATTTTCTCCCGTCTTGCTCAATTAACTCCCTTACTAGTTCACCGATGAAATGGATGAAGGATTGTAAGATCTATATCGATGGTGGACTTCAATTTTCATAGGGATTATTTCATAAAGTATCACACCTGTCAGGATTTTCTTTGACCTCACTAGTTTTCCTAGCAAAATAACTCACAGTCATTGATCTCCTCCAAGATCAACCTTGTCAATTGATATTCACTGTCTTTGCAACAATTACTTCCCAGTTTCACAGCCGATTCTCCTTTTATCCTCCTCGCTATTTACTCAACAAAATTCTTCCTTAGCTGTTGATTTTGTTGATCTTAACCATAGATCTATCAAAGATGTACATCCATTCACACTCTGTAATACTCCCTGAATTGATCATTGGAAGGATCAATTCCCTCTACAAATTGAAGCTTATTGTTTCACATGTTTTCACAGATGATAGATTTACTGCCTAGTTCCCTTTTAGACCATTAACAATATGTGGTTGAGGTAATTTTAAGAGAAGACTGGAGGTTGGAGGCTTTCACTCAGCAGTAATTTCAATTCTCTAGGATCTCTCTACCTCACAAAATGATGAAGGTAAATGTAACAAGCAGAGGTAAAAACTAAAGAAGAAGGTAGGAGAATGGGTTTTTGTCAGCCATGAACCTGCTGATTCCGATCACGTTGTGAACATACTATTTTGTGTTAAGATTCCATATGATAAGCTACATTATCAGCATTCAATTTCAATTTCATAACAAAAACATATAGATAGGATCATTGAAAGAAATAGTATCACAAGATTAACACAGATTTACCCTGGGAAAACCCTAATGGGAAAAACCCAACAAAAGATTCCTCAATATAGATGATCAAAAGATAAAATATAAAACCCTAGACTGATCTTTCTCCTCCTTGCAGCTACAACTATTTCTCTCTCTTATGCGCTACACAAGTGAGCATGAGTGTGTAGAAATGAGGATAGCCTCACTTCTATTTATATTCTTTCGTTCACTTGACAATTCACTCCACCAAGTTGGCCCACTAAAATTGACTGGGACGGATTCTCTAGGAGGACTCTAACAACTTAATATTATATTAATTCGGGTGCTAATGACCCGACTTACAACGAAGGGAATTTCCTCATGACTCTTAGTGCTTCTCCCGATAGGAACATCGGGGTATAATTAAATACAAATGATTCTCCCGATAGGATCATCGGGGATAATAAGTAAATACACTTCAAAGTTACAATAATTCAACACTCCACCTTAACGAGAATGGTATTCTACAACAACATCAACAACAACAACATGAGAAGGAGAGAGATCATCTTCAACATCATCAGGGTGATACATCTATAAATTATAGGAAGCTTTTTTAACATCTTTGACATATAGTCTTAATATTCAATTTCAGCAGCAACAACACATTGTTCAACAACATCATCATCAACAATTTGCTCTTCATCAATCAACATCATCATCATCAATAATACTTTGACCTCTTGATCATCATCATCATCAACAATGATTCTCTGAGCAACATCATCTTCACACTCTGATATTTCGATTAGAAACATCATCATCGTCATCATCAATACTTTGAGCAACATCATCATCATCATCATACTTTGATATTTCTATCAGTAACATCGGCATCATCATTATCAATACTTTGAGCAACAACATCATCATCATCATACTTTGATCTTTCGATCAGTAAAATCATCATCATTAGCAACAACCTGCAATCCATAGTACGAAGATGAATGTCTTCAGATCACTTTTGGACTTAATTCTAGGAATGATACAATCCTACCACATTCTTGATGACCAAATTAATTGGATACAATTACAGGATAATCACTCCCTATCACTTTAGGACTAAGTCCAGGGATGATTCAATCCTACCACATTCCCGAGGACCAAAGCCACTGGATAAATTTTAGGACAAATGTCTAGGGATGATACAACCCCACCACATTCTCAAGGACCAAAT
>LPNX010435808.1:72405-88996 GCA_001517045.1 Pseudotsuga menziesii | reverse complement strand
AAGTCACTTTTTTTTGGGGGGGGGGTTCAGAACCGCCCCCAAAATTCACTTTTAGGGATGATTTTGATCTCTTCCATAACCACCCCTAAAATTCAAAACTTTTAGCATCAGTGCTATTAGGGGTGGTTTTGTAAAGACCGCCTCCAAAGCCAAAACCACCCCTAAAAGTGACTTTTGGAGGCGGAAGACAACTGCCCCTAAAAGTCAAATTTGTTGTAGTGATATTCAACACTAAAGTACCTGGTCAACAAGCTTGTGTTGGGGGGGAATATTTATCGATAGTTACTACTTTTTCAAGAGTTTGGCTTCGAAATCATCAACAATCTAGGATGGTTGAATGTAGGACAGGATCATTTATCGATGATAGAGATAAGAGAAGTGCCAACGAACATCGATGATGAGATACTTGATGTGTAGCTGTTTAAGATTGGGATGGTGGATGACCAGTGTGAAAAACTTATCTAGTTTTCAATGACAGGAGAATAACCATAGGAATTCATGATGAGTCAGAAGAAGTAACTAGTTGTCAAAGCTTCATATTTCCAGTTGATCATGGGACAACTCTACAAGATGGGATCATATGATATTTTACGTCAGTATGTTCTACCACATGAGCATGAAATAATACTAGCCAATGCACAAACATTGCGGAGGTCGTGCAACCATAAATAAAATACTCCACGCCAGTCTATGGTGGCCAACAATGCACAATGATGCCACAGACTATGCTAAAACTTGGTATGTCTGCCAAAGAATAGGGAAGCTGTCACGATGAGACGAAATGATGCTAGTACCCCATATCATGCTACAATCATTCGATAAATGGGCAGTATATTTTGTGGGACCCATCAATTTGCTAGGAAAATAGATAGGTGCACGATGCATCATCACAGTGATAGCCTACTTGACACGATGGGAATAACTAGTACCAGTGACATATAGTACATCCATGACAATAGCTAGATTCCTTTTTGATAATGTGGTCACTTGATTTGGTTGTCCCAAGATATTGATGAGTGACCAAGGAAGTCACTTCGCTAATTAGACGGTTAACGCAATGACGGAGGAATTTTAGATACAACATAAGAAGATTACTCCATATCACCCAAGGGAAAATGGAACAGTTGAAGCATTCAACAAGGTGTTAGAACACACACTAAAAAAGGTATGCAATGTGAATCGCGATGGATGGAATTTAAAATCCTTGCGATAGTGTGGTATTATAGGATGACATGTAAGCTCTTGACAGTTAAAACACCATTCAAGCTTGTTACAACCAAGAAATAGTAATATCGATGGAGTACATTGTTCCAAGCCTACGCATACTGACATTGACAAGCATGAGTGATGCATGAGCAATCAAAGAACGCCTAACGTAGTTGGTCTATATTGAGGAAGATCAGTTCATCGTAGGATTACATATGCAAGTGGAAAAGGATTGACAAAAGGCATGACATGACCACCGTGTGAAAGCAAGGTACTTTCGACGTGGAGATATGGTTCTCCTATATAACAGCAAGTTCGCGAAGCACCCAGATAAGCTATAAATGCATTGGTTAGGACCTTATGTGACTCATTTCTTCATCGATGGAGGTGCAATGCAATTAATTACAACAGTTAGCTGGGGCATTATTACCCAAGTTAGTAAATGGAATCTAGGTAAATCCCTATTGGGATAGCCTAGTGCGGCACCATGACTGATAGGTTGCATCGGAAAAAAAAGGGAAAAGGAGCAAGATGCGATTTTGTAGGAACATGAAATCATAGTAAGATGGGGGTCAACAGAGCAATGGATTTCAACAATGGATATTGAAGATACTAGATGAGGTGCACTATGGTCACATCAAGAAATAAATGAAGCAATTAAACCTGATAAGCGATGAAACAAATGGATGGGACTCACATTTATGAAGGAATTGGACCATTGGATTTGCAAAATCACCAGTGGATTCGGTAAATCGGTAAGGGATTTGGCTATGATGATTGAAATCAGTCGCATGAATGGGAATAAGGATATAAAAATGAATATGGGGGACCAAATTTTGAATAACTATGACAATGATAAGAGCAACTGTGAGCAAGGAAAAGCGTAAAAGAGCAGTGTAGAGCATAATTATGGCATGGACATTGTACCACACCTGCAAAAACTACAGTACAATGATCACAAAATTATGGCATATCTAGAATGCACTGTAGAACCATATGTGATGCAGGCACATGATGACGAAGGCATAGTCACTCGAGTGTCGACACAGTGGGCATTGGGGTTGCAGCATTCTCGGCTGTTGGCTATCACTCACATGCCACATTTTGGCTTGGGGAAGAAGTGAATGCATGCGTAAAGAATCTATTGGCATTCTTCTATTGAGGATAACTATGGTTAGATACAAAGGTTCCTGTCACGGTTGATCAAATATTGGAAATCAGCAGACTACCGAAGGCAGGTGTCGACCCTACGCAATACTTCAGAGGAAAGATAATGACAAAATATTTACAGTGAGGCTCAAGAAGAAATATGATGTTATCCAGGATAAATGAGCATATGTTATAAAAACCATCAATGAAAAAGTAGTTTGAGTCACAACAAAGCTGTTGGCTATGAAAATTGTGAGGAAAAACCGACTGAAACAATGCACGTCGGGTGTTATTACATGCACGAAGTAGTGTGTAGAAGGGGTCCAGATGAACTGGTTATTATTTTTGTTGAACCAACTGATGGAAGATGCCATATTGGCACAGGAGGGAAAGAGGCCATTTATGTATTCATGGCTTCTAATCTTTAATTGCACTTATGGGTTGGATGGAACCCAAGTTTTACCAAGGAATGGATGTCGACAAATGCAAAACATGCAAGGGAGTGTAATATCAGAACTTATGGGTGCTTGATAATAAGGAGCAAAAAATGGACTGCAATATCTAATTTTATTTGTATTTGGATGTACTTCGAGAAGCGGTAAACCAAGTCACGTTCCTCACAGAGGAGGTCCCGACAAAGTACATGCAGGTGGCGCGATTCGAAATGAGACTGCATGCGATCCACATCCAATAAAGACATGATTATGATAAGTAATGGCTCACGACATTGTACAAACTCACTGACGAAGAAATGGATGTCGTTATTGATGAATGAACCACATAATGGAGGATTGTGGTAGTGTAGAGGAGTTGTCAGACATAGAAGTTGGTCCACCACCATACATGCCAATTGAACAGGAACAAACAAAGGAGTCCAAAAAGGAATTGAAGTAAGAGTCATCAAAGACTCTGAGAAATTTTGAGATAGAAATGAAACTCGAAGAAGGAAGGACAAAGAGAATATTTTAATAAGGAGAGGGAAACAACCCACCAAAAATGGCATAATACCAAGTTAGTTGCATGCTGGTCATGATCACTACTACGAACACTGAGATTCAAGTGTAAGTGAAAAAATTCCAATGAAATTCTTTCATTAGGTCAAGGGTTTGTTACAATCCCTAGTGAATTCTATACTGGAGAAGGTACCACAGGTTTATGTGTTGCAAAGAGTAACATAAATAAGTACTCAAAAAAGGGTGTGGATTGTGCAGATTCCACCGCACGCACTGGAAAAAGGAAGTGAATATGTCAACTCAACCATGTGGGAATTTGATGTGGTTGACCTCGATGTCAATGAGATACCAATGCAGATGCTCGCATGACTACAGAAGGAAGAACATCAAGAGATCACAAACCAAGAAGAAATTATGCATGATCATCTAGTCAAGTCGTAGGAGAAGATAATGCAAGCAAAAGAGGAGATCGAGCACATGAAAAAGGTGCAAGAGGAAGAGGTAATTGCAAAAAAAAAGTCCTTGGATGACAAGAACTGACTGGGAAATCTCAGCCGCATGCAAAGAAATTATAGAAATCACTATGGAGAGTGCGTATCTATGTCGACCTAAGGAAATTGAATGATGCATGCTTGCGTGACCCATTTCCGATTCCATTTACAGATGAGCTAATTGAGAGTGTCGGGGGTTAAGAAGTTTATTCATTTACTGATGGTTTCTCTAGCTACAAGACCACCTTTGCGACAGAGTGATGGTGTTTCTAGTATACAGTCATGCCCTTTGGACTCAAGAATGATCCTACTACTCTTTATAGGATAGTAGTAGCTTCTTTCAAGGATTTTATTTATAAGTTTCTTGAGGTCTATTTTGGTGACTGGACTGTATTTGGGCTCATAAAAGATCATATTGAGAGCCTCAGAATGATGTCAACAGTATGATATTTCTTTGAACCTAAAGAAATGTATTTTTTGTGCCCCATTTGGAATTTTGCTGGGCCACATGGTTTGTCATGATGGAATCTTGGTCGACCCTGCTAAAATTGTGATCATCATTGACCTACCACCACCCACAACGGTAACTCAATTGAGAACAAATCTGGGACATACAGGGTATTACAGAAATTTTATCAGAGGATATGCAGATGTGACTTCTTCCATAGAGAAATTTATAAAGAAGGATGTTAATTTTTAGTGGATGAAACAATTCCTAGATATTCTGGATCTCCTGAAGAATAAGATGGTTACACCACCCATTCTAGTTTTTCCATAATAGAAGAAAGAGTTTCATGTGAATGTTGATGCATTGTCTGTCACACTTGACATTGTACTTGTGCAACTAGGTGATGGGGCTATTGATCATCCTATTAAATTTTCTAGACATAAATTATCAACCGCGGAGAAGAATTACACCATGACCGAAAGAGAAGGATTAGCCATGGTGTATGCGCTTCAAAAATTATGACACTATCTCCTGGGTGGACATTTCAAGATGTTCAGATACTATTCAACATTGAAATACCTGGTCAACAATCCAGTGTTGGGGGGGAATATTTGTTGATGGATTCTCCTCTTCCAAGAATTCAATTACGAGATCATTGTTAAACCTCGTCAACTGAATTCATGGCTTGACCATCTGTCGAGGCTAGAAAGTGGCGAAGAACCTAGTAATCTCGACGATAGTTTGAGGTCTCCCAGATGCACAAATATTTGCGGTCAAGATGTTTGATGGCCATTAAAAATATATTATACACTTCACATGATATGCACAACCGAATTCACTACAATGTAAAATAAACAATTATTCCTCAGAGCCACATATTTCAAGTTGATAGTTAGATAGTTATACAAAATGGGACTAGATGAAATTCTTCGTCGATGCGTTTTGGAGCATGAGCGACCAATGATATTGAATGAGGCACATGCTGGTATCGCAGAAGGATATTATGTCAAAAAATATATTGTCCACAAGATTTGACAAGAATTATTATGGTGGCCTACTCTGCATGTAGATGCTAGATAATATTGTCATAGCTATGATATCTGCTAGAGAACAGAAAAAGTCAACATGACGAGATGAAGTGGTGCTAGTACCTTCGATAAATTTACATGCATTCAACAAATGAGTTGTTGATTTTTTCGGACCTATTAATCCACCAGGGAAAATAATAGGTGCACGATACATTATCACTGTGATAGATTAGTTAACCAGATGGGCTGAAGCAACGCCAACCAAGGATTGTACTGCTGCGAATGCTGCAAAATTTTTGTTTGATGATGTTGTAACTAGATTTTAATGCCCGAAGATTTTGATAAGTGATCAGGGCACACATTTTATCAATCAGTTGATAGATGAATTAACTAAAGAATTCCAGATACAACATAGGAAGAAGGCACCATATCCCCCACAAGTGAATGGTGATATCGGGGCATTGAACAAAATCTTAGAAAACACATTAACAAATATATGCAATATTCAAAGAGATGATTAGGACCAGAAAGTATCTGCGGTACAATGGAAATATCACACGAACTGTAAGAAGTTAATAGGCCAATCTCCATTTTGAATGGTTTATGGAAAAGAGTTTGTCATGCCAATGTAATATATTGTACCTAGTCTAAGAATAGCTGCGGATACCAGAATGATTGATGTTGGGATTGTCGAATAAATATTGTTACAACTTGCACAATTGGAAGAAGAAAGATTTGTCGTAGGGTGTCATTAGAATGTTAAGAAGGTGTGACAGAAATCCTGGCATGACAGACATATTAAGAACAAGTAATTTCAGGTCAGAGATCATGTTCTTATGTACAAAAGTAAGTTTTTTAAGCATCCTAGAAAGCTTAGAACAAATTGGATGGGAATGTATGTTATCATTCATATCACTGAAGGAGGCACAGTGCAATTACATAAATTAGATGGAAAACATTTCAAAGGATTGGTTAATGGAAGTCGTCTAAATCCTTACTAGGATAGCCGTGACTTGGTCGATTGAGAATTCAAAATGAGTAAAAAAAATGAAAAAAGAGAAAAGAGAAAAAGAGAAAAGAAAAAGAAAAAAGAAAAAAAGTCGCAGATCTATGAGTGTTGTTTATGTGTATTATTTCTATCAGATTTATGAGTGTTCTGTTTCAAGTTGATGAGTTTTATGTCACAGAGGATATTTCTTTCAAGGAAAAAGAAAAGTTGTGGCAGACTATCTATCTATCCCAGAAGAAAAATAGTGGCGAAGACTCTCCATTTATTGTAGGACAATAAATGTGTCACAAAGCATATGCCTATTGCAGGAAGAGAATTGCTATCACAAATGACAGTTGGATAGCAATTAGTTTGAGGACGTGGGAGATTTCAATGGCATACTTTTTGGTCACTTCCATCATTAATGCAGAATAACTACCATTGATCTGAAAGGAGAAGTGACAGTTTGATTGGTGGTTTCCTTGTGATGATTAGAAATATTACTCCATTTGGCGAAAAATTGCTACCACATCTTTACTTATTGCTTGATTGTGTGAAGGAAATACTGATAGAATGGGTGAAGGTATATCACTTTCACACCAAAGTTTGATTTAGTTCTATTGTATCCCATTGAGTACGTTGAGGTATTTGTTTGTAGCTAAATAGATTTGAGGCAATTTTTCACAAAGTATGGTAATTTCCATTTCCAGTACGAGAAAAGTTCAAGAATCATGCCTGGAGACTGCCTCACCTACGCCCATCATGGAATACACTTTCGCATTTGTTCCTGTTGATGTATTTGTAACTTCGGAATGCATTCACTTGTATATCTTATGTATTGTACCCCGATGTTTATTTTGGGAAGTATATTTAATGTAATTGAGTCATGCCATGCCCCGATGTTCCGATCGGGAGATTCAATAATGTAAAAAAGTCATGTAAAGTCATTGAGGTTAACCTTCGATTGTAATCCAGGGAAATAGTCCCCACATTTGAGTCAAGGTTAACCCTCCTTATTGGTCGGAGGGCAAAGTCCCCACAGTTGTGGGGCACTAGGGTTATTAGACTCTCCTAGAAATGTTGGCCCTAGTAAGTAATTGTTAAGTGGGGCCGACATGTTGGAGTTTACATTAAGTGAACAAAAGAATATAAATAGAGAGTGAGCCTCTCTATTTATCACACACACACTCACTCATTGGGTTGCATGAGTGAGAGAGGAGAAGCTCTCTCAAATGAGATAGAGAGAATAAGCTATTGGAGATCATCTTTATGTTTTCAGGTTTTACTGCTGCCATTGGTGCTCATTCTATCTCTGAGGAAGTTGTGGGGTTTTCTCCTTTATGGTTTCCCCAAGGAAAATTCTTTGTGTCTCTTGTTTCTTGTGATTTTTTCTGTGCATTTTATTCTGTCAGTTAAGATCCTAAGATCATATTACTTAAATGATAAAAATCTAACATGGTATCAGAGCTAACTTCAGAAGAAGACACTGTGCAGCTGTAGAAGCTAGGGATTCTTACTTTTTGGGTCTCTCTCCACAATCCATCAGCAAAAGGAGGCTAGGCTCACTCTCCATTGAAGGGCACATCTTTTTGTCGATGCAGGATTTGGTTTTGGGCATTTTCAGTTTTTGTTGCGGGAAATTAGGGATTTTTATAGAAGAGGATTTTTGAGTGAGCCCGTCATAGGATTTCTCTCCTCATCAAAATCAAAGTTTAGATACCTGGGTCAATATTTTTGGTTGGGTTAAACTCTGAGAAAGTCAAACCCTAGTTTGACCCCGGGCTTGAAAAAACCCTAAAATACTGAAATAGATAGCTTTAGTAGATTCGCTATATCTCGATATTGGAGAAGGTTCAGGTGCCAAAACGTTCTCAGATCGAAGATGAATTCTGGATGTACACTTTGTCCAAGTTTCGGTCTCAGATTCGCTATATTCTAGGAGATATGATTCCTGCAAGTTAAGGTTCCATCCTCTCCCAGGATTCATCCCTAAACAAGACACTTATGGAGAATTTCTATATCAGGATACGGAATTAAAATTGAAATTTATCAAGATGTTCCAGAAAGGGCACAAAATTTAATTTCTATGGTAAAAGGTTAAGACCCCAAAGATGAAACAGTGACATGTGGAAGTCCATACAAATTTTCTATGTTGAACAGTCCTGAAATAGGTCACCTTGGGAAAACGCTCATAAGTCTCAATGGGTGATTCGTGAATCTAATTCTACTCAAACCTATGACATTGGAAAAATGACAGATAAGGATACCCGATTTTGATGTTTCAGACAAAGAGGAGTAGTACTTTTAGATACACCGCAAAAACAGTATCAAGAATTTTTGGAGAAGAAATTGGTAAACTAGGGCTTCCTGTTTCGAGAGCTTCCCTCCACTATTTTCAGAAAAGGAGTACATTGGACAGCTCACCTTGAAGAGATATATCTTTCTATCCAATCAGATATGAAATATTCCAATTTTTGAAAATTATTGTTTCTCTGACAAATCCTAGATTATCTAGCTCTAGAACCAGGACGGACACCTCAAATCGGTAAGATCTAATCTTTTGCTATTTACATTTGAGGTTCTTATTTAAAAATGTCTTATCACACTAGCTTGATGAAACTGACAACCTCCAAACATAGAAATATTGGATCTCACTTGTTCTTGAAGAAAATGAATTGGACACCTACATAAGTGGAGAGGTTCAAGTTCTAGAGGGAGATGAGGATAAAAGCCTTACATAAGAAGAACTTGGTCAAGGCCAAGAAGACCATTGCTGATCCAATAAAGGATCACCTTATACCACAAGTGTCTTCCCTAAAGACACCAAAAGAGATGTTTGATTCCTTGACCAAGCTATTTAAAGGGAAGAACATAAATCAGAAGATGACTTCGAGGAACCAATTGAAGAATGTGAAGATCCAGAATGCTTAGACCATACAGTCATACTTTACAAGGGTCTCTCAAATCAAAGAACAACCTGAAGTGGTAGAAGAAGAAGTGGAGAATGTAGAAATGGTGATAACCACCTTGAATGGCCTCCCAAGGTCATGGTATTCATTCATTCGAGGAATGTGTTCCAGAAGGAAGTGATTAGTTTCAGCAGACTTTGGAAAGAGCGTACAAAAGAAGAAGTTTGACTCATAATAATAGAAGAGGAAAGGGGAGCAACTGAAGATCAAGCTCTCACGATTCAAAGAAGATCCCTCAAGCGATGAGGAATATGAAGGACTCAATTCTTGAAGAGCCTCTTATCCATCTTGAGCATTTGGATAAGAAATGATGATCTCATGAATGAAGAAGATGATGAAGTGGAAGGCTCAAGAAGGATTCTACCCATGAAACAAATAAATATAAGTATTTCATGATATTGTTTTGTTATGCATTTGTTTATATTCAGTTGATGTATTATGCATGATAGAATGTTTGCATTAATGACAATATACTACTACTATGCATGTGACGGGTAAGTAGCTCATGGTGCTATACAACTCTCCATTCTACTTATCTAGAATGAAACCTCTTTGCTGACATATTGGATTAGTGCACAATCTCATTGTTTTCTTGGTAGAGATGGAAGGCATCAAAAAAGCTTCCATGAGATATGGATGAATGTTGTATTGGCTAAAATAGTTGCATGATCATATATCGATGCATAAGAATTTACCATTATGAATATGCATTATGAAATGTTTGTAATCAAACAACTGGTGCATTTGAATTGTAGGAAAGATTGCGTACAATCACCTACACGAAAAGAAGGATGAGAATTGTTCCAAAGAACAAGTGACGAAAGTTCAAGAAACAATCCAAGATGAATAATAATATGACGATACTTTCAAAGAAAGAAAGAGGCATCAGAGACACTCCAGTTAGGTGACATTGTTGAGCGACATCATTGATGCAGAGCCTTCCAGCTATGAAGAAACAAATAAGAAGAAAGGGAAGGAGAAAACCAGTTCAAGAAGAATGGTGTCTAGGATGTAGAGAAGTCTATGGGATACAAGTGGCAAGAATCGTAGCACGATGCTTCTCATGGAAAGAAGGCATAGAATACGAAGAGACATTTGCATCCGCTAGAAGTTAAGACACATGACAGGTAGAATCATGTGTGCAAATGAAAGAAGGATTTGTACGAGCTCAGAAGGAACCCATGGGATAACACATACATGAGGAGCTTGAAGATCACCTAGAGTGATGAATATCTTAACCTATGCTACAAGGTTGAAGATGAAATCCTATAGAGGATGACAAGCTCACATATGGGTGTGAGAAGAATTTTTGAAAAGGTTCAAGATAGAAGATCTTAGTATCTAGTGACCCTAGATGGATACATAGAATATTAGTAGTAGAGGAAGCTACTTGTCACTCCAGTACAGAATGTTTTAGTGCATAGAGTATGAAAGACAGAGGGCGAATGATGCTCCACTTCAGAGGGAGTGACTGCAGAAGATATTGAGGTTCGACATGGTACGATAGGATGGGAAGATTACTGATGACTGTAGGCTTTACTGAGAGTAAAGTGAATTCCAACCTTTGCTTCAATGTTGAAGGAAAAATACCAGCGATTCTCCTATTGTATGCCAATGACTTGTTCCAGACAAAAAAGAGGAACTCATTAAAGTTGCAAGAAGGATACTTGCTTCCGAGTTCGAGATGAAGGACTTGGATATGATGCACTACTTTATAGGCATGGAGGTGTGGCAGAATCTCCCTGGGACAAGGAAGTATGCAGTTGAGATCTTGAAGGGGTTCAGGATGATGGACTGCAAGGCCATGACCACACCTATGGAATCGAACCTAAAGCTATTGAGTGTTTCTTCATCAGAGTCACTTGATGCCATGATGTATCGTCAGATGATTTGTTCCTTGATGTACCTGACGAATATGAGACCAGATATTTTCTTTGTTATGAACAAATTGAGACATGTTCACCTAATGGTTGCAAAGCATGCAGTGAGGTACCTGAAGGGTACAGTTGAGTATGGGATCAAGTATGATATGAATTAGAAGATTAACCTGGAGGGTTATGTTGATTTAGATTGGGAAAGCAGTTCCATTGATATAAAGAGCACTTCGGGGTGCTGCTTCAGTATGGGATGAGGTGTGTCCTAGTTCAGCAGGAAGCAGTCCTGTGTGGCACTGAGTATAGCTGAAGTAGAGTATGTTGCAACGTGTTCATCTAGTTGTGAGGTAGTATGGCTAAGGAAGATACTATCTGATTTGTTTGATCTCAAGTTGTATGCTACTTGTATATATTGCGACAACCAGAGTTGTGTGAAGTTGTCGGAGAACCTGGTGTTCCAGGACAAGTTGAAGCATATCGAGATCAAATATCACTATATCAGGGATGTGGTATAGAGAGGAGCAGTGAAGCTCCAGTATGTTGCAACGAACGAACAGATAGCTGATGTGTTGACCAAGCCATTATCCAGAGTGAAGTTTGAGTACTTCAGGGAGAAGCTTGGTGTTCTCCAGATCAAGGTTCCCTCCAAAGGGAAGTGATGAGTCCATGATCCATTCTGACATGGTGACAAAATTGGTTCCTTCCATGGTCAGATGTAAGTGTAGAGATGCTTTGATATGATTGTGGGTTGTGTTACCACATGATCAGTGCAAGGCCATTCTTTGGGAGAATGGAGGCACCTGGTCAGTTACCAGGAATACTCAGCCTAGAGCTGAGGGCCATTCTAATATGATTGAGGGATGTGTTCCCACATGATAAGATATAAGTGTTGAAGTCCATTCTCTGGGAGAATGGAGGCACTTGTTCAGTTACCAGGAATACTCATCCTAGAGCTGAGGGCCATTCTGATGTGACTGTGGGATGTGTTCCCACATGATCAGATATAAGTGCAGGGCCATTCTGATGTGACTGTGGGATGTGTTCCCACTTGATCAGATATAAGTGTAGAGCCATTCTGATGTGACTATGGGATGTGTTCCCACATGATCAGATGTAAGTGCAGATCCCTTCTGACATGCTAGATTGGTTCCTCACATGGTTAGATGTAAGTGCAGAGCCCTTTCAACATGTATGATTGGATTGGTTCCTCTCATGGTCGAATGTAAGTTTAGAGCCTTTCTGACATAACTGACTAGATTGGTTCCTCTCTGTTAAATTTTTATCATTTAAGCTAGCATTATGATCTTAGGATATTTTAACTGAGAGAATAACAAGCACAGCAATAAAACATAAGCACAACACAAGAGACAAGAGACACAAAGAATTTTCCTCGAGGAAACCATAAAGGAGAAAACCTCACAACTTCCTCAGAGATAGAATCAACACCAAAAAGGTAAAACCCCAAAACAATAAGATGATCTCCCAATAGCAGCAGTCTCTCTCTCTCACACTGAGAGAGCTTCTCCTTTCTCACTCATGCGCCCCAATGAGTGAGTGTATGCATGAGTATGATAAATAGAGAGGCTCTCACTCTCTATTTATATTCTTCCATTCACTTGGAACCCACTCCAACATGTTGACCTCACTTAACAATTACTTACTAGAGCCGACATCTCTAGGAGTGTCTAATAACCCTAGTGCCCCACCACTTGTGGGGACTTTTCCTCCTCGGACCAATATGAGGGTAACACAACGGTGGGGACTATTTCCCCGACTTACAATGAATCACCTAGGTTTGAATTCACTACGATAGTATAATAACCCAAGGGCCCCACAAATGTGGGGAATTTAACCCTTGACCAATAGGAGGGTTACCCACAATGACTTGACATGACTTTCTCATTATAGAAACTTCCTGGAATAAACATCGGGGTATGACATGACTCAAATACATTACAGTACATCCCAGAATAAACATCGGGTTACAATACATAAGAAATACGGATGAATACATTCCGAAGTTACAATTACATCAACACTTCCTCTTAACTAGGAAGGTATTCTCTGAACACAGTTTATTAGCACAAGTCTTCTTCTCTGTATCATTTGAATCATCATCAACTTTCAATTCATATTCATCTTTAGGTCATCTTCATCTGGATCTACATCATCACTCGATCTGGATCATCATCACTGGATCAAGATCATCACTTGATCTGGATCATCATCACTGGATCTGGATCATCATCACTGGATCTGGATCATCTCTCGATCTGGATCATTAGTAGATGTCATCACTGGATTTGGATGATCACTCGATCTAGATCATCACTACTGGATCAAGATCATCACTCAATCTGGATCATCACTACTGGATCTGGATCATCACTCAATCTGGATCTCTTGGAGTCATCATAACTGGATCTGGATCATAGCTCAATCTGGATCTCTTGGAGTCATCATAACTGGATCTGGATCATAGCTCAATCTAGATCTCATCTGGTCATCATCATATGTGCTATCTCATGGTTCTTCTCGTCATAGGAAGTTCTACAGAGCCACCCTTCTTTCATGTTGGTTGTAGGCCTAGCAATCATGTAGGTCTTCGCCCATCACTTACATCTGACCTACTTGTCAGAAAGGAACACCCAACACTCACATCTGATCATGTAGAAACCTACAATCATATCAAAAAGGCCCAACACTCACATTCACCAGCATGCCAAGACATCACTATCATCTATGAAAAGGCTTCAGCACTTATATCTGACCTACTCATCAGAAAGGCATAGTACTCACTTCCATCTAGGTGGGAACACATCCTGCTCACAATGATGGAATATTTCCATACTTCTATCCAGGTGGGAACACATCCCACTCACAGTGATGAAATATTTCCATATTTTCATCCAAGCTGGAATTGCATCCTGCTCACAGTGATAGAAGATTTCTCCACTTACATCCATCCAGGCGGGAACACATCCTACTCACAGTGATGAAAGATTTCCATTCTTTCATCCAGGCTGGAATCGCATCCTACTCACAATGATGGAAAGGATCCGCACTTACATCTGACCTGGTAGGAACCAAATCCTACACCCTCATCAGAAGGGCATGCACTGACATATGACCTAGTAGGAACTAAATCCTACACCCTCGTCAGAATGGCCCCCAATCCTAGACTGAGTTACCTGGTAACGGACAAGGTGCCTCCACTCTCTTGGAGAGTGGTAGTTTCCCTTACATCTATCCTACTCGACAAAATGGCCAACACTTACATATGACATGGTAGGAACCTAATCCTTTAGCCATGACATAATGGTTTAGCCCTTAAATATGACCTACTTGTCAGAATGGCTCTCTTAGTCCTAGACTGAGTGTTCCTGGTAACTGACCAGGTACCTCCATTCCTAGAATGGTAGTTGCCCTTACATCTGTTCTACTCGACGGAATGGCCAACACTCACATCTGTCATGGAAGGAACCAATTCTCTCACCATGACAGAATGGCTTAGCCCTTATATTTGACCTACTCATCAGAATGGCTGTGGATCTTAGCACTCATATCTGACATGGAAGGAACCAAATATTCTCACCATGACAGAATGGATCAGCCCTTACATCTAACCTGCTAATCAGAATGGATTTGGAACTCATCACTTTCCCTTGGAGGAAACCTCGATCTGGAGAACACCAAGCTTCTCCCTGAAGTACTCGAACTTCACTCTAGCCAATGGCTTTGTCAACACATCAGCTATATGTTCCTCCATCGCAACATACTGGAGTTTCACTGCTCCCCTCTGCACCATATCTCTGATATAGTGATACTTGATCTCAATATGATTCGACTTGTCATGGAACAATGGATTCTCTGACAACTTCACGCAACTCTGGTTGTCACAATGTATACAAGTAGCATCCATCTGGAGATCAAATAAATCAGAGAGTGGCTTCCGCAGCCATACTGCCTCACAACTAGCTGAACAAGCTGCGACATACTCTGCTTCAGTTGTACTCAGTGCCACATAGGATTGATTCCTACTAAACCAAGAGATCACACCTGATCCCATACTGAAGCAACGCCCTGAAGTGCTCTTCCTATCGATGGCACTGCTTGCTCAATCTGAATCAACATAACCCTCCAGGTTAATCCTTTGATTTGCATCGTACTTAAGCCCATAATCAACTATACCCCTTAGGTACCTCAAAATATGCTTTGCAAAAATCAAGTGAACATTTCTCATATCTGTCAAGAACTGGCTCAAGGTGTTCACAGCAAAGCAAATGTCTAGTCTCGTGTTTGTCAGGTACATCAATGACCTAATCATCTGACGATGCATCGTAGCATCAACCGACTCTGATGAAGCATCACTTAATAGCTTTAGGTTCGATGCCATAGGTGTGGCCATAGTCTTGTAGTCCATCAGCCCAAACCTCTTTAGGATCTCTACTGCATACTTCCCTTGTCCAAGGAAGATTCCATCCGCACTCTGCCACACCTCCATACCCAGAAAATAGTGCATCGACACATAACAGGAGCATCACTGGTCTTCTGCCTTCAACCTTGAAGCAAAGGTTGAAATCCACTTTAGTCTCAGTAAAGCCTAGAGTCATCAGTTATCTATCCATCATGTCGTACCATGTCGAACCTCAGAATCTTCTGCAGTCACTCCCTCTGAAGCGGAGCATCATAATCCCTCTGTCTTCCGTACTCTATGCACTGAAACATTCTGTACTAGAGTGACAAGTAGTATCCATCTAGGATCATTTGATACCAAGATCCTCTATTTTGAACTTTTTCAAAATTTATTCTCACATCCATCTATGAGCTTGTCATCCTTTATCAACCTTGTAGCAAAGGTTAAGATATTCATCAAGCTCATCATGTATGTGTTATCCCATGGGTGTCTTCTAAACTCGTACAAGGCCTTCTTTCATTTGCACACATGATTATGCATGTCATGTGATTTCACTTGCAGTGGCTGCAAATGTCTCTTTGTAGTATATGCCTTGTATCCCATGATGTTTCCATCTATTGCATGATGGAACTACAAAATTCCCTTCACGTATCGATACTACATCCTAGACATCATTATTCTTGGACTTCTTCATAGTTGGAAGGTTATGTATCAATGATGTCACTACATTCGTCATATTATTCTTCATCTTGAACTGTCGTCACTTGTTCTTTAGAACAAGTCTCATCCTTCTTTGCTTGTAGGCGATTATGTATGTGATCTTTCCTACAAGTCAGATGCGTTTGTATGGTTAGAAACATTTCATAAGGAATATTCATACTGGAAAATTCTTATGCATAAATATATGATCATGCAACTACTTTAGCCAATAAAACATTCATCCATATCTCACAGAAACTTTTCTAGATGCCTTCCATCTCTACCAGGACAACATTGAGATTGTGCACTAATCCAATATGTCAACAAATAGGTTTCATTCTAGATAAGTAGCAATGGAGAGTTGTATAG
>LPNX010435808.1:0-60198 GCA_001517045.1 Pseudotsuga menziesii | reverse complement strand
TTACTACAATCATAAATGGAAGAAATTATTTCCTCATCCTTCATCTTTCCCAACCTGAGGATTCCAGTCAGTGTCAAATATGATGACTGTATCAGTAGCCTGCAGATTTATTCCAACACCTCCTGCCCGTATGCTGAAGAAAAATGGATCACAAAATCCAATGTTATGGGTTTCTGAAAAAGTAAAATATCCCAAACTCTAGATTCTAAACTATAAAAATAAGATTTATGATTTACTTGAATCTGCACTCCCTAACTGAATACAAATGACATATTGCATCAATATAAACTCCAAAAGAACGTGGTTTTGGATGATACCATTTTTTATAACATATGCACATTTGTTCTTGCTTCTCTATTGGACATCTTGGATGGAAGAATGTGGAGGTATGAGAGACAGAATATAGTTCAGAAGCTTTCTTTGGTTTACAAGCCTGAGGTTATTATTAAGATTTTGGGATTTGCTCGAGATACTAGATCACAAAACTGTAAAAAACTTCATTGGAAACAAACAAGTCAGGGATCTGTTTTCAGAGGCTAGCAGGCAAGTAGTCATCTCTGATGGACATGAACGGCCCTACTCTGCAAATGACAGTGTTTCTGACTCCAGTAATATTCCTTTAGAAGGAGCTGTTGAAGTGCTTAGTTTTATTAAAGATTGCATATTTTCTCCAGATTGGCATTCTTCTATTTACAAAGAAGCCTGTCACCAACTTAATGAAGAACATGTCAGTGCTCTTTTACGAATGCTACAGCCACAACTTTCAGTTGATGAAAGAATGGAGGGGGCTGGTGTTTCAGATATGTCCTATTAAAAACACTTCCTTGAACATTTTCACAGAGCATGCCTTAACCTGTTACATGAACTTGTTATGAGGCGTGCCTTATCCATCGAACTTGAAGAACACCTAGTAAATCAAGTTCTGAAGGTAGAGGATGGGAGGTTTGCTTATACTGTTGATGCTCTTGTTCTTGTATCTCGCATTCTTATTATAAGGACATCCACAGGGTCCAGTTTGGGATATGACTCCTTAAGACTCAAAATCTGCAAAGGCTACGCTGGTTTTATTGTTGAGAAAGTGAAAGCTACATATTTTGGGTGCTTAAATATCCAAGAAGTTTGTGCAAGTCTTCCATCCCTATTTCATTTGGAAGTTCTTCTCATGGCTTTTCATTCTTCAAATGCATTTGAAAAAATCAAAATGGCAGAGAATATTTTTTCTACCCTCAGCAATGTAAGTTGACCTCCAGTGGAACTTAACAGCACACAATTGGTTTGCTGGTCTTTGCTAATTTCAAGACTGATGTTGATTCTTCGGCACATGATTCTCCACTCTACAACCTTCCCATCCTGGTTGATGTTCAATATAAGAAATAAGTTGATACAGATTACACAAGGAGGAACTTTTCAGCTTCCCACAGGAACAGGCTATTTAGAATCATGTGGTACAAAGTGTTATAAATGTGAATGAGGGAGTCAGAGGAAGAGTTAGCTCCTACCAGTTCTATTAGGAGACCCAGGTGGTTTGAGCAGACTTTGAGGGATGCTCGGGAGCATTTTGATGCACCCAGGAGCACATTCAGTGAGCGCAGGCCTCCGAGGAATTTTCCTAACTACATGGCCTTATACCTAAATCAAGCGCTTAGGATGTATCGCTATCAACTCGAGCAGAATAGCATGGCATGGAGGGAGATGGCTGGCATGAAACAACCTTACCTTCTATTTTACTAACCTACCTGCTTAAGAGATATATGCCCTAGAACACTTACTTAATGAATGCACTTAGGAGAGACAACTATAGACAGACCCGGAATTGGATTGCATGAAACAACAACCTTACCCATTTCCTTCACCCTAGGAGCATGGATGGAGTTATGCATTTTTGCATTAAAGATCCATCCACCTCCTCAATGCATGTCTTTTTGTGTTGGTTCTTTCATCTTCTTCGTGGGGGAATATGATTTAGGGCAAGAATCCAAACTATAACCAAGCTCAAATCGGCTGATACCAAGTTAGGCATCAGGTGAAAGGGGAGGCCTTAATTCATAAGATTAACCAGGCTTCAGGTGAAAGGGGAGTTATCTAATGCTCTGATCCATGACTTTTCGCGACTACCAAATACCCTTTCAATCCATTTTGGGCTTTCTCCTTTTCTTAAAATTGGTGGAAAGCCATTTTCAGTACGGGACCATTTGTTCTTCCCCTCAAACTGCTAGCTAGAAGGTCAGGTCTAAGATTAACCAGTCGATAAGAGACAATGAATTACTAACTGATGCACGCATCCAGAAACAAATTATTCCACAAGTCTTAGGGCCAATCACTGAAGCATGTCTAGTTTTCCCTGATCAAGCTGTTGTTTCGTATACCTCAACGAAAAGAACCTCTGACGTACCCAGAGAAATAGGTCCTCATAGACCCATGAATTAAGGCCTCCCGCAAGATCTGAAGAAATTATACTGTTGGCGAAGGCCCTCGAAAGATACTCAATATGAGAGATGCCCCAAAACAAGATAACCTTTCACCTAAAATCCTGTATATTAGAACATATAGCATTGATCCCCCCGCGGGAGGAGATCAAGAAGGATCCCGGCTGCTACCCCACCCTTTAACTCAACAATTTCCCTTCCTGCACATGCAGCCTTTGCACTATTGAATTTATCATCGAGGTAAGGTCGGTCCAATAGGTCCTGCCCTTACTTAATAGGTCACCTTTAAGTATTTTAATTACCACTAGTTCATCTTGTTTTCAACTCTGCAAATGAGAACTATTTGGCTGTAGCTGGGTATGAGGAATGCCAAGTTCTCACTGTCAATTCTCGAGATGAAATAACAGACCGTCTTGCAATTGAGCTTGTGGCTAGTTCCAAACTTTAAGACTTTTAGTGTTCTCATTAGGTCACTTGACACAAATGATAAGATGCAAGAAGCAAACAGGGTAATGAAAGAAATGCTAGTATTGCTCAGCCATATCACACTGTAAATTATGGATAATTTATTAATTTTCGAGGTATGGTAAAAATTTGACTACTTGAAAGACTCAAGAGAAATGGGAGAGGATTTAGAATCTGTTCCATTGGCCCTCAATTCGCTTAGTTGATCTACTTCTGGAGAAACTGTCTTGACTCTTGACAGTGGACTTATTCTGATTCATTTTTGAGGAATACAAGTTTAGATATTATCAGGTTGAGATCTTCTTCTGCACTTAACTGAGAACACAATCGGAGGGAAGAGGGCAAGGCTCTTCCACAGATTAGGTGGCAACTACAAAATAACCATAGCAACAATAATAATAATAGCTTACCATCCTTTCACTTCGATTCTTCTTGTACCATCGTCGAGATATAATGAGACATCAGTAACCCTCTCTTCCTTATTTAAGACCATCCCAACGAGGGTTACCTGCGCACCCAAAAGACATACATAGTAAGGCGATTTATTCCATAATACATAAACATCTTGAATGTTCAGTAAAAATTAAGAACGGTTCTTACATTGTTGACGTCAATGCCATCTATTGTAAAATTTGAATTCTCATCAGAGAGCTTCTGGGTTGCCTGGCTTATTTGTTTTACCATCAATGGAAGAATCCCGGTGCTGGTACCGATTTTCTGCAAAACCATCCATGCTTGATTGAATGTTGGGCTCCTTAAACTGCCAAAACATGCAGAGGTTGAAAACCCTAAAACCGCCTAAGCTGAGAGGAAAATCCGCTTACCCTCACAGAGGAAAAACCGCCTTCGTTAACTTGGGTGGCCTGAGAGGGCATAAAACCACCTCCTGAGAATAGAGAACCTCCATCCGACTGACTCTGCATGCCAAACATCTTTATTCTTTACTGTGTTAATCCCCACAGAGAACAAGGGTTTTTGGATGAAATTCACAAAGAAAATAATATCGGGTGCGAAGGATATGAAGTGTAATCAAATGACAATGGTGTCTGCTGCGAAGTCTTCACTGATATTGAGGATTTGAGGGCGGAGGAAAAACTCCCGCCAATTTTCTTCCCTCCATTTCATTCGCCACTTTGTGTTGAATTATATTGACTTACCAATGGAAATGAACCTATTTATTGTACACGAATGGAAACATAGTTATATATGCATAAAATGAAAAATGAGTAATAAATAAATATTAGGGAGGTAGTGTTTGATTATCCCTTGGTGGAGAACTATGGCACTTCATAATGTATGAGAATTAGGTTCTGATTCTTTGGACCTCGAGACACCTACTAATTGATTTGAAAGAATGGGTGCATGAGAAATAGTTCAATATTATTGATTAAAACTTTACAAAACTATTAATCATTTTTATTAATTTATAAAATAAATAAATTATCAATGGTTACTTTTATTTTCATATGTGATGCCTTGCGCTTATAGATATACTGTGCAGGATTATGCTTGTGAGCAAGTTATAGTGATCGCGTGTAAGAGCATAGAAATAGATAAAAATATGAACCTTATTCAGTACATGATTATAAAATACAAATCATATGACCTTTATGACTCAAAATTTTGAGATATTTTTACGATATAGCTTTTATGATTTCAAATATTTGAGATGTTTTTATTACATACATGATCATTGCATTTATTCACATTCTTAGAACTTCAATGGTATTAGTTTAAGTGAATTTGAATGGAGAACTATATTTAATTTTTATATATTAATATCCAAACAAATATAAAGGGGATAAGGTATAAACATGATTACATGCTATACATTTATATAGAAGTGAACATGATCAATTCAAATTTGACATGACGATAATAAAAATCCGTTCACAAATATTAAGTCAAGTGAATGACATTCAGATAGACACCTTTTAATTAAGATTAAAATTGATATGAAGCTTAATATCAATAAAAAATTAGTAGGGAGGCTCCTATTTTTATTTTATTATCCCTTGCATTTATTTTTAATGTTATAAAACTCTTTCAACAAGTAGTTTTCTCTTTCACTAACCACTGCTATTATAAGCAAACCTTTCTTTTTCTTTGGGTGGTGATTCTTTTACTGTGACATCAAAGTGAGATTCAAAATGACCCAACCAATGCTTTACTTGTGAACAAGTGTGAGCTTGTTACTCGACTCTCCTATGGACCTAAGTATGTTTCTAATGAGTAGTGACATGTCTTGACAATATGGTTCTCCTTCATTGCCAATGCATGAAAATGAAGTAGAAAGCATGTGACCACATGGCATGGTATTATTAGGAAAATGAGTGTAATATTGTAATTTTCTTCTTTAACAAATCCAATAGTATGAAATACACAACAAGCTATATAAAAATTCACTAGATTGTGTGCTCATTTGAGGTTGTGGGTACCTCTGATCAGTTCGTCTCCATTTCCAAAATAAACACAAACTTTATACCCACTGGCATAATGAACCTAATCTTCGGAAATGTGACGGCTATTTCAAAGGCACCGTCGCTTAAGCGACGCTTTCTAATTTTCTGTCGCTTAAGCGACGCTTGTGGCCTCATTCACAAAAAAAAATGTATCTTTGTGATTTTTGATAAGTTAAAAAAGAGAAATCCACGCGCCGTCGGATTTTGGATCGAAATGTAGTAGTGTCTCAGTTAAGATCCTAAGATCATATTGCTTAAATGATAAAAATCTAACAGTTCCACCATCACCCATACTTGATGAACAAGCTACACAATCACTAGTGATTCCATGAGTTATCTTAAGACCAGACCCACCTGGAACATAATGAAGGAAATGATCTAGTACCGACAAGAAGGAAACAACGCCTCCACCAAAGGACAACCCAGCAAGAGTTGGATCCATCCTGCCAGATTATGTCCTGCCCAGACAAGCTGATGCACCTAAGGTTAGACTTGGAAAAAATACAAAGTATCAATTGGTAGCACTAGCTGTATCGAAAGGATTTCGGGTAACGATGCATACAGTTCCAAACTTACAGAAGATGAGATGAAAGATTTCATAGTTGAAGAAGAAGAAGTTGATGAAAATGGTCTTCCTATGAGCAGGAAGAAATGAATTCCCAGAAAAGTACCTAGGATTTCGTCTTCAACTTTACAAGAATATCAAGATATATTTGGTGATGTTGATGAACGCTTGTCTTGTCGAAAGAAAGTTATTAGAGAACAGGGATTGGATGGTGTAGAAGACATAGATTACAACGGTTTCAAGAGACTGGAAAATGAGCTTGGGCCAAGTGTTTTAGCATAGAAGTACATGATAGTGAAGTACGATAAAATTCATGAAAAAAAACAATCCAAGAAGAAGAACTGAAATAAAAGACGTCATAGGACGATAAGCATCGATTGGATACAACTGTTACAATGGCTTGTAGCATTTTTATAGACGAAGGGATTACACTTGAGATTTTTTCAAAAGCCAAAGTATTTCAACTTGGAAAACTTATAGAGAACCTCCACAAGAGGAACATGGAATTGGAATTATAGGTAAAACCCAGCAAACCACCAAAAGTACTGGAAGAAAGAAGAAAGGAAAAAATTGAAGCTGCGACGAGAATAGAAGAGGCAAAAGTCTTTGTGCCAAGGTGGTTGAGCAATTTTATCAGTCATGGGAAGATTCGATCAACAATTAAGAGTTAGAAAAAGTAACAAAACAACTGGACACTATTGAGACATAGGTTAGCTAGCTGAAAAATGAAGTCAAGAAGCTTCCTATAGTAGAGAAGATGGCCAGGGATGTCGACATGAAGATACTACAAAAATAGGTCAGAAAACTATGAACACAACAAAAAAAGATACTAACAGGGTCACAGAGTTACAAGTAGAAGTAGATAAATTTAGAGGCATTATTAAACCTATACATGAGAAGGTGTGACAAGTTTTGGGGTCAGTAGGTCAAATAACCTCAAAACACCTCGGTTCTAAACTTGTGGAAACTTGAAGAAATCAGAAGCAGAAGTGTGATAGGAGACTGAAAAGGTAGTGAAAATATTCCAATATTTTCAAAGCAAGGTTGCACTTACTGAAATTTTAGACTAATGTGGCTCGGTACGAGCTACTGGTGAGTGTTGGGGTTTTGTTGACCATAGTAAAAGTAAGATAGAATTATACCAGAATTCTGGTCAAAATAATAAAGGTTCCAATCGCAAGACAAGAAGGAGTAGCGATGAAAGGAGCTACGATGGGAGAATTCACAACAGAAAGAACCACGACAGAAGAATAATAAAGCAGTCGAAAATCAGAGTTCGATTAGTTTTTGAAAGAGTTAGTTAGACTAAAAGCTTGCTTTTAGTAATAAATCATAATTGTATTTTTGGGTCGATAGTGCCTATCTTGATATTTAACTAAATGTATCAAAATAGAAAGACAACCTTTCAATTGACAATTGTTATTCAGTTGAAGGTTGGATCAAGAATTGTAAAATTCGTAATGCTTATAAAAGCATGACCCAAGCTGTGTGTGTGTGGGTCATGGTATAAGTTGAGAGAGAAGATAGCTGCTTAGAAAGAGGATTGATCCAGGATATGTGTGGATCGACAATTGAGAGAAAAAGATAAGAAATACATAGACCTAAAACCATAGAGAATGAGATGAGACAAATATGTCTGAATTGTAAAGAATATCTAAAGAAGAGTCTACAAGTTGAGTGCGTAGACCAAAGGTTCTAACCTATTTCTGATACCAGATGAATAGAACCTTAGTGGCTTTTCCCAGATGGGTTTCGACTTTAAATATTGTCTATATGTGTATGTGATATTTATGTTTATGTCAAGTGCATGTCTGTTATGAATGAAGTAGATATGAATATGTCGCACAGTTTTTGTTCTGAATAACTCATATATGTGTGTGTGTGTGTGTGTGTCACAACTCTAATGGATTAAACTATGATAAAGATTAATTTTAAATACTGTGATATATGTTGACGAATAAGTAGACAGTTATATTGAATGAATAAACAAGAATAATAAGTATAATTACTAGTTTCGGTTAAGTGACTGGGTAACGTAGTGTAAGGGTGAAAATCCCCCCCCCTAACTACAAAATCCTGGTTTTGGTAGTTCCCATTAAGATATCTTGGGTGAAACTTCATTTGCATGGAAGGTGTTGTGACGGAGTACTGCTCTATCAAGATGATATATTGGGATTTGTTGACAAATGATGAATCTGAACTTGGGTCGATCGAAAGCACGCTAACAAGATGTTAAAAACATGATCACACTGTGTGCCAAAGATCTTGTTTGGTATGAAATTAATTGAACAAATGGAAGCTTTGATTGTGTTTCCAAAATATCGTCCCATAGAGTTCTTGACTTCATTAGAGGGGAATAAAGGAACCGCGATGCTCCGTATAGTTTGATCCGAATAAAAACTAAAGAAACAGGGAAAAATAATACTGGTTCAATGAGTTATGAAGTGTGAGTATCCCCATAATGCATTATCTAGATGTTATTAATGATATTGCATTTATATTTGTTTGTATGTACTTGGAATTTCAATTTTTTTATGTAGTTATGCATGTTCATATGGCCCAGAGGACAAAATAGGAGAAAAAACAACTAAATATAAGACCTCATTTTCCAAGAAGAGGGGATGCCAATGCCATTTTATTGTTACGGTTATGGTTCAAAATACTGAGGCTGCAATATTGACACATAATCTGTATGAGCATGAAGACAAACAAGGATGGCCTTGTCATGGTCAGCATGACACTTCATGTGAGGTTAGCTCTCTGCATAATCCCAGGCTTTCAATGGACATAGTCTCCTATGTAGAATGTTTTTTCTTTTATGTGTTAGTTGAATTGGTGTATAAAATGCACCTAAAGAAACATGTTAAATTGGATGCAACAGTTCAGTTCGGGATAGGGAATTTTTCTTAAGAATAAAAGATGTTGTAAACATCTACTATTGTTTGAGCCAAGGAAACTATCAACTCCAAAAAAAAGTTGAGATGAGTGTGAATATTTGGTACCAAAAACATAAAGAGGATATTTTCTTAAACACCAATGGTGTAGATGTCCCTTTCATAATTGGAAATGAAATGGATGTTGGAAACAATGGTCAAGCTATCTCATAACAAATTTATAGCCATGGATTCAACATTCATTACTAATAAATATGGGGTATGTGTATTTTCTGTGATTGTTTTAATATGATCATTTAATATGTCTCCATTCAATTTCATTAATAAAGAAAGATTTTCTCTTCATGTGTTATTTGAGTATGGAAGCACCAACTTTACACACTAGTTGCATTTGATGGACAACAAAGTGGGGTACCTCTTGCATGGGTTGTTACATCACGAAATACAACTGAAGATATTGCAATTTGGCTGGATCATCTTATGCATAGGTGTTATGAACTACGTCCTAATTGGAAACACAATGAATTCATGGTTGATGATGCGTTGGTTGAGATAGCTGCATTGAGGTAACTTCATTCTTGTTACTATGCATTTCAAATTGAATTTATTATGAAAATTTTACCATTTAACACATTGAACTTGGCAGGAGGATCACATGGTGCAAAGCAATATTGTGTGTTTTGCATCTAAGAAGTGCATGGATAAAAAATGTGAATCATTTAGCTACTAGTCCAGAAAGAGAAAGTGCTATGTACAGTAAGTTAGGTTATATAATGAAATATTGTTCCAATGATGGTGAGATATACAATAAAAGGATTTTTCAATGAGTTTGCTGAAGAGGAGAAATTCTTGGACTATTTCCACAGGAATTGGGCTGCTGATGATAAGTTTCGTAAGTGCACATAATATTACTTTTTTATGGTTTAGTGTTTCATAAATATTAGATATTTCCACTAGCTTGGATTTTAACTTTTAGGGATGTGGGTGAAAGGATGTAGTGATATCCCACATGCAAATCAAGAAACCAATAATGTTGTAGAATCATAACATTGTTACCTAAAGACCAACTTTATCTCCAATCGATGGAAGAAATGTGCTCATTGAATGGATTGGTTATTGTATGTGCTCTTGAAAAATGTTGAACTTGTATATCGATTCAAAGAAATTCTGCAAGAAGAAGGATACTTGAACAACTACAGGAAAGAGAAGCAATTTGAGTCCTCAATGGAAAGAGCTAAAAGAATTCTACACAGTGATTGGTGCACTCACAAGAGCATAACTCACACATATTGGGTGAGGACTCAAATCAACTGTCATAAGAAGTACCTTATCACTTGGTATCGTGCAAATTTCATAGCGGGTTATTTCCCATGGCCTATTTGTGACAACATTTGCAAGCATTCTATAAAGGTAGATTGGTTGTATTTCCCTTTAGGAGATTCAATATCGGTACTAGATCATGATGCAACACGTGCTTCATTTGATACCCCTCATGAGACACAGGCACCAAAATTACATGTAGACAGTGATACAACTTTTATGGCCATTGACAGTGTTGATCCATATGTTGAGGGACTTCAATTAGTCAGGGATGAATTGTTTGGCTACCTATACCTACTTAAAAACAATCCTCCTATTACATTGAGAAAGACTAAGAAGTTAGTTTTTCTATTTAAAAAAATGTTGGATGAGGCCAACAATCCTCATATTATGAATTTTGAATTCACTATTGACTTGGGTCCTTTTGAGTTGTCTTTGAAGAGGAAGACACATTTCATTAATCCCAAAAATAAAGGCAAAAGAATCAAACAAGGTAGTGGCTTGGAAATTGATCCATTCCAGTTTCAATATCTCAACAAGCGGGGCTGTCTTCGCTACAATAATGCATCATCAATGTTCATAGGTTAGTTTCATATAGTGAAATGATGTATGTGTTTGTATTAATGTATCTAGACATAATCAATTGAAAACCTTGCAGTGTGCGGATGATTGGAGAGGGGTCACAGTCTACCACGATTCCTCCAAAACAAAGATGTAGATGAATGCAACACTAGTCGGGTCCACCTACAACCCTAGGTACGTCACTGCATGGGACTATTAATTGATGAATGTATGTTTTCATGTGCATAGTGTTTTTTGTGACAAATTTGGATCTGATGACTTTACATGATATGCATGTGTTCTCCTCCCATGGTTCTTCCATTTGGGGAACATGATTGGTTGCTTGAGAACACACCAATTGATGGTTTCCATGGTTTGGCAGATGCCCTACCTTATACTCTTTAGCATATCAGTTGTTACTTTTTATTTTTGACCTCTTTTTATTAGAGTAGTTAGAAATAACTAATTGAAAACCTTGTGGTGAGTGGATGCTTACATAGGAGCCATAATATACCATGGTTTCTCCAAAACAAAGACATAGACAAATGCAGCACCAATCGGGCCCACCAACAACCCTGGGTACACTTCATGGGACTTACAATTAATGAATATATGTTTTCATGTGCATAGCATTTTCATGAAAAAAATGGCTTCGATGACTTTACATGACATGCACAGATGCTCCTCCCATGGGTCTTCCATTTGAGGAACATGATTGGTTTCTTAATGTCACATGCCCCAAATTGCAAAATCATTTTATGTTTTAAGAGACATTATGTTATAATTTTATTATAAAGTTTGCAATTAATGACCAGGTGGGGTCAAGGATAATTGCATGTAATTGATGAATATTTTATTAATTAATAAATGAAAGATGAGACAATAGCTTAAGTAGGATGTTAAATGAGTGTTTTATTGGTCACTTGGTGGAATAGGTCGGGTTAAGAGCAGATTGACACTTGGTAGCATCCTCAAACTACTTCCAGCTATTGCAAGAGGCAACTTCCCTATTTTTGTGATCATGTTCCCCAAGAAAGTGGAACAAGAGCAGGTGGTTCATTAAGTGAAAAATGACCCAAAAGACCTAGGCATGCTAATAAAACTTTCCATTGAATTCAGCTGGGGATCCTCATTCTTTACTTATGAAAATTCTAAGTGAATTTAGTGCACAAGAAAATTCGATGGAGGGGACAAGCTGAAGTTTTCTTTGAGTGAAAAGTGTTGAAGTTCTGAACTAGTGCAGCTAATTTAAGTTGAGTTCATACTACTACAAGTAGAACAGATTACTGTTGAATACTCAGTAGAGTTGGAGAGGTTTACTAAACCAGTTATTTCACCTAGTTCTTTCAACCAGGAGGACCAGTAGACAGGCTCGGGGGTCCTAAGATTTGCAGTCAGCTATCTCTAGGAGTTGGTTGGGAGGAACGTGTTCCTTAAGTTGTTGTCTCCTCTGCTACATTTACAGGTTCTACATGTTCTTTATAATTTCTCTATGTATACTTAGGATCAAGAACATGAATGAATTTAGGAAGTAATATGTTAAGGTTTTGTTCCTTTGTTATTAGAAAAATTGAAGGAAATCTTTTACTATGAAAAGATAGAGAAATTCTGGATTGGGTATGGATTAGGATAAATGATTACAGTAACTTCAAATTTTACTGATGGATAAAATACCTAACTACATTTTTCCACACCTTCAAGAAGGTAGTACTCTAGTACAGTAGGTTAGATTAAATTCTGATAGATAATCAAATGAAGTATGCAGGAATGTGTTTATTTAGCTTCCATAGGTTTTACAGGGTTAATCAGAAGAAAGATTTTCTATTTCAGAAATTTTCCTTAGACAGAGTACATGATTATAAAAATAAACAAAATTGTCTCTAAGAAGAATCTAAAAAAAAATATACACAGTCTGTGCTCTTATTTACATAGTAAATAAATTATTTGATATAAGCCTAATTATTATAAATATACATAGTAATTAAAAACATTATAAGAACAGAAAAATAAATAAGCAGGAATAATTTAAAGAAAACAGTAAAATGAGGCTAGTAATCACTTATATAATCTCATTACTAATCTAAGTAAGAATCAAACTTTAAACACATTCAATTAAATATTAAACTCTGTAAAGATTTAAAAATAATTAAAATTTTATAAAAACCCTAATTTGGAGAAACTGTCAATTATGACCTTCATTTCCTTCTCCTTTTCCAAAGTAGGGTTAATACAGTTTTACCCATAATTAATTTAAGTATAAATTCTTCATTTATACAAACACAATTATCTATTTTTATAAATACATAGAGTTAAATAAACTTTTCACAGAAACAGTATTAAGCTGTTTGTCAAATAATAAACTGAGACTAATCAAGTACATACCTTTTAAATTTTCCAACCCAAATACACAGTAAAAATTCAGGTTGTATTAACCAATCCTTCTTTTAATTATTTCCTGAAATAATTGTTTTTACTGACAGAGAAAAACTCAAACTTTGTTTTAAAAACCAACTTTCTGAACTATTTTTCTTCTTTCAAGCAAAATCGAAAATTATAGATTTAAATAGAAAATAAAAACCTTTTCTAAAATCATAAACCATTCTTCCTTCAGATACTAGTACTGTAATAATAAAGAAATTCCTTTTAATTTAAAATTTAAAATTTAAACAAAAAAAAAATTGAAAATTATCCAAACAGAAAAATCTCACAGCTGCCATTGTTTTGTTTAAACCACAGTATATATTACTGATTATATAATATATAACACAATAATATTTAAATCTTATTCAAAACGTAAATAGCTTCTAAACCTTAACTAGCATAATTAAAATTCCACAAAGGTCGCGGCTTCAAGCCTCTCCAAAAATCAAATACTGTGGATAAATCAAGTTACGGCCATTGGCCCTTACAATATTTTTGAAATAAACTACACCATGTTGCAAAAATAACTGTAGGTAAAAGAAAAACAAGTTACGGCCATACGACCTTCCCAAAAAATCAAATTTATCATAGCCACGACCAAGCAGTATTTCAAATCCAAGCGAACAGTATCAACCAAAACACCATACACCCATCTTAGGAGGAACCTTAGGTAGGACCGAGGCTTACCATTTGCTGAAGGATCTTGAAGACCTCCTCTTCGTTGGAGTCTTCGAGCCATAGTATGAAACTCTTCTTCTGAGATAACCTGCACACCCATTAAAGAATGGTTAAGCTTTATGTATATAAATTAAAATAAAAAGAATCTAGCATTAACACTTGTGGCGAATACAAGATTAGAAAAGATGAGCTACCTGGAGGAGTTTTACTTCCAGCCGCACCTTAACTTGTTTACACAACATTTTTCAACCAAGTGAAAATCCCTTCACACTAGCAATCGGAAAGTAAAGACAGATAAGCCCACACTCAACAGGAATGTTCAAATCAAAATCCAAGGCCACACCATGATGAACCCGAAATCGAGCCCACACTACAGAGTTCAAAACTGAACAAAAGTATGAAGGTAAGCGCTCGCAGAGGCAAAGAAATGGCGTCAAAGGCCTCACACATAGAGTAAAGAGATCACAAGGAAGAACTCACACATAGAATAAACATACATGTAGAGATAAGGAGTGGCTTCAAGGCTTATGCGGCCATGAGCTTGCGGCTCTCCCTCTCCACAACAGTAATAAAAAAGATAGGACAAATGCAAAATTTTAAGGTTTAGGGAGACTCATATCGTGAAGTTCCAAAGTCAAAACCCTAACCAATAATCATCTACCACGTGGAGTTAAATATATTTTCGAGTTGTGGGTTTTTCATTATAGTTCGAGACCCAATGGAGCAGCCTACACACAAAATGGTTTTATAAAAACTTTGGTTAAAAAAATTATTCAATTCAATCAATATATTTTTATTATAAGATGCATATTATAATGATAAAGAAGAATGTTGGGAGGTAATCTTCGCATAAACTAGGGTTTGCAATTATATTTTATAAACCATGTAATGGGTAATAACTTATTGGAAAAGAATCATTAACTTTGCTAACATTATAAATAAACACCTTGTCATAAACTATAGGACTTGTAAAAAGACATCGTAGAAAACCTACGACAATACATTGGTTAAAAACACTTATATGTGTAAGTTTGCAAGTATAGAAATATTCATAGTTTGATTCTTAGTATAAGTATTAAAACTTAGTTTTGTTATAGGGTAATAATTTTTACACCATATCTCCTTGTGAGATGAAGGTCATGCGAAGGCTAGATTGGATAGATTTTGTAGGAAAGGATCTTTTCATTCCTTACACAAAACAACAATACTATTGTTTAACAATATAATGTTCTTATTATTGCATTTCTACCTGGTAAGTACTTGAATAGTTAGTAGGTATTCTGCACTAAATCTTTAGTTCCATGTATGAATGTCAATCATTATATCTTATGACTATACCTAGATTTAGGTTTTCCTAGTTTACATAACATTTGAATATTGTTGAGACAAATACATATGAACTATCACTGGTAACAAGTAATAAGGCATCAAATGACCTGGAATACAAATTTATCTTTCACTATAATTGTATATAGGACCTAAACTGATAATAAATAGATGAAAGTTTGATGAACAAGTTATAGTTGAAGCGAGGTAGAAGAACAACTAGATTTGTGTTCAGATTCTCCAAATACTTATGCTTAGAAGAAATTAAATAAAATGTAAATATACAACTCAACGATACCTCTTTTATTTTGATCAAAGCAATAAATTAAACAAATATACTAGCATTTTATTTTATGCTAGTTGAGATAATAATCTCGATCCGGAAACTGGTTACACAACGTCTTACCTGTAAAAGACCTGTAAAAGAAGCATCAGTTCACTGCATTAGCTAGAAAGCTAAGTAAGCCTTGGACTTAACTAAAGTTCCTTCATATTCACAAACAGTAACAACAAACTTTATCACTTAGAAATTAAACAGATGTTTCAGTTCATATTATTCCTAATCATAACCTGCTAAATCAAATCTTTAACAATGATTTATGAAAGAAAATATTTAAGTATGCAGATCTAGAATTTAATAAAGGAATTAGTTCTAGTTTAACCCTGATTATGTTAACTGTTAACAGTTAAATGTCCCTCAGAAGTGACGATTGTAAACATTTAATGTCATAGGAAAAATTTTAAATTTTTACGAATTTTTGGAGTATTACACTTAAGAACACACTAATCAACAGTTTCCATGGTTTGGCACATGCCTTGCCTTATACTCTTTAGGATATCAGTTGTTACTTTTGATTTTTAGCCTCTTTTTATTAGGGCCAATCAAGTCCACCTACAACCCTAGGTACACTGTATGGGGCTCCCAATTGATGAATATATGTCTTGATGTGCGTAGTGTTTTCATGATAATACTGGATATGATGACTTTACATGAAATGCATAGTTTCTCCTCCCATGGGTCTTTTGTTTGGGGTTCACAATTGGTTTCTTGAGAACACACCAATCAACAATTTCCATAGTTTGGCACTTGCCCTGCCTTATACTCCTTAGCATATATGTTGTTACTTTTGATTTTCAGCCTCATTTTATTAATGTATCTAGACATAGCCAATTGACAACCTTGTGGTCTGTGGATGCTTGCAGAGGGGCCGAAATCTACCATGGTTCCTCCAACACAAAGATGTAGATGAATGAAGCACCATTTGGGTCCACCTATAACCCTAGGTACACTGCATGGGACTCTCAATTGATGAATATATATGTTTTCATGTGCGTATCATTTTCATGACAATACTAGCTCTAATGAATTTACATGACATGTATAGGCTCTCCTTCCATGGGTCTTCCATCCAGAGAACACAACTGGTTTCTTGAGAATACACAAATCAACGGTTTCCATGGTTTGGCACATGCCCTGCCTTATACTCTTTAGCATATCAGTTGTTACTTTTGATTTTCGACCTCTTTTTATTAGTTCATATAGACATAACCAATTAAAAACCTTGTGGTGTGTGGATGCTTGTAGAGGGGACACATTCTACCACGATTCCTCCAACAAAAATATGTAGATGAATGCAGCTGCCAGTCAGGTCCACCTACAACCCCAGGTACACTACATGGGACTTCCAATTGATGAATAGATGTTTTCATATGAGTAGCATTTTCATGATAATACTGGCTTTGATGACTTTACATGACATGCATTATAGGAAATTTGAGGTCTAAAATGGGCCTCCTAAGGAAAATGATAAAATAATAGTTAAAATAAGAAAATAATAGTTATTAATTTTGGAGGAAGAATGAAAAAAACTACTTTTTTTGTTCGTATTTTCGACATATCTACGTGTGTTTTTACTGAAATTTCAAGTGGGAGAGCTCGTTGGATACAGAATTTAATTACGCATCCAATGAGTACCCACACTGCATACTTTTGACGGACCCTTCTCCCCCAAAAACAAGAAATTCCTGAAAAACTGTGATGATGACATCATCATCACAGGTTTTCAGGTATTTCTTGTTTTTGGGGTAGTAGGGTCCATCAAAAGTTTGCAGTGTGGGTACTTGTTGGATGCGTATTTAAATTCCACATCCAACGAGCTATCTCTCCTGAAATTTGAGTAAAAACACAAGAGATATGTCGAAAATACGAACAAAAAAAATAGTTTTCTTTTATGACAAATATGTCAATTCAACCATTATGGTTGACTCATTTTATTGAAATTCTATTGGTTTTTGAATTCCAACTCACAAAATTTATTGTTGGCGCATTTTCTTATGAGGCCAATTTTAGACCCCAAATTTCCTCTAATGTATAGGTTATCCTCCCAAGGGTATTCTGTCTAGGGAACATGATTGGTTTCTTGAGAACACACCAATCGACGATTTCAATGGTTTGGCACATGCCTTTCCTTATACTCTTTAGCATATTCATTGTTACTTTTTCTTTTGAGCCTTACTTTATTAGTGTATCTAAACATAACCAATAGAAAACCTTGCGATGTGTGGATGCTTTCAGAGGGGCCATAGTTTGCCCTGGTGCCTCCAACACAAACACGTAGACGAATGCAGCACCATTCGTGTCCACCTATAACCCCAAGTACATTGCATGGGACTCCCAATTGATGAATATGTATTTTCATGTTAGTAGAGTTTTCATGACAATACTGGCTTTGATGGATTTACATGACATGCATAGGTGCTCCTCTCATGGGTATTCCATCCGAGGAACATAATTGGTTTCTTGAGAACACAGCAATGGATGGTTTCCATGGTTTGGCACATTCCCTTCCTTATACTCTTTAGCATATTGGTTGTTACTTTTTTATTTTCAACCTATTTCTATTAGTGTAGCTAGACATAACCAGTTAACAACCTTGCGGTGTGTGGATGCTTGCCGAGGGGCCACAGTCTATAATGGTTCCTCCAAGACAAATACGTAGACAAATGCAACACCAGATGGGTCCACTCACAACCCCGGGTACACTGCATGGGACTCCCAATAGATGAATATATGTTTCCATGTGCATATAATTTTTGTAATAACAGTGGCTTTGATAAATTTACATGAAATGTGTGAAAATGAATCCCAAGCTTAAATCAATTGAACTCACAAAATTGCTTGTAAAACATGCATAGATTCACTCAAATTGGAGAGTGTATGTGGTGCATAACACAAAATTTTATTGAATAAGTTTATCTCAGCCAACCTCATGAATTCATAGGATGTCCAAATATATAATTACATCAGATATTCAAATGCCTAAGGATGCAAGTTGAATCAACACAAAAGAAAGCTTACTAAAAAGTCAAAATCCCCCCTAAGTGCATAAATCACTTTCCAAATCTATCAAGAAGGTCACATATGTGATGAATGAAGTGTATCAATTGATAAGTTAAGGAAAGTGGATAAACTCATGCATTTGGAAGAGAAAAATATGGAGGATGAGTTCTACAAAAAGCAAGGCAATTGCCTTAGGACTAACTTTCACCTTTTTCCTCGAAAGCAATTGAAAAGCAGTCCAATTCTGGATAAGGTAGGAATGCGAAATTACTAAATTGGGAAGTCTAATGGGTTCTAATAACATTATCCAGAATATTTCAAATGTGCTCCTGTAGGAATTTTAGTTAAGTTTGACCATGTGGTGCAAGTGCATGGAAACTAGCTAGTGTAGGACCTAGGAATTTAACAAAAAATGATTAAATAATATATCCTAAGTAAGGGAATGGTTTTAATTATTCTAAAACCCCCTATTAATCCTGACTTATGTGAAATATCAGAAATATATCAGAGATATAGGGCCTAGCAACAAGGCTTTGTCACCCTTTACATATTGCTTGTCCATACAAAACATGGAAAGAGGCAAAACCACAAAGGGGAAAATCCTCCCTTAAACATGGACATGAACAAAAGTTTCTGAAATATTGTCTTCAATCAGTATTCACCATATGAATAGCTATCTCCAACAAAATTTTTATATTTCTGAAAGTCTTCTCCGAAAACTCCTTTGTGCAGATGTTTGCAACTTGCTTAGATGATGCGCAATAGTGGAGAGCAATGATCCCATCATGCACAAGTCCTCTGATGTAGTGCATATGGATCTCTATGTGTTTGGTTCATTGAATCTATACTGGATCAATTGATATTCAAATAGTACTTTGGTTGTCACAATAGATGACTATAGAAGTCTTAGATTCAATGCTAAGCTCTCCAAGTATACCCTGCAACCACACACATTGAGTAGATGCATTCACAACTCCTTTATATTCTGCCTCTGTAGAGGAAAGTACAAGGGCATGTTTATTTTTACTTGACTAGATGATTGGACCATATGAAAGAATAAACACATATCCAAAATTTGTATTTTTATCAGTGTTATCGCCTGCCTAATCAGAATCAATAAAACCAACTAACTCTAGGTCATATTTTGCAACATAGTGAATCCCATGTGTCTTTGTTCCTTGTACAAAGTGTAAGATTATTTTTTCTGCCCTCCAATGGATGTCACGAGGATGATCCATGTGTCTAGATTCCATACTCTCTTCATAATATATTTCAGGTTTATTATGAGTCAAATAATGAAGACACCCAACCAGTTTCCTATATAGTTTGTTGTTTACCAATGGAGTTGAATTTGCATATTCAAGATTAACCCCTGAAAGGAAAGGAGTCTTTCTTGGCTTGTAATACTTCATGTTGAACTTTTTTATTAGGTCTGAAGCATACTTAGATTGATGTAATTTGATTCCAAGATCTGATTGAGAAATCTCAAGCCCAAAAAATTGGCTCAACAATCCCAAATTTGTCATGGAGAAAGCATGGTTGATTGCATCCTTCAAGGAGGTGATTTATTTCATGAAAATTATTGTGATCCGAAGGGCATCCACATAAAAAAAATAATTATGATTGATCCATGAATCATATTGAAATATACATTTGGATCAAAATTGCATCTACTAAATCTCAGTGATAGCAGAAATCCATCAATCTTAGCATACCAAGCTCTGGGAGCCTGTTTTAGCCCATATAGTTATTTCTTCAACCTGCACACAAGAGATGGATTAGTAAAAAAACATTCTAGTTGCTGTAAATATATCTCTTCTTTTATATCTCCATGTAGAAAGGGACTCTTCACATCCATGTGATGTACCTCGCATTACTTGGAAGCTACAATGGCCAAAACTAGTCTTATAGAGTCCATCTCTGCCACTGGTGCAAAGGTCTCATTGTATTCAATGCCTTGGAATTGGGACAAGACCTTAGACACTAACCTTTCCTTATACTTTAAAGGAGATCCATCAGCAACAAAATTTATCTTGAATACCCATTTTCACTTGACTAGCTTTCTCCCTAGTGGGAGATTGACTAGTTCCCATGTCTCATTCTTATGGAGCGAATGGTATTCCTCTTTCATGGTTGTTTTCCATCTTGGATATTCTGATGATTCTTCATATGTTTGTGGATCTGATCCAACCATTAGATAACACTTATCACAAAAGATAAACCTTATGCCTAGGCTGTATGATGAAATGAAACCGGGTAATAAGCCACCTCGAGCATTCTTTTGCTCTGAAATAGTTCCATAATAGCCCAAAATTAATTATTTCTTTATTTAAGACTCTCCTTCACTAATCCAATTTGTTTTAGTCCCACTATATGTCTCAAATATCTCTTTTTAGTATGCCTCCACTCTGACCTTTGCCTAATATGCCTCCACATTGAATGACACATTCTAATCCACCATGCCCGACTTCAACATTTAATCAGGTAAAGAGGGAGTGCTTAATGTAAAAATTTTATTTGTGAACGTGGGTGCCCAAATATGAGGCTCTCCAAAGTGGGTAATCAAAAATCAAATCACAAGCAACCCTTAATAAAATATATTATTTGTGAACTTGTGTGTAACCGTATGAGGCCTTCAAAGTCGCTAAATGAGAATCAAACCATAAGAAACCCTCTTTTAATATTTGAAGATCCATGATGACTTATAAGTCCCAACTTTTCCCCTTTATCCGAATTTCTCAAAAGTCACTTTATTAAAAAGGTTTAATAGGACAAAATATTATACTAGTTTAAAATTCTAAAAGGGAAAACATGGACCAAAAGGAAAATTAGATTATGCCAACAACAATAACATGATATTCATGGCTAGGGGTAAGGGAATTCCTTATACTTATCCATCACACATCCATACATCATACCACCCCTTTGAGTAATCGATAAATGGATGCCACATGTCATACTAAGAGAACTCATTTTATCAGATATTGTTCTTACTCAACACTTTTTTCCACCAAACCTCTAACCACCACCACATTACTTGGATATTTTATCATTGACCCTACACATGTTACATAAACGAGATGATATTATAATTAAAAAAAAATTTGAGCATTGTTGTTCAGGATTAAGTACCCTTGTAACCTAGGGTCTGGGGTTACCAACTTACTACTAACCTTGCAGACAATCAACTTTACCAGAGAATGGAAAGGGAATAGGAAGAAATTCTTGACTTACCCGGTAACCGACGGTTGATCCAAGCTTGATCTTCTCCTACTCCTCTTCTCTCCAAAGCTTCCAAGGATGCACCTCTTTGACCTGTAAAGAGCAAATCCTTCAAGTAATATATCATGCATGTATATATTAGAGGTTAGATAAAAATATATCAAACATATAATCAAATACATTCATTAACCACAATACATGAAATAGACTCAACAAAAGGTTGGAAGAAGAATTCTCTTTATTAACAATCAGTGAATGAGATAAGAGTACAACCCAGCTTCTGAGACAAGGAATCCTCTACAACCAAAGAACTCTGAGTTCTGCTGCTCCAAGACTTCTGAAGATATACTACTAGCATAACTTTGCTCTCCAATCTTGATTGATTATTACCCACCCCAAGGCATCTATTTATACTTTGGGAAATAGAGTAGTTTCAAAGGTTGGGGCAGTTGAAATAGTTGGGGTAGTTAAATATTAGGGCCCAACTAATCTCAAATAATCATGTTTTATATTTTTTAAATCCAAACTAAGATTTATGCAACTATTGATATAGGCAACCCACGTATGACACGCGAGTTGCTCGAAGGAAACTCATGTACGCTGTTGTACGTGGGTTGCAATGCAAATAGTTGCATACAGTACGTGAGTTGCAATGAAGATGGTCATGTACGCAAATAAACACTTAGAAAACTATATAGAAAGCTGGTTCAATAGGTAAATTCATCCTAAGTCATGCCCATCTATAGTGCTTTGGCAAACTTTAATCCTAGTTTGTCCTTTTTTGTACCAACATAAAGAATGTCAGCACTCGGATGGAGAAGTGCCATTTGGGTTGATAACAGATGCCCCCTAATGTGTGAGGTCAGAGGGAAGTGATGGACGAAATACATTATAATCATTATCTTGGAGAACTCAGAGGTCCAATGGAGTAGAGGAAGTAGCTAAAAAAAAATACATAGTAATGTCATATACAAAGTCATATCAGAGGATGCCATGTTCAATATACTAGAACACTAGCTCCTTTATAATATTTGAGTACATCATATGATACGGGTTCAAGAACATGTATATTACAAAGGTGGATCGAAGCCACAATATACAATAATTATGAGTCTTCAAAGATCTAGAAACTGTGTAAATGAACACAACATAATCTTGCGCAACTTAGGCCATAGATATGAACCTAAGGTCTTCGTCAAAAATACAAAAAGAACCAGTACAATCCAGGCCATGTGAATAGATGTGTTGAAGTCAAACATGGATAGGATTCAACAGATTGTCAACCAATAGGTGATAATTGACAACTGAAGCAAAGGAATTCACCAATAATGAAAGTGAATCCTAAGGTATTATTGTAAAAAACTCTAGGTCTTCATCATGAGGAAGTGTTGGTGAGAAACCATACTTTGATGAGGAAGGCAATAGATCCTCCAACAGATCACAAGAGTGACTAGGAATTGGATAAAGGAAGGGATACACAAGTAATATCAAATAGGACAATGATGGGATCAGGATATAAATCAGATGAAGGGATAAGTCCTTGAACAGTGAGCATGACACAAAGATGACCTAAGGTAGCTTTAAACTTTGTAGATAATACAACTAGACTTATCTGTCATGTAGAAGACATGATCAAATTCCCCAGGTATAACGGACAAGAGGAGGAGTAAGAAACTCAAAATGATAGCTGTAATGAAAGTGAACACTGAGACATGAGTATTAGAAAGTACAAAGAGTGCTATTTTTAAGGAAGGCATGCTGCCACTGACTGAGAATCAAAAGAAAACTTCTTCCTTATCTTTCCTGTTAAATTTTAACGAGTCCAAGAAAGTCAACTCAAATATCTCTTCATTTTTTACAACCTTGAAGAGAAGAGGGAATAATGCTTGATAATGTCACTGATTCATGGATTTTATGAGCCCGAACTAGTACATGCTCACTTGGTGTTTTCATATTTAGAGATTCTGAAAACTCCGAAGAAGACTCCAAGGGTGTCCTTTTTCATCCAATTTAGTCTCTTGAGGCCGGAAAAGTATAAAACATACCACAAAAGAACTCTCTTAACTTTCGTAGAATAAAAGGTGAACCTTTTTCGTACTTAGTCAGGGAGGTCTGAAAAATGTTAAATTACCACCTACCTAACACTCCTTCGAGAGCAGCATATAGCTTGAGTTTTACGAGTGTGAAGGAAAGCAAGATCACTCGGAAAGATCCATTTGAGTATGAGGAATGGGGCTTACAACAATAAATTCTATGTTTTGTTCTTGGTGTTTAACGAGCATGACAAAGACATAAAGTACACTCGGAATCTTTTTCATGTTTAGGTCCAGAGCACGAAAAAGAGAAAACTAAGCTCATACCGGGTGTTCCTTTTCCGTAAATTTTATCCCTCAGGTTCAAAAAAGTGATAAACCTATACCTGAGAATACTCTTCTCAATTTCAAAGAAAAGAGAGCGTTTCTTTCTCATATTATTGCACATGGTCCAAGAAAGTGATAAGCTACCACCAATGTGGATGCCCATTCACATATTCTTAACGAGTTTGAATGGGCAAGTTTACTCGGTAGTCAAGTCTATTTTAAGGAGTTAGACCTGGGCCTAAAGAAACTCCATATCTTTCCTGTGAAGTTTTAATGAGTCTGGAAAAGTAAACTCGTGTCCTCCTTACTGTTTTTAACGAGCTCAAAGGAGAGCAGAAAGAATGCTCTAAATGCGAGGAGACGAGTGTCATAGACAGGTGAAACTAGTTCCAAGCGCAAGGAAAAAACCTATGCATAATGAAAGGAACATGAGCAAGATAAAGACACTCGGGGAACATATCCTGAAGGTAAAGGGTGTCAAGTTGCAAAGGAAAAATGATACAAGCCTGAGCAATGATGAGAGCAAAGATGAGGGCTTATACAATGAGCTAAAAGCATGGAAGCCGGCATCAGGCTCATAAGCGTGAGTAGGGTACATGCAAATGCAGTTACAACTAGAACAACAGGGAAAGGCCAGTAAACAGTTGTGAATCCAACTAAAAATCTTGTCTCCAAGAAACAACAACATCAGAATCACATTTAGAATACAAGATCCGATGCAGGTCAGTTTGGCAGAAACACATGTGACTTTGATATCTCCTACAAAAGGAAAAGTCAAGGCAGAATCAACTGAAGGAGATTCTATAGCACCAAGGATTTAGGGTTTATAATCAGTAAGATTAACCTCAGAAGGAGAGAAAAAATCAACAAGGGAGATAGAGTCTGCAGGAACAAACTCAGTATCACAAGAGTTGAAAATTTCATAAGAAAAATCAAACTCATCAAGATCACTAAATTGTTGTTCAAAGGAAGAGTCAAAAGACTCAACAAGGCCAACATAAGAAGAAAGGTCGGGATTACTAGGAAAATCAGGGTTAGACTTAGTCACAACTGAACCGACATCCATAAGAAGGTCAGAATGTATCAAAGACTCTAGGAAGACTTCATCCGAAGGAAGGAGATCATCTGAGATAAGACACATGTCTAAACTTTCAAATGGATCAACGGAGTGGAGAGAAGGATCCATAGTCTGCATAGGATGACTCACCTGGTCAACTGATGGTACCAAGTCCCAAGAAGGTAAGCATGAAAACAAATGTTGCTTCTCAGTAGCAACTGAACGCAAAGGACATGAGGCCGCATAGCTCACCTATGGCAGGGTAGTGTCTATAGAAACACTAGGAATCAATAAAGGAAAGACCCGGTCTCTAGCTGGGTCAGGAGACAGATCAAAAAAATCTAACTGATCAATAGTGACAATTTCTTCACCATGATTAAAGCACATCACATGAAAGAATGTTGACACCACAGTTTCATGGCATAGACATAATCACATCTGAGGAGCATATTGAAGTCCAAGGGATCTTCTATCACCATGAAGTCAACTAAGACAGTCTTCCTACCCAAAGTAACAGTTGTTTGAGCAAGAGTTCCCAAGGATATACAAGTTCTTCTATCAAACGCCAGTAACTGACTAGCAGTCGACACAAGGCTGGGAGATCCCATGCCTTGCTAAGCACAAGAAGACAAGATACTAACTGAGGCTCCTTCATCAACAATACAACAAGCAATCATGTATGCTTCAACTTTGACCTTTATCTGGAAAGGTGCATCAGAAGGAAGGTGCGGCTCAACTAGGCTATACCAATCAAAGGAAGCAATCCGAGAGCTTGGTGGGGGTTGATCCGAAATGAGTTCAGTGCCCCCTTGTTCAGTAAGTTTTGAGCTGACAGTAAATAAAATGTGACTAGTAGACACTTCACTCTCCAAAGGAAGAGTGGGATTGATCGACAATGGAATCGATTCAACTGCTTCGTGAAAGTCACTCTCCGAAGGGAGAGTGGGATTGACCAAATGTGACATTGGTTCAATTACATTAGGATCACCCTCCAAAAGAAGAGTGGGATCAACCAAAGCTGAGATTGGTTTGACCACTTGATCAACCAAAGGTTTAATAGGTTGTTGAGAAACTATAGGTTGTTCAGGAGAAGGAAATTCTTGAGTTTTAGACCACACTCTTTGCACCTCTGTTATAGTAGGGCACTGGTGAGTAAGATGATCTCCCTCACATAACTTACAAGGGAACTTAAGTTTGCACTTCAAATGACCAATTTTCTCAATGGTGTCAACATGACTAGTAGTGGCTAACTGTTTTCTCTCAGCATGAGCTATAGAGGCTGAGAGTATCCCCCCAGCATGACCACCAGAGGCTGGGTGAGTTGGTCCAACCTGACTAAGAGAGGCTGGTTGTTGAGAGACTTCAGGATGTTCAAAAATGGGATGACCATGAAACCAAACTCTTTTGACCTCTTTGATATAAATGCATTTATAAGTAAGGTTGTATCCCTCACAAAGCTTACAAGGAAACTTGGGCTTGTGTTTTGAATATGAAGTCTTTTCAACAATGTCAACATGACTTGCAGTGGCTGACGGATTGTCTCCAGCATGAACCATAGAGGCTGAGAGACTATCCCCAGAATGACTTGTAGAGGCTGAGAGATTGGGTCAAACATGACCTACATAGGTTGGATGAGCACCACCAGCATGAACAACAGAGGTTGAATGGCTAGGATCAACATGCTTTGTAGCAGTTGAGTGTGTGTCCCCAGCATGAACTTCAGAGGGTGGGTGGATTAATACAACATGAATTGTAGAGGTTGGATGGGGAGATTCAACTTGAACATCAAAGGTTGAATGGGTTCCCCCTTGCTTATGTTCCTTCTTCCTATTCCTCCTTCTTTTACTCCTTTTAGACTGTCGGTTACTAGTATCAGTACTTTCACTGCATGAGGTAGAAGGAGTAGGAGAATCAACTACAGGTGAAGGGGAAGCAATGTTTTGATGCCCTTAATATAAGGATCTTACTTGAGAAGCATCAGGAGCATTCAAGACAGTTGGAGTGGAAAAAAGCCACACCGGTAGCCCTAGGGTGAATCCAAGCAGATTCAAGGTGGCCATCAAAGGAACACCAACATTCCCTGTGAGAGGAATAGTACAAGGAGTTCCCAGCATGAGGATCTCTTGGTTGGTGTTCAAAAGGGTGTTAGCCATAATTTCAACCTAGAAGACAAAGTCTGAGGTTGACAGGAAACCAAAAGTACAAAGCACACACCTAAAGGAAGACTAAGTATAGATAAACCACATAGCACTCACTAAAAAATTCCTAAATCCAAATAGACAAACATGTATAAGATATGATTTCCAAAAGAAAGTTGAGAGATAGTTACTTGGTGTCCCTGTATATGTTCTTAGGCACAAGTGAAGGAATCACCCACCACCCTCCCACACCTTCTATCGGGGTTACCTTCCAAGCTCGTCCAAGGTCGACCAGAAATAACCTTCTGGTGTACCTGTGTATGAACCCTAGATGTCAAAGAGACTAAAGGCTACCTTAACTATATTGATAGTCTAGGGGAACAGTCGCAATCTTGGTTCATACACATGGGCAGGGTAGCAAAGTCCAAAACCATGTCTAAGACAAAATCCCCAAATGCGAAAAAACCTTGGTCTACGCTTTGACAAGGAATCAGAGGGTTATCTCCTCAGTCCAAGCCTCCACGCGGCCTCGTGCTTAACTCCCGTTTGAGAGGAACTTCCTAGATACAATCAACATACAAAAGGATTTACCTAGTGATTGGCCAACTACGTCTGAAATTTAATAATCGTGAAGAGTTAAAACTCCCTAATCCACAAGTCTAGCCTAAGCTAGTTGGTGTAGGAGCCTAAAAAATAAAACTTGCTAATAATTTTTAAATTATATCGTTCATTTTAAAATGCTTTCTTTTAGTTAGAGGGTAAATGCTGTGAAACTTATGTGGTGTTTTGACTCAAAGTTGAAACAAAATGACTAAGCAAAGATAAATGAAATGCAAAAAGAAAAAACTATTCTCTTTCTTTCTTAAATAGAAACTTGAAATCCACAAAAGAACAATTTCTTTTTAATGTTTTCAAAAATAAAGATATGTAGTATATTAAAGACAAAACCCTAATATACATGCACATTAAACGACTTTATGTTCTTTTCCTTTTTGTAAAGATAAGCTAATGATATTAAAACTAAGCATAAAAAAACTAAGACTTTTTATAATTTTTGAAATTTTATTTGAAAATACCGAAAAGAAAACTACTAAGTGCAACTATATGCAAAAGCATAAAATGTTTTTCTTCACTTTTCAAACTCTTCAAAAATTACCATGCACCTAAATGCAAAACTTCTTGAGTATGCTTGAATAATCAAACCATAAAGAAAGCAATATGAAGTATAGCAGACTCGCAAGCACCAAATTCAACCACCTAAGGAGGACACTTGGAAAACACCTAACTTGGGAAGAAACAATGAATAAAATCCACTGAACTCACTAAAGGACAAGTGACAAGTTGACACTACTCGAAAGCAGTACATAGTACAAGGTATCTAAAATCCTGATCACTGATTCAGATACACAGCCCTAAACCTATCGCCCAAACAGGAGAATCCACCTCAAATTGCTAAGTTAAAGAAAAATCAAACAACAAAAGTCAAGGGCTTACTGAAAAGCGCAAAGTATGGTATATAGGACTTTCAGACTTACAGCAAGATTTCAGCAATAGAAGACTCTCAAGCAGAGAAAAATCCAAATAAGACAGGGACAAGCAACCCTACCTAAAAAATTGCTTCTAAAAGATGTACATGACTTTCTTATAGAGCAACCCACGTACTGTACGTGTCTGTCCAATAGAGCAAACCATGTATACAAGTTGTTGTACATGACTGTCCAATAGAGCAACCTGCGTATACAAGTTGTTGTACGCGACTGTGAAGCACAACAACTTGCGTAGAAAACAAAAAAAAAATCAAAAAGAAAAAATAATAGAGGTCTCTAGACACACTAATGCAAATCAAAGCCAAGATAGATAACCACAAACTAAATCAGAGAAAATACTAGGCAAGTATCTACAGGACTAACCCATAGTAGGATGGACTCCCCAACGGAGTCGCCAGTTCTATTGTTCAAGATTAAGCACCCTTGTAACCTAGGTCTAGGGTTACCAACTTACTACTAACCTTGCAAACAATCAGCTTTACCAGAGAATGGAAAGGGAATAGGAAGAAAGTCTTGACTTACCCGATAATCGATGGTTGATCCAAGCTTTATCTTCTCCCACTCCTCTTCTCTCCAAAGCTTCCAGGGATGCACCTCTTTCACCTGAAAAGAGAAAATCCTTCAAGTAATATCTCATGCATGTATATATTAGAGGTTAGATAAAAAATATATCAAACATATAATCAAATACATTCATTAACCACAATACATGAAATAGACTCAACACAAGGTTGGAAGAAGAATTCTCTTTACTAACAATCAGTGAATGAGATAAGAGTACAACCCGGCTTCTTAGACAAGGACTCCTCTGCAACCAAAGGACTTTGAGTTCTATTGCTCCAAAAATTCTAAAGATATACCACCAGCATAACTTCGCTCTCCAATCTTGATTGATTGTTACCCATCCTAAGGCCTCTATTTATACTTTGGGAAATAGAGTAGTTTCGAAGGCTGGGGTGGTTGAAATAGTTGGGATAGTTAAATATTAGGGCCCAACTAATCTCAAATAATCATGTTTTATATTTTTTAAAGACAAACTAAGATGTACACGACTATTGATATAGGAAACCTGTGTATGACATGCGAGTTGCTCGAAGGAAACCCACGTATGTTCGAGCAACTCGCATACGCTGGTGTACGTGGGTTGCAATGTAGATAGTCACGTACAGTACGCGAGTTGCAATGAAGATATCCACGTATGCAACTCAACACTTAAAAAAATATATAGAAAGCTAGTTCAAGAGGTAAATGCATCCCAAGTCATGCCCATCTATAGTGCTTTGGAAAACTTCAATCCTAGTTTGTCCTTTTGTGTACCAACATAAATAATGTCGGCACTCGGAAAGAGAAGTGCCATTTGGGTTGATAACAAGCATTCTTATTTATACTTGTTTTTTATGATCTTGGTATGCCATGATAGTTTTGGCAAGAGTCCTAAAGCATGGAAAACATGACCATCTTGATGGAATATTTTTGTATCTTAACATACATTACTGTAAGCACAATTAGGGGTTAATAGGCCCTACATAAAGTTTTAAATGTTTTTGAGGCCCCGCCCTTGAGCTCCTTTGGTGAGGACACCTTGATATATTTCACTAAAATAATTGCAGAGTCACGTCTAGATTCAAATGATAGGAATTTAAAACTTTTTATCTCATTTTAGAGAGGATTCCTTTGGGAACCATTTCTATTAACGACCATTACATCGACATAATTTCGATAATAGACTTTAGGAATACCTTCCTTCCACCTCTAGAGAGAAGATGATTTACCTATACAGAGATACATCACTCCACTTTTTTAATGAGCCACAACGAATCCACTCTCCTTTAGTTGTCTGTTTTTAGTAAAAAGCCCAAATATTTGAAGCCAGCTTTCACCTATTTAGATTGATAAGGAAGGATAGGCCTGATAATTTCCTTCACTAGATCCAAGATATAATTAAAATAAAGGCGTCCTGATTTACAACCATACATGTTTCTCTACAGTAAAAATCCAAGACGTTTTTAAAAATCTACAGGTTCTTTTCTATGCCCTATGCAAAACATAAAATGTCATATATGAAAATGTGTTTAAGGGATTCTTGATCAGAGACTTTAATGGATCTAAGTGATATCACCCTTTTGGATTCCATCATAATTTTGTTTAAGAAATTTTCTATAAGGAGAAAGAGAAAGGGAAAAAGTGGAAAACCTTGTCTCAAGCCACACAAAGCTCTTAACAATTTTGATTGAGCCCCATTGATAAGCACTGCAAATGAGACCGACTATATGCACTCCATAATCCAATTGACACATGGGAGGGCCAACCCTAGTTGAATAAAGTCAAGAGAAGGAATATCTAACTTATGTGATTGTAAGCTTTGGATAGATCAAGCTTGAGAATGGTGGCTTGTTGATTAGATCTCTTTACTGAATAAAGAGCATATTGAGCGACCAAACTGCATTGTGGATTTTCCTATGTTGTAAAAATCCAATATTCTCCTCTGAAATAAATTATGTGAGAATAGGTTTTAACCACCTTTCTATGAATTTTTCCACCAACTTATAAATGAATTCGCAACATGAAGTTGGTCAGAAGTCCCCAAATGAGACACCATCCTGTTTTTTTAGGAATCAATATGATGAAGGTTGAGTTAAAACAACTCAGGACTTTTCCAGAATTATGATACTCCATTATTACTTATAGTATATCATCCTTGATTAAGCCATAAAATCCCACATAAAATTATACAATGATTCTATTAGGTCTTGGGCTCTTCCTTTATGGAGAAAAGGGCCTTATCTTCTTCGGACACTATTTCAAATAGTGACTAGTTCATTTCCTTTGTGATGAAAAATTAGAATTTAGTAATGACCTAAAGGATTTCCTGGATAGGGCATCCAATTGGATCTTGAAGTAAATATTGAAATAATTTGGCCCCCTCTTTTGTTGAAAAATTGTAACTTCAAAGGATATTCTAAATGTATTTTACTAATGTACCCTAAGGGATATGTATTATAACTCCGTCAGGATGTTACTATTGTTTTTGGTCATCATCGAGTCATGATGTAAAGCCTCCATTGTAAGCGGGTCAATAGTACCCTAATGAATATAATATGATGTTGTTTTGAGTATTCCTATATGAAGTCAGACTAGTTAGTTAAGTGGGGCCAACTTGTTAGGTTAAAAATAAAGTGAAAAAAAGAGAATAAATAGAGGAGTTGTGTTCCTCATTTGAACACACACTCACTTATGTATAGCGCATAGGAGAGAGAGATATATACCTGCTGAAAGAAGGAGCACTTGTCTAGGGTGTTTTCTTGTACTTTTGATGCATCTTATATAAAGCAATTTTTGCTGGGTTTTCTTCCCCATTAAGGTTACCTAGGATAAATCTTTGTGTTCTTTTGTGTGGTTGTATCTGTCTATCTTTCAGTATTCCTTTTGAATATGGTTATGATGTTATAATGCTAAATGTTATCATATATGGTATAACCATTAAAAATTAACATGGTATCAGATCTACCCTGAAATAAGTTGTTGTGCAGCTGAAAAACTACTATAGCTACAACTACTGAAGATTAGGGTTTCATGCTTGAAAACCCTAAAAGACAAAAAATATTGATTTTTGGAATTTCTCTATATCTCAATATTGGAGAAGGATCATGAGCTGAAACTTTTACAAGAAAAATATGAAATCTTGATGTACCATTTGTAAAAGTTTCATCCTCATATTCACTATGATATAGGAGATATGATTCCTCCAACTCAGGGTTCCAACCTCCTCTAGGATTCATCCTTAAATAAGTGACCTAGGGAGAATTGATATATCTCGGTCTAGGAAGGTCCAAATGACATTTATCAAGATTTTGTGGATAGGGCATGTGACTGTATTTTCTGTGGTCTGATTTTCAGACCCTGAAGATGAAATACTGACATGTGGCAGTTTGTACAAGTTAGCTTATATGCTGAAAAGTATTGAAATAAGTCACCTGGAAAAAGTTTGCATAAGTCCCATTTGGTGAAACCAATTCTTCTCTTACATGTGGAGTTGGAAATATGACATACTAGAATACCTTAGGATGAAGTTCTAGACCTAGAGGAGAAGGAATTTCGGAGATGGAATAGAAATAAGATCAGGCAATTCTGTAGAAGAAATTGAAGAAAACTAGGGCATCAAATATTTTGTGGTTATGTTCACAGTTTTGGGAAAATGCGTATAGTACTCAGCTCACCTTGAGGAGGTGCATATTTATATCCAATCAGATCTGAAATATAACTAAGTTGAAAAAACATGTTTTCTCTGTCAAACTCTAGCTCCACCAGAAGCAACCTTCCAAAAAAACTTTCAAACAAGCATCAAATTGAAGAAATCTCATTGGTCAAAGAAGAAGTTGCAGATCCTGAAGGATATGAAGACAAAGTACAAGAATGAATCTAAAAAAAAAGATAAGTATTTGAATTTGATTTCCTATATATGATGTGTACTATGCATGATAGAATGTTTACATTAATGACAATATACTACTAATGTGCATGTTATGGGTAAGTAGCCCATGGTCCTATACAACACTCCATTGCTACTTATCTAGAATGAAACATCTTTGCTAACATATTGAATTAGTGCACAATCTTAATGACATTATGCTAGATATGGGAGGCATCTGGAAAGATTCCGTGAGATATGGATGAATGTTGTATTGGCTGAAACAATTGCATGATTGTATCGTTATGCATAATAATTTTTCATTATGAATATGTCCTATGAAATGTTTCTAACCATCCCACTAGTGAATTTGACTTGTAGGAAAGATCACATACAATATCCTACAAGAAAAGGATGAGACTTGTTTCAAAGAACAAGTGATGAAAATTCAAGATTCACTCCAATAAACATACATGAACCTGAAGCTCTTAGGGTCAAAGACACAATGACGGAAGAAAGAGATTTAGAAGAGTATAAGAGAGCGGTAGATCCACCTCGAGAGATGAATACCACCTTGGGCATGAGAGATAACTCAAGATGAAGAAAATTATGAAGAGACTTCCAAACTAAAGTAAGAGGCCTCGGATACACTCTCGTTATGTTGCACAGTTGAGTGACATCATTGATACAAACCCTTCCAACAATGGAAGAAGCTATGATGAAAGAGTATCAGTTGATCATTGGGAATGATGTCTAGGATATGATTTCAAGACCTGAAGGGAAGTCCGTAGTGTCTTCCATGTGGATCTATAAGAACAAGTATACAAAGAAAGTTTCATAGTTTGAGGGAGTAGACTATGACATGCCATACTCCATTGACCAGACACACATCTCCAATGAAGGAGAATTATATATCAAGCAAGGAACCACATAAAAGGCTTTGTACGAGCTCAGAAGGAACTCATAGATGAGCACATGCAGGAGCCTGAAGATCACCTAGAGTTATGAATATCTTAACCTTTTCTACAAGGATGAAGATGGAATACTAAAGAAGACAACAAGCTCACAGATGGGTGCAAGAGGAAATTTTTAACAAAGTTCAAGATATAGGATCTTGGTATCTAATGACTAGAGATGGATACATAGAATATAAGTAGCAGAGGATGATACCTATCACTCTACTACAGAATGTTTCAACACAGAGAGTACAAAATGAAGAGGTAGGATGATGCTCCTCTTCATGGGGAGTGACTGCATAAGATCTTTGAGTTCAACATGGTACGACATGATGGACAACTTCCTGATGGACTAAGGATTTACCAAGAGTAAGGTGGGTTCCAACCTTCAAGGTTAAATGTGGAATACTGGGATATGTCGATGACTTGACAACATGAACTCATGATAGAAGCAATGATGGAAGAATACCAGTCATTAATGGAGAATGATGTTTGGGATATAGTACCCAAACTAGAAACATTAGAGGAAATTTCAACTCAAAATGGGCCTTTTAACTTTTATTCAAATTCCATGTCATCATGTGTTAGCCAATGAAATTGCTTTAAATTTGAAATACCATATAGGTCTTAAACACTTTTTTAATATAAATTTGGGGATAGGTATCATAAAAAAAACTACTTTTTTTGTTTGTTTTTTTGACATATCTCTCTATGTTTTTACTCAAATTTCAATCGGGAGAGCTCGTTGGATTTGGAATTAAATTCCGCATCCAACAAGTACCCACTCGGCATANCTTCCTCCAAAATTAATAAATATTATTTTATTATTTTAACTATTATTTTATTAGTTCATTTTAGGAGGCCCATTTTGAGTTGAAATTTCCTCTAATGGAAAAAGTGTGGTATCTTCCAAGTGGTTCTACAAGATAAAACATGTTGTCGATGGAAGTCTTGCAAAATTTGTGGCTATATTATTCTCTCAGAGAGATGGAATTGATTATGAAGAGACATTTTCTCCAGTATCAAGGTACACTTCCATCAGAACCATCATGGCACTTGCTTCCATGATGAAGTGGGGTCTACACCAGATGGATGTAAAGACAACCTTCCTAAATGGTGTGATTGAGGACGAAGTATACATTGAACAACCATAAGGATTTGAAGTCAAATATAGAGTGACTCATGTATGCAAGTTGAAAAAAGCTTTGTATGGACTGAAGCAAGATCCCAGAGCTTGGTATGAAAGAATAGATAGCTTCTTGACAAGGTTGGGATTTACAAAATGTAAAGTTGATCCTAACCTTTACCTTAAGGTTATGGATGATGAGCCTATTATACTATTGTTGTATATGGATGATCTATTTCTGACAGGAAATGAGAAACAAATCACAGAAAGCAAGAAAAAGCTAGCTGGAAAATTCGAGATGAAAGATCTTTGATCAATGCACTATTTCCTCGGGCTGGAAGTGTGGCAGATCTCAAAAGGAATATTTATGAACAAGGGAAAGTATGCAGTGGAAATCTTAAATATATTTGATATGTTGGATTGTAAATCCATGAACACACCCATGGATACCAACCTGAAGATGTTATCTGATAAATCATCAGAGTTAGTGGATGTGAATCAATATAGACAAATTATTGAGTTGTTGATGTATTTGATGAATACAAGGCCAGACATATGCTTTGTTGTGACACCTTGAGTCAGTATCTAGTTAAACCTAGACGGGTTCACTTGATAGCTACAAAGAATGTGATGAGGTACCTAAAGGGTATGATAGACTTTGGACTATACTATGATAGAGATCATGACAATAGATTGTATGGATATACGGATTCAGATTGGGTAGAAAGTGCCACAGACAAAAAGGGAACCTCAAGTGGATGTTACTATCTAGGATCTGCTATGATATCATGGTTTAGTAAGAAACAGTCCAATGTTTCTCTCAACACGGATGAAGAAGAGTACATAACAACTTGCTCTACTATTTGAGAATCCATATGGCTTCAAAAATCGATGATATAGCTATTTGATCTGGAGTTGGATACCACAATGATTCTATGTGACAATCAGAGTTGCAGAAAGCTAATAGAGAATCCCGTGTTCCATGATAAATCAAAGAACATAGAAATCTGATATTTTACATAAGGGATATGGTATAGAAGGTAGCTATAAAACTCTAGTATGTGAGTACCAATGAGCATGTTGTTGATGTGTTGACAAAGATTCTGTAACAATATTGGTGTAGTTTGAAAAGAATTTCCTCGCAAGGAGGAACATTGATGATGACATAGACTCTCTTTGGAAAGGAATAACAAGTCAAATATATGGACTCTCTTCAAAAACGAGGAACAGGTCGAAGATATGGACTCTCCTCGAAAAGGAAGAAGAAGTTGAAGATACGAACCCTCCTCGGACAATGGGGGAGCATGTTGATGATATATATCCTCCGTGGAAAGGGGGAGTGATGATGAGATTGTCATTAATGATAGTGATTCTCCAGTATGAAAGAGTCCAAGTGCAGCTAAATATGCTGACGAGGTTCAAAATTCACTTATGGATGATAGTATCCTCTCTTGAGTATGGTCTTGTGGGAAAATAACACTCTGCTCCTAAGAGTGGTCCTTACTAGCTAAGGATGGTCCTGTAGGAGTTACTCTCGTATATAGAGTGTACCTACATTCATATGTAGATGTCATAGAATAACACTCACTTGTGAGTGGTCCTAGCCTTAATGCTAAGGATGCTCTATGATGAGTCCTCACAGATGCTAGATCTGCAATAGTAAATGTTACTCTTGCATGGAGAGAGTACCTGCATTTATATGTAGATACCACTACACATGGTCCTAGATTTAGTGATAAGGATGCTCTATGATGAGTCCTTGTGGATGTTGTACTCTAACACTCATATGGAGTGGTCCTATCTATAGTGCTGAGGATTTCATACAATGATTCCTTACAAATGACAGGGCCTACATTTAGGTGTGGTCAATACATGGCTTGCATACACTACTATCACATGGAGAGTGTACCCACATTCGTTTGTGGATGCCGTAGAATAACATTCACTTAGGAGTGGTACTAGATTTGAAGCTGAGGATTATCTACGATGAGTCCTTACAGACGATAGGGCCTGCATTTAGGTGCGCTAGAGATCTGTTTTTTTAGGTGATACTCTTTCGTGAAGAGTATGCCTACATGTACATGTTATATATGTCATAGTATAACACTCACTTGGAGTGGTCCTATCTCTAATAGGCTGAGGATGGTCTACGATGAGTCCTTGCGGACAATGTGGTCCTACATTCATTTGTGGACAAATCAGTTGGTCGATACTATGGACCCTCCTCTTTAAGGGGGAGCATGTTGACGAGGATTGCATCATACTTAGACCTATGTCCTAAAATGATATGGATTTATCATCCCACAAAGGTATCATATGTATTGCAGGTAGTGTGGTGGAAAAGGATTGAAAAGATCAAAGTTCTGTTGCAAAGGATCGAGAAGATCGAAGTGTTGTTGCAAAGGATCGAGAAGATCGAAGTGCTGCTGCAAAGGATCGAGAAGATCAAAGTGCTGCTGCAAAGGATTGAGAAGATCGAAGTGTTTCCACAAAGGATCGAGAAGATAAAAGTGCTGCTGTAAAGAATCGAGAAGATCAAAGTGTTGTTGCAAAGGATCGAGAAGATCAAAGTGTTGCTGCAAAGGATCGAGAAGATCGAAGTGATGTCGCAAAGGATCGAGAAGATCAAAGTGTTCTTACGAAGGATCAAGAAGATAGAAGTGTTGCTACAAATGATAGAGAAGATCGAAGTGCTGTTGAAAAGTATCAAGAATATCGAAGTGCTGTTGTGAAGGATCAAGAAGATCTAAGTGTTGTTGCAAAGGATTAAGTGATTGTGTGCTGAAGACGACAAAGAATCAGTGTTGTAGAAGATAATGTTTCAGTTACTGATTGTGAAAACTTCCTATGATGTATAGATGTATCACCTTGATAACGTTGTAGATACTCCTCTCTCTTATTACTCCTATAGTTGATGATGATGTTGTCAGTAGAATACCCTTCTCATTAAAGGGGAGCGTTGAAATATTGTAACTTCAAAGGATATTCTAAATGTATTTATTGATGTACCCCAAGGGAGACGTATTATTCCTCCATCGAGATGTTACTATTGTATTTAGTCATCATTGAGTCATGAGGTAAATCCTCCATTATAATTCGGGTCAATAGTACCCTAATGAATATAATATAATATTGTTTTGAGTCTTCCTAGATGAAGTCGACCCAGTCAGCTAAGTGGGGCCGACTTGTTAGGTTGACATTCAAGTGACAAAAAGAGTATAAATAGAGGATTTGTGTTCCTCATTTGAACACACACTCACTTGTGTATAGCGCATAGGATTGAGAGAGAGATATACCTGCCAAAAGAAGGCGCACTCGTCTAGGGTCTTGTCTTGTAATTTGATACATATTATATAGAGGAATTTTTTATGTCCCTTTCTTCCCAATGAGGTTTTCCCAGAATAAATCTTTGTGTTCTTTTGTGTGGTTGTAATTGTCTATCTTTCAATGATCCTTTTGCATATGGTTATGATGTTATAATACTAAATGTTATTAGATATAGTATAATCATTAAAACTTAAAATTTTTATCCTTCTCCTGAAAAGAGACATCAAAGAACTATCCTCAGCTTGTATTTCCCAAATGGTGTTTACATCGTTTCAAAAATTGGCGAATTGGCGATTTTTTTTGTATTATTATTAGCGACTTTCAACCACAGAGCTCTGCTCTATAGTCTCCAAGAATGTTCTTATTTGTTTAGATGTTCATGGTGCAAAACCTTTACATCCCTTAGAAGTTATAATTGAGATGTAGAAAACATGTGACTTTTAAGGTATGGAAAGATCTTTTCGAATATGATTTGAGTCATTGATTAGTTACATTCTTAATTTGGGAAAAAATGCCTCCAATTGAGACATGACAGAAAGGTTCAAAGAGAAAGAAATATGTTCCTAGTTATTCATAATAAAATATATTATCCTCCTCCTCTAGCCAAACCGGATTGAATTTGAGAATTATCTTTATATATGTTATTTTATTTTATAATTATTTTCATTTTTTTAATGTGTGTGTGTGTGCGCGTGTGTGTTGAGGGAGGGTTTGCATTGGAAAAAACATTCTATATTTCATTAAAAATAAATATATGTAATTTTGCCTTGTGTTTGTCTGTTAGATCACCAAATCCAAATATCAATAGAGATTCAAACTTGTCTTAAAAAATAGATCTTTTCTTTTTTTACAACAAAATTATACCTTAAAAGACCCCTCCCAAAAGGAAAGACAAAAACTTCTATCGATTTACACAAAGCTACACATATATGCTTATACATATTAATTGTCTTTTAGAAAAGAGAAACAATCCCTTGACCATATAATAAAAACATACATACCAATTAATAAAGAGAAACCTCAAGCTCAACCTGAAGCTGGCGATCCATGTATTAATATTGCATAAGAGTTACTTCATTCAAAAGACGATCCTACATTGATGGGTCATTTGCTTCATTTTTAAGTTTCCAAAAGACGTGATTAAAAATTATTCATTCAAATGAAGAGATCTCATCAAGTTTTTAAGACTCATAATTTCAACTTTTGTTTTTTTCTTTCCCAATCTATGATGATCTTGGAATCTCAAAGGATTTGGAGCTTTTCCACACCATTTAATTTTGCACCCCTCAATAAAATCCATAATGCATATAACCTTTCTTGAGTGCTTGTACCTTGGACCGATGCATACTTTAGATGATGTAATTTAATGTTGTTGATATTCAACACTGCACTTTCCCAACACTGATCTTGGTAACCTTGGCTCACTCCATCAAAATACCCTGAGGGAACTTCATAATCTATATTTGCATATCTATCTTTCTGTTCTTTCTTCCTTTTGTCCAATACTTAAATTCCTCCGTGGAGTTTATAATTAAACGAGATACAACCTAAACTGGAACAATTTTATCTTGAAAGATTTATAAATTACAAGACCACCAAATCCAGTAAACAAATTGGGCTAGGAAAGCTTTTAAAATTTTGATTTCTCCATCCATCCACTAGTCCCTATAGACAAATTCAACGAGGGAAATTTTAAGGATACATACTTATTTAAAAGTGTATAAACCTTAAAAAATATTACCAATTCTTAAAATGCCAACTATAAAATATTTGGCGACATTTTTCTAAAAATATTTCAATTTCTAAGGATTCTATATAGTTTATATAATAATTTGGAGAATTTTAGAGTGAAAAAAATTTACCCCCTCAAAATTGGGTGAAATCAAAGCTTCAAAAAATGAAAATTGGTGAATCTTTTTTTGGATAAAAACCTAGAAAAATAGCCCATGGGTTAAATTTCTCCCCTAAATTTTTTCTTGAATTCAATAGAGGATTTATTCCAAAAATATTTTCCTTCAAGATAGATTTAACTTCCTTGCAAACTTCTTTTGAGTATGTGCATTCAATAAAAAAATGTTTCAGTGCTTATTCCTCTTGTGTGCATAAGAACCACTTGTTTCGGAAAACCCATCCCCTCTTAATCCCATTGTCCCATGTAAGAACTTTATTTGACAAAAAAAGCCATAAGAGGATTTTTTCCTTTAGTAGACCAAGGTGTTTCTAAAGAAATCCCTACCACTAGTTCTTTTATCCTTGAAAAACTTCCTCCGCCAAAGTTAAACCTCCCAACTTTGTAGTGTAAATTCCCATGGATGGATTTTTCGACCAGCTAAGAATGTCATCCTCTTAATGCAGCAAATTTATGAGGTAAGAGAGACATTATTCTATGTATGGTCCATCCACTACTAGTAAAAGAGCTTGTAGCGGAGGTCGCAGTGGATATTTTTAGTTTTACAAGGTTGAAAAAAGTTGTCAAAAAAAACCTCTGCTACAACCTCTACAATTGATAGCAGATGTTTTAACAGAGGTTTTTGCGGTTTTTTTTGGCAACTAAATGACCTTAGTGGTCAAAATATATAGCTGATGTTTTTTAAATGGTTCACTTCATTAAAATATAGTGCACTAGTGCGTAATATAACACTACGCACTGGTGTGAAATATAATAATACACATTGATGCACTCCAACAAATATAGCACCACTATGCACCAAAATTTAACACCGCCCAACGCTTTAAAATAATATACACACTGGGAATTTGTAACCAACCCAATACGGTGCTTATCCATTGATTAAACACATCGGTGTGTATGTACTATAACAAAGCACTGATGTGATATGTTACTACATACGCACCAGACATTTTTTTATATTTTTAAAATTTAGTAGTGAGTTTTTATACCATAATGCATCAATGCATTTCATAATAAGAAGTAGTGATGTGTTTTAACAATTAAAAGAACGGGGACATTTAATCAGAATAAGGGCATAATAAGAATAAATGCATCAACAAATGCAATTGGGTCGTGAACTTTAAACAAATTAACGGTGAAGTAAATATAAGTTAGAGGACCAAGACATATCATTCAACAAAATGCAACGGGGTGTAAAATTTGATAAAACGCACTGAGGTGTGAAATTTGACCAAATGCACTGGGCAGTAATAAATATCAAAAGCAGCGTAGATTATGTTTTGAACAATGGCTACTGAAATTGCAATGGAATATCTATTTTTTTATTTTATTTTTTAATTTCATTATTCATTATATATATATATATTTTGCAAGTTGTAGAAACTTATATTAATATACAAAGGTAAGTACATACATAGAGTCCATATCTCGGATATCATCTATGTCTGGACACTGGGGATGTAACAAAATAATTGTCATGGACCTACCCTTGGAGAGGGAAACCAAGTCAAACTAGACAAAATTGAAACAATACATAGCTATTACAAATAAACCGAGCATACATAGGAAAGACAAGTGACACGTAAAAAAAATCTAAGGCCTTATGACTTCCTCTAGGGTTCTTTGACAATGATATAGGGTTTGTAATAATCATTTTCATCAGCAGAGAGAACATGCCGCAAATACAGAGTCAGTTCCGTTGCTGGAGGATGTTCCAACATCATATAGGAAGAGCTACCAACCTTCTCATGACCCCCTACTTTCTACACGTTCAGCTCCGGGTTGTGTGAAGCCTTTTTCATATGTCGGATGGGCATAATATCATGTTGTTGTGGGGTTTCATGTGGAGGATCTTGAAGATGTAAGCTCGATGAAGAAGAGGATGTCGGTGTAATACCCCAGTTTTGACCCCGTTTGCATGTAAAGATACATGATGTATATTTCATAATTAATTGTGGTGTGGAGCTAAAGTCAAAAGCCCCACCATCGATTTGGTTGTGTATGTTTCGGCAATTGGGATCATTGCTGATGGTATATCGTGCTATCCGACACATTATAGTTGGCATCATGTAAATATGCACATCAATTAAAATAAACCTACAGCCAGCTACGACGGTGCAACGTTAAATGAAAAGGGCATGATTTCCTAAGATTAAGGGGGCGGGGGGATTGTCTAACCCATGAGCGCCATTGGGGAAAAGCCATGTGTCAGCCACTAAAATACTGTTGGTTGAGGGTAGTTATTTGCTGAGTAGTGGTGGGTGGCAAGCCTGTCCACACGCACCCTCCTCTAGCTGGGTCGTTCCATTCATGTGGGGGAAAGGAAACCAACAGAAAAACGCTGCCACTCTCCCACTCTCTCCAGTCGGCTCACCTTCACGCACTGTTTGGGAAAACTATGGATTGCTTTTTGGCTGTTCAGACCTCATGGGTGGGATTTTTCTCTTCACGACCCATCTCACGCAGGGACGTTCAGTTCTCTCAAGCACCGATTGGGATTCATTATCGTTTTCCTCACAGAGAGCTGGAAAAAACGATTACTGTCACCCATGATTTCCTGTGAATGAACCTTCACGTTTTCGGTGGTGCGTATGTGTTTTCCCTTGCTGATTTGTGGTCTGCGTATGTGTTTTTCTCCATATTGATTGTGGTCTGCATTGATGGTTTCCCCTGTCAATGCTGGGAGTCTAGTTTCTCTAATGTTTTGGGACTATGTAATGTTCCCGTCACTTCATTGTGAGATGGGGCTATGGTTCTTTCCCTGATTTTGTGTTTGCTGTTGTTTTCCCCACGTTGTTCACTTGCTGTGGTCTCATGTGTGTTCTTGAGCTGCTGTAGGTTGTTGCTGAGTTGTTTTGGTCACAATAGGGCCAAGAACGACTCAGGGATCGATTTTCCCCTGTCCCAGTTGTGAATAGCTTGGTTTTGTTGCATGCATGTAGTGGTTGGTCTTCGGACTGTGTGGAGTGGGATTGAAGGTTGGGTATGCTTGAGAAACCTGGGTTTGGGAGCCACATAGACAGGGTTAGATGGCTGGCTTTCTTCTCCACAACCCCAGAAGAGCACTGACAAGGGAAGTCAGGGCCCGAGGGACTGTGAAGCATAGAAGGGACTGATTCCTAGTGTCGGGCGTGTGTGGGTGTCTTAGAGGTTAGGCTAGCTCTAGTGTAGGCGTCCTTAGCTCTTCCATGAGCTCACCAGCTTAGCATTTAACTTCTCCCAACTCCTTGATAGCTTGATAGGCCCTGCTGTGTGGGCTTGGTTGATTTTTGTACCTTGGCTATGTGTAAGCCTGCTTAGTCCCTTATTCCTTGGGGAATCATGGCTAGCTCGGGGGTGGCAGTGTTGCTGAGAAATTGATGAGCATGCTAGCCTATGGTTGGGTGGAACGTTGCAGCGACGTAGATGGTTGCGGGACAAGTCCTTTATGAGATAAGTATCCTTGTCTATTTTTTGCCTGCAATTATGTTTACTGTTAATGAACTATGATGAACATGTGTATGAATGAATGTTGTTTTGCTCCCGCTGAATATATGTATGGTTTTTCATCTTAGTATTTTTTTATGTTTTAAGCATTTTATGTATGTTCATGTTCATAGGGCTAGTTTCCCGGATGTTTGGTGTTCAGTAGCATCCTCTTCGCCGGTCGGAGGGTCGGGGAAGTTACAGCATGGTATCAGAGCTAAAGTTGCAGCATGGGCCTAAATGGGCCATGACAGATCAGATAATAGAGGCAGGTTGCCTTCTACCTAGTGGTAATCAGAAAATTGAAGACAAGAAAATTCACAAAATTTTCTAAGTGCCATAACTATCAGCCCATCAGAGCACTTAGTGGGAAGGCCACCCGACGAATAGTTGATCTGATGGCCAATGCGGCAGAAGACTGTGGAGGAAAATTTTGGAAAACTTTAAAGTGTTTGGCCGTCGGCACGTTGGGACACTTAGACGGATGGATCATTGATGCTTAGCCGATTGACCACCGCCGTTGTGGATGGCTAGACCGCTATGCCTCCGACTGCCAATGGCACGGAATTTCTGAAAATTCTTCTTAGTGTTGACTTCGTCGTCCATCAGAGCATGTTAGTTGATGACATCATCGATGAACATTGGAAGGAGTTAACGGTTCACGTGCCACCATTGATGCTGCTTAGTCAACTATCTCGTCGACACACTAGTCCTTCTAATTGTTGACGCCAAGGTGTTAGTAAACAGTAGCTCCGGGTGGTGGTGACAAATAGTTGTTTGACCAGCGATGTATAGAGGAAGTTTTCACCCATAGATAAGAAATGGATCAGTGGAGAATAAAGGATGGTTGAGCCGATGAAGTTCAGAAAGGAAGAGAGAGAAAAATTTGAAAATTTTTCTAAGTCCTAGAATCATCGGCCATCGGCGATGGTTAGTTGATCACATCGCCGATGAGCTACGTCGGGTAAAGTTGTTGGTCAAACGTCTGCCATTGCAGAGATCGAGAGGACTAACCACCCAACGAGGAATGCGTCCAAGCGCCGATGCTGCAGCTTCTAGGGGTTCTAATCACTGATAGACTTGTGGCTGCGGAAGACTTAGGGAGATTGTGGGCCGTTGTTGCAGAAAGCTTGATGACTAAACATCCGATGCGTAGGGCACCTGGATGCTGACGCAACAGGTTAGTCTATGCTATCGCTGATAAGACTCGAAATAGTAGGCCACGACAGGGCTGATACGGCGGAAGAAAATAGACAAGTAACTCGCCGATACAGTGGAAGAATTTAGAAGTTTCAGCTGCCGAAATACCAGGGAGTTAGCAGGGAAGAGACCCGATTAGAAGAAAACTTTGAGGAGTATAAAAGCATCAGAAATTTGTTAATAATTGGATCGCCGATCAGAAGCTCAGCCAATTTACCGCGGAAACTGTAGAAAGATCTTTTTCCGCCGTTGCGGTTGCTCAAATGACTGTGCACCTGATCAACAATTGGTTTCCTCACCGATGCAAATTGGAAGTCTAGTCGTTTTGCCTACTGAAACGCCAGAACGGAGTAAGCAAATAGACCGCCGATGAACAGTTAATTTGCTCATCGATGTAGATCGGAAGTGTAGTTGGTTTGACCATCGAAATGTCAGAAAAACAGTTGGAAGAAGGTCCGATTAGGCCTAAGGAGACTTGGGCTTTTCAAAGGAACTTCTCAGTAATTTTTCAAGCAGTTTTCAACTGTCTTTCAGTAGGTTTTCAGCAGATTCAGCAGTCTGTCAGTGGTCACAGGGCTGAAAAGGGGGAAAACCCTAGGTGACTGAAGTTAGCATTCCTAACCAAAATACAGTTGTATGTTTTCCATCATTCTAGAAGTAGTGTGGTTTTCACACCTGAGGTCGAAATGAAGCATGTGGATAGGCATTGGAAATCTTATCTAGCAAGGAACAAGGGAGAGTCACCAGAATTTGAGTGTGGAGCAGCAAAGTGATAGTGACTGCTTTAAAGAGAAATGTACTGCTGTCAAAATGGACAAATCCAAGAATTGCATGCTAGAGGTAGCAATACCATGAATTCAAACCAGCTGTTGTGTGGAAGAGGAGTTCCATGCAAGGATGAGGGACTTAAAAAGGGAAGTTTCCCATAAACCCTATCTTGCTGATTATAACTACGTTTTATAAGTTTTATACTTGAAATGTATGAGGATATGCTTTGCATGCATAGGATATTGAGGATTATACATTTATAATAAACCACTAATGATAGTTATTGCATTGGTGTTGGCATTAGTGGAAAAACCAACGACAACATGGACATAGATGAATATGTTGCTGATGCTGATGAATGTGACCAGCAACCCTTTGGAGAAAGGGATAAGGAAACCAATCCATAATCAAAAGTTGGTGAGCAAATTCTACAATCTCCTGCAAAGGACCAACCAAACTGGTAATGTCAAGGGTGTAAGTAGGACCCATGAAGGTAAGAGTTTAATTATGACAATTGCATGGAGTGGTAAAAGTAAGAGGTCTCATACCATGTGGGTATTTGAATTTTATACTGCATTCATATAGAAATGTATCATGCCGGTATTATGTTGTTATGAGCTTAGTAGCCCAAGGATGGTAAGCACTGATAATCTTGATTGTAGTCATGCATCCTATATGAAGTAGTCATGGTTAAGCCATGCATGGTATGTTTGAATGCATAGTATTCCTGAATCAATGCAAGGTAGCATTGAGTGGATATGCATTAAAAGATTTTATAAATCTTGTGGTTATGCATTGAAAGGATGCATATGAAGGGTGTGAATAACTGATTACATAAGTATGGGTGCAATTGTTGTGACGCATTGAATGAATGCATTAAGATAGTGCATGTGATATTATATTACTAATGGCTGAAATGACGAATTGATGACAATTTTAGAACCATTCCAAAGGCTGTTATGAATGCAGGATAGTCATGATCGATTAGCTGTCGGAATGCTCTATGGAAGGGCAAGGTGGTACAAATGATACACTTGTGAAGTAAAGAGTATCTAAACATTTCATTTAAATAGCATGAATGATGTGACTGTACCATGTAATTTAAAGTATGATAATGATTGCGAGAAGTAAATGAGTTCGGTAATATTGATGTGATTAATAGTTGGAAGTATTTGAATTCTTAAAATGCTTCAGTGATTGTTACAACAATTAAAATGTTATATGCATCAAGACTTACCAAGTGTTTGGCTGATCAAAGTTCAGGTTTCAGGTAGACAGTTTGGAGCATGGAAATGATAGTAAGACCATGAAAAAGGCGAGAATCTACCATGTGAAAGAGCCAATCCTCATGAGAAGAGTCTCATGGTGGTGATACTAGTTTGTATTGTAAATTTGAATTTGTGAATTTTGGATTTAAGAAATTGCTGACAACTACTAATCACTATTGGCTTGCATAAGATTGTGTTAGGGGGATGCATTGTAAGTGGGTATTCATATTATGTTAGTAAGCATGAAATTATAATGGGAATAGTGGTGCTGCTTACAAGAGGCCACAAATGAGGATCACCTCATTGCCAAGCAAATAAGTTTCTGTAGTAAATAGAGTTGCAAAATTCTGATTGAATTTAATTAATAATGTTATTGCTTGGTTATGGAACAATCAATTTGGATTGTATTATCAGATAATGATTGAATGTTGTCTATTTATGAATGTGCCAGGGGTACAGACTGCAGGAAAATCATGTGTGATGACCTGCAAGAGCCAAATTTCATGGGAAGGTTTTCCCTTATCTTGTAAATGGGTTTCGGGTGAAACTCCATTAGACATTTTGGAAATGTCTCATATGCACTACATGTTTGGTAAGTAACATGAGTGAGATGGTATGGATTATGTCAGTAAGACATGTGTGAATATGAAATGTAAAAAGGAGTTGGGATAGCAAACCGAGGGACTGTCAACTCAGAGAAGGGAGCCCCCATTCCTCTTTAACGAAGGAATACTGCATCGACAAATGGATAAGTGTTCTGTAAGCCTAGCTAAGAATATGCATGTCACATTGTTGAATTCAATATGCAGAACATGTTTTGATTTTATTTCCATTATGACCAATTGCTTGGGTATGAATAGGGCCTACATGGCACACATCGGAAAGGGGTGCACACTTTCCCAATGTCAGATCAAGAAAGGGTTTTCAATATTGATTACACCCTAGGGAGTGGATGCACTCCTGGTGTCTCAATACTTGATAGTGAATGATATGAAATATGATTACATTTTTAAAGCAATAATGCTGATGAGTTGCTTATATTGCTTGTATTGTCAGGCTAAACAAATGCAGTCTGGTGTTGCACACTAAATGGACAATGGCTTGGGCTCCTCCTACATCCTATTGAAGAGCACAGAGAAGGAGACATTCCTGAGGGATTGAAGAGCAGAGAAGGGAGTGGTTTCTTGTGTTGTATTGGGGTAGTGGAATTAGAGCTCACTGCTGGAAATGAAACCTGAAAATGGTAATGATAAATTTTCCTTCCTAGTTGGCATGAAGATGTACTAGAAGGAGATATTGGGCTATTATATGCCTGGGGGATCCATAGTAGATCCTGGACCTAGGAATGGTTGTTTATTGTTGATGGCCTGATAAACCCAACTGTGTTGACTTGGCTGATGATTGATTGTTGATATAAGTGCATGTGTTATTGTTGATGGCCTAATAAACCCAATGGTGTTGTCTTGGCTGATGAATGATTGTTGATATAAGTGCATGTGTTATTTTTGATGGCCTGATAAACCCAACGGTGTTGGCTTGGATGATGAATGATTGTTGATATAAGTGCATGTGTTATTTTTGATGGCCTGATAAACCCAACGGTGTTGGATTGGCTGATGAATGATTGTTGATATAAGTGCATGTGTTATTGTTGATGGCCTGATAAACCCAATGGTGTTGGCTTGGATGATGATTGAATATTGATATAAGTGCATGTATTATTGTTGATGGCTTGATAAACCAAACGGTGTTGGATTGGCAGATGATTGATTGTTGATATAAGTGTAGGTAATTTGTTGACGGTCTGATAAACCCAACTAAAGGTTGGATTGACTGTGTAATTATTTGATGTTGTGGAAATTGTTGAAATGTTACAATATTGGCTTGACTACCTATAGTCTGATAAACCCAACTGTTAGCTGGCTTAGCTGAGTAGCCTGATAAACCCAGCAGTGAATTGGCTTGAGTGGCTGCAGCCTGATAAACCTAATTGTATATTGGCTTGGTTGGACGGTCTGATAAACCCAACTGTAGGTTGGCTTAACTGTGCCTGATATACATAAAAGGATGTTGTGAAGCAACCTGCGTGCTGACCTAACATCCAAGTCCATAGGCGATCCAAAGGCTTGCAAAGCGAAGCAGGATCTTGTGGACCAACGAGGAAGCACACAATACATATAAGTATTGGATTATTTTGCAATTCTTGCTTATGAATATGCATGCATATATGATTTGGTTATGATGTTTTAAGCTCTTGTTTAAGAGATAAAAACTGATGAGAATAAACTAAACATGTGAATTTATTCAATGTTTGAATATAGGTATCGCTGGAAGCAAGTACTATGAGAGCATCCTAGGGGTGCATGTGGACATGTGTCTGTCCTGAAGAGATCAGAATGAGCAGTAATGAAGAAGGTGCTAATGAGACTATGAAGTTCCTAGCAGCCGAGACAAACCATGTGGGGAGGCCCCATGGTTGAGAGGTCTGAAATAGACCAGAGACACTAAGTGTCATGACCAAGGGGGATTGGTCCAGTATTCACGGTGAAGTGAAAGAGGCTGAGAGCATGAAAATCCATAGCAGTGGTGTGGGTTCCAGGATGGAACAAGACAAAGAAGGAAAAAACTCTTGCTACTCTCTCTTGCCTTTTAATTATATATATATATATATATATATACTTATGCATTGTGAAAACAAAATATTGTTGAATGAATGTATGGTTGAGAATAGAATGTGTCTATTTGCTTAAAATAATTATGAATGTTGGAATGGTTAATTCCCTACCCAAGAATGGACATGAATGAGCTCATGTGCCTATTGGGAAGGCATGAAAAATATGAAAGTCTCCTTGATGAGACTTGGATTGTCATGCCAATTGGGAAATAAATTGATTGATTTTAATGCCTATATTATGGTTGGTCTAACAGAATTTCAATGATGCATTTCACAGGTGAGAAACGTGAAGTCCAGTGTGCACATTGATCATAGCAGCATATTAAAAGCTACTGGACTTGGCTGGAAGTCTTCTTCAAACAATTGCCACGACCCAAGAAAATCTTGGAGAGATGCTCAAGATATAGAAAATTCCCTAGACTTGGGGATGAGCCGAAAGCTGAGAACCAGCAAGAGAAGCTCGTGGAAGCCGAGGGGCTTGGTTCTGAAAGTTCAAGTAAATAATTGAACGTGGGACAGATCTACAAAATTTTGAAATTTGATGTGCAAATAGTATATGTATTGGAACACCGAGGACGGTGTTATTCCAAAGGTGAGGGGATTGTAACACCCCGGTTTTGACCTCGTTTGCATTTAAAGATACATGATGTATATTTTGTAATTAATCGTGGTGTGGAGCTAAAGGAAAAATCCCCACCATCGATTTGGTTGTGTATGTTTTGCTAATTGGGATCGTTGCCGCTGGTATATCATGCTATCTGGCACATTATAGTTGGCATCATGTAAATATGCACATCAATTAAAATAAACCTACAGCCAGCTACGATGGTGCAACGTTAAATGAAAAGGGCATGATTTCCTAAGGTTAAGGGGGGGGGGGGGGGGAATTGTCTAACACATGAGAGCCATTGGGGAAAAGCCATGTGTCAACCACTAAACTACTGTTGGTTGAGGGTAGTTATTTGCTGAGTAGTGGTGGGTGGCAGGCCTGTCCACACACACCCTCCTCCAGCTGGGTCGTTCTATTCACATGGGGGGAAGGAAACCAACAGAAAAAAACTGCCACTCTCCCACTCTCTCCAGTTGGCTCACCTTCACACACCATTTCGGAAAACTTTGGATCATTTTCTGACCGTTCAGACCTCATAGGTAGGATTTTTCTCTTCATGATCCATCTCACACAAGGACGTTCAGTTCTCTCACTCACCAATTGGGATTCATCATTGTTTTCCTCACACGGAGCTAGAAAAACCAATTACTGTCACCCATGATTTCCTGTGAATGAACCTTCGCATTTTGGGCAGTGCGTATGTGTTTTCCCCTGCCAATTCATGGTTTGCGTATGTGTTTTTCTCCATATCGATTGTGTTCTGCATTGATGGTTTCCCCTGTCAATGCTGGGATTCTAGTTTCTCTACCGTTTTGGGACTATGTAATGTTCTCGTCGCTTCATTGTGAGATGGGGCTATGGTTCTTTCCTTGATTTTTTGTTTGTTGTTGTTTTCCCCACGTTGTTCACTTGGTGTGGTATCATGTGCGTTCTTGAGCTGCTGTAGGTTGTTGATGAGTCATTTTGGCCACGATAGGGCCAAGAACGACTCAGGGATCGATTTTCCCCTATCCCAGCTTGGTTTTTCTGCATGCATGCAGTGGTTGGTCTTTGGACTGTGTGGAGTGGGATTGAAGGCTAGGTATGCTTGAAAAACCTGGGTTTGGGAGCCACACAGACAAGGTTAGATGGCTGGCTTTCTTCTCCACAACCCTGGAAGAGCACTGGAAAGGGAAGTCAAGGCCTGAGGGACTGTGAAGCAGAGAAGGGACTGAATCCTGGTGTCAGGCGTGTGTGGGTGTATTAGAGGTCAGGATAGCTATGGTGTAGACGTCCTTAGCTCTTCCATGAGCTCACCAGCTTAGCATTTAACTTCTCTGAGCTCCTTGATAGCCTGATAAGCCCTGCTGCGTGGGCTTGGCTGATTTGTGTACCTTGGCTATGTGTAAGCCTGCTTATTCCCTTATTCCTTGGGGAGTCATGCCCAACTGGGGGGTGGCAGTGTTGCTGAGAGATTGATGAGCACTCTGGCCTATGCTTGGGTGGAACGTTGCAGCGACGTAGCTGGTTGTGGGACAAGTCCTTTATGAGAGAAGTATCCTTGTCTATTTCTTACCTGCAATTATGTTTATTGTTAATGAACTATGATGAACATGTGTATAAATGAATGTTGTTTTGCTTCTGCTGAATATATGTATGATTATGCATCTTAGTATATTTTATGTTTTAAGCATCTTATGTATGTTCATGTTCATGGGGATAGTTGCCCAGATTTTTGGTGTTCGGTAGCATCCTCTTCACCGGTAGGATGTCCGGGGACGTTACAGTCGGCTTTCCAGAAGATCTCTCTATGTTGTTGGAGGGAGAGGAAGAGGAAGATCTATCTTTATCCCAGAGAAGTTGAGCTAAGAAATTATTTATATGCCAATAGTCAGATTGTCATTGTCTCAGGGGATGAGTAATGCAATGTTGAGCCAAAAATTCCACCTCCCAATCATCCACAACTTGACAAATACTAAGTTGGATGTGAGCACCGTATCCTAAAGAAGGAATACAACACATCACAACAAGAACCCTCTCCCCCTTGGAGTTGCTCCCCTGCGAGCCATAGCACGAAGACATTGCTTCATGATGGAGAAGTAATCCTAGAAATCCTAAATTTTAACGGTCTTCTTGGATAGGGAAATGATGACCTATGTCGAAATGAGGAGAATGAAGGGTGAAGGGAGGATAACCATATGCAGAGACCAGCTCCGTGTGATAACACCTGGTGAATTGAAATCCTTCATGGTGTTTTAGTACTGCGAGGTGACCTATGTTTCAAGCGAAATGTCATCAATCTTAATTACCTTGCGCCAGGAGAAGTGAACCATTGAATCACAAGAGAGATGGACAAGAGTATCAGGTGGACATTTAATGGAATTCCCTTTACTCAGTCATGTCCATCCTCGGAACACCCGCATCTAGGAGAAATTGAAATATTTTTTATCATACTATTCATTTCAATTTTGATTATTGCATTTTCTTAGATTAATTTATTATATCATAGATTCTATCATATATAGTAATATTTAATTAGACATACATTTACTTACCAATTTACCATTTCACATGTAACATTTGACACATTGGAGAATGCAATATAATAAAAAGATTTATTTTATTATATATCAATAAGAGACCCTTTGTCATACAAAACGAGACAACATAAAGTCCACAATAATTAAAATTTTAGCATGGAAGTAATTGTTACATTTATTGGTAACACATTCAATTTGGACACTATGCCTAGTACATTATACAAAATGTCAATTTTCATAGATAATTATTTCAAAATATATAGTAGCTTGCATTAACATCCAAAATATATGGATCATCATTATTCATTGGAATTGTTATAAATGCTCAAGCCACTTGCGTCACTTGGGTTATTTGGCCAAATGTTTTGTTGATTTCCTTGATTGTTTTCCTTTTCTTTAGTTTCCATTTGCAAACATAAAAATAAAGCTTATTGAGTGTGTCTACATTATTGCTGGGAATAATGAAAAATAAAATAGATAATATACATGAATGTAAATTGAAAAGAGACATGCCATAGAAAAAATGAGTCATGAAATATACACATTATTTCAAAACTAAATCTCATGCCTTCTCTCAACAAGTCTTCTATTGGATCCACTCCATACTTTGTTTCCTACAAGTTTTATACCCGATAACAAATCATAGATTTAATATAAATGGTTTTTTGTTATATTAATTATAAAAGGAGAAAGGTAAAACAACATAGATATTTACAAATTCCATAATTAACTTTTGATATGACAACATATACTCACAACTCTTGCTTAACCCAATGCCAATCAACTCTTCTTATGGCTCCTCTTTGTATGTGAACACATGTTTCATGACATCCAAGGATGACCAATGAAAAAAATTTAAATATAAAGCTCATAATTGGTATGAAATATTAAATTGGTATAAGAAATTTACAAATACTCACAAACTTTGATATCAACCTCCTTTTTCCTTGTCATATTGTATTATGTGTTGAATGGGTTCCATTTTGTTTTCTTTTCTGCAACAAAACAATTGAAAATGAATATTTAATGCTGAAATAATTAACTAGATGTCCATGCTAATAAAAAAAAACCAATAATTTCATACATTTGAAGCACATTTTTGTTGATATGGGTCCTCCTGCGATGTAATTCTTTCCATTTCGTTTACCATCTCCTTGTACACTTTTTTGGACAACCCTATTGGAGCATTTCACATATCACCTTGTTCATCATTTGAGATTTTCATAATATTCCTAAAAATGTAAAATGACATTAAACTATTTTTCTATTGATATGAAAAATAAATATAGCATAATTAAAATTGTTAAAAGAATGATTTGTAGTAGTAGACACATTTTCTACATAAACATGTTTAGTAATATTACCTTTTGAATGAATCTTTTTTGTTGTTACATATGCTTTTGTTATTGCAAGTCTGATAGGTCTTATTGACCATTGCTCTGGAAACGCCTCTTGTAGTTTACATATGACCTAATTCTTGGAATCATTTGATTGATTTCTGTACTGTAAATGAAAAGTATGTTTATATGTTCTTTCCACTATATCTCTCATTTTTTTATAAAAGTCTTTCCCCCTTCTATTAACTTCCAACACCACTCTAGATGAGATAATGACCAATTCATCATCATTTGTGTCTTCCATATTTTTTTTCTTTTTATGATGACATTACCTTTTGTTGTTGACAATACCTGCATAATATTCAACATATATGACTTAGATTATTTGAAACATATTAGCAAATATTTTTAATCACAATATTACTCAAAACTCAAGAAATAATTCATACTGATAGATTACTTATTCACCTGATTCACCCTTCTGCAAATTTTCCATTAACATTTTACGCTCTTCTACACTTAAATTGCTAAGAATATTGTCGATATTCGTCATTTTTTGGGTCTACATGTCACACATTAACAAATACATATTAGTTAAATTTAGAAATATCTCCAATAGATTAAAACGCATTCGCCTTCTTCGCAATTTTGTATGTGCTCCCATCATGTCAACTAGAATTTTTGTTCATCAAACTATTATCATGCATTTTCTATCAATAAACAACATGGACCATTGAATACATAAGCTATCAACTATATTATACAAATAAATTACAAAACTTCTATATAGAAAAATAATATGAAATTGGCGTGCTTAAGTTCGTAAAACACAACGGTGCATTTAGTACAGAAAAGCATCAGTGCATTGTGTCAAACTTGGTCCACTATGAACCATAGAGATTTATTTTTACATTTGTAGGAAACTTTTGAAATGGTGGGGGAAAGTTTACCAGTACAATAAAGTGATAAACACATAAGTGAGTCAATCCAATACTTCCACATTGAAAACTATGAAATAATTTTTGTATTTTTTTACAAAATAAAATATAATGGAAGGGCCAAAACTATCAGTGCACTACTCAAAAAATGCATCAGTGCATTTAGTAATGACAGAAGAATTTTTTAATTAGAAATTAAAAAAAAGTAAAAAAACCTTATAGGGATGACAAGGTTTCAAATTCAACCCAAAAAGTGAGTCATCGTACCCAACGATTTCTATATAAAATCACAAACTCGTTAAATCTAAAACCCTCAAAATAAAAATCATAATTGTGAAACAATAGAGGGATTTAAAACCTAATGTAAAATTTTGCAACCACATAAAATGAAAAGAAGAAGTGAGAAAAGAAGGGTTGCAATATTGAAGGTAACTATGAAGTTTTTTCTTTCTTTCTAAATTTAGTTCAAATCTAAATAGAATAATAAGATCAATAGTCATAATTTACATACTTAAAATTTATAATATGTAAGGATTTGATTGATTCACCATACCTAACAAATTTCGATCCCCAGAATAATTTGGTTGCTCCAAACTCCTTTAGTGTAAGCCTCTCTTCCAAAACTCTCCCCCCAATTTTGACAAAAGAATGAAATAATGTTTAGGTTTTTTAATTTTAAACACCTTTTTGAATTAGTTTTCAAAATTAAAATTCCCACTCCTTTTTTAGCTTAGGAATTTTTTTCTTGGTGGTTTTTTAATTTTAATTTTCTGTAGTCCAGTGCATTTGAGGTTATGTCACACTGGTGCATATAGGAAAAAACCACACCAGTGCATTTAAGGTGCATTTGCATGATATAATTTGTTTATGCACTGAACCATATAATAAAAATAAATAAAAAACATATTTCATACTTTAGTGCGTATACAAATTATGACACCCTGGTGCACTTGTGTATACTAAATGCACCAGTAAGAATATCTTTTTGTAAAATGCATCGATAAATATCTACTATCAAATATAGAATATGTTTTATTTTGTTAAATTTTTGCAGGTGTTGAGATATAGTGAATTGTTTGTTATGCTACATCGATGCATCCAAATGTTATAGTCACACCAATGCGATTTTAGTAGATGTGGTGCACCAGTTTAATTCAAACATTCTATGATTTGAAATTTCAACTTAATATTTTATATTCATCTCAAATATTCTTTTAGGATTCAACCACACCAATACAATATTTCACTATATATATATGTGTGTGTGTGTGTGTGTGTGTGTGTGTGTGTGTGTTGCTTAAAATCACCTCATTATTACAAAATGGTATCCAAACTATATTGGGAGTTAGACTGTAATATGGTTCTCAAAAATATTTTAGGACTATAGAGATGTATATTGATTGCTCATTTGGCTCAAATGAAGGGACAAAAGTTTATAGTATCAAATGGCCAGTTCTTGAGATTCCAATTCATTCAATCTTGTTCAAAGTTTGATGAGTTCTCCCTTTCCATATTTAGTAAGTTCACACTTTATTTTATTTTGACTATTATTTGAATTTATGTTACTTATCCATGTGAATATGAATATCAATTTATTCTATATCGCAGGACCCAATTTGGTATCGAGTTTGGATGAACAAGATATTCCACTAGCTACCACTACAACAAATTTGAATTTTAGGTGTCACATGCCCCAATTTGCAAAACAATTTTATTTTTTTGAGGAACATTATGTTATATTTTATGTTAAAGTTTGTAATTAATGACCAAGTGGGGTCAATGATAATTTAATGTAATGGAGAATATTTTATTAATAAATAAATAAAAGATGAGACAACATCTTAGAGAAGCTGTTAAATGAGTGTTTACTGGTCACTTGGTGGAGGAGACTGGGTTGAGAGCAGAGTGACATGTGGCAGCATCCTCAAACTACTTCTAGTTGTTGTAGGTGGCAACTTCACTATTTTGTGGTCATGATTCCCCAAGAAAGTGGAGCAGGAGCAGGTGGCTCATTAAGTAAAAACTAACCCAAAAGACCAAGGCATGCTAATAAAACTTCCCATTGAATACAGCCGAGGCTGCTCATTTTGGATTTGTGATCATTCTGAGTGAATGAAGTGCACATGTGAATTCGATGGAGGGGACTAGCTAAAGTAAGTTTGAGGGGATAAGTGCTGTAGACCTGAACTGGTGTAGCTATTCTAAGCTAAGCTCATACTGTTGTAAGTAGAACTGAGTACTGCTGAACACTCAGTGGAGTTACAGGAGGTTTCAAAACTACATCTCTCACCCAGTACTTCTACCAGGTGGACGAGGAGACAAGCTCGGGGGTCCTGATAATTGCAGTCGAGCTCTTCTCTAGGAGTTGGTTGGGAGGAATAGCCTCCTTAAGCTATTGTCACCTTATCTATGCTATAGGTTCTACTTGTTTAAGTTCAGTCATTAATTTATTTACAGTATCTAGAAAAGTTTAAGAGTTTTTCATGAATATAGTATATTGTTGTTTTATTACTGTTAGGGATAAATAGGAAAAATTATTTATACTGTGAAAGTTAGTAACTAGCTAGATTAGGGTAAATTAGTAGAGACATTGTTGAGTTAATCGATAGCTAGGAAAAATTCCCTAAACTGTATTTTTCCACACCTCTTGCAAGGCAACACTCTAGTATAGCAGGTATATTTATTTTAAATAAGTAGATTCAATAAAACTTGAATGCAGATGTAATGATTACTATCTATAGAATTTTGTGCAAAATTACTTACAGAACTTTAGTTGCATTTGTATTATCTACTTAAAGTATTTAAATTAACTAACTAAAGATAGAAGAACAAATTTAAAATATTACATACTAGTATGTATAATATTTTATATAGTAAAACTAGTAAAGTTATATATTATAAATCTAGTAAGTAGACCTAAATAAAAAGTATAGGAATAGTAAAATATTTAAACTAGGCTTATTGAAACAAAAATACTAGCTCTATAAACCATTAATAATAATTAGGGTTTACAAAAGATCTCTTCTTTCACAACAGAATAAATTAAAAATTTATAATTCCAAAACCTAGCAGTATATTCTAGAAAATTCTAGAAAAGAAATACATTTATTTAATAATAATATACTCAATCCCATTTCTAGAATTTATTGCAGTATTATTAATTTTACTGCTATCAAAACAATTCTTAACCAAAGATTATCAATTTGTTAGAATAATCAACCCATAGTTACCTACCTTAGACATTAAATTAATCATTTTTGTCTTATTTGCCTAGTTCGTGTGTCCCACCTTATGCAAGTTGTCATTTTCCTATCCATAGTGGTCAAACTTGCCTAATTTGACTCATGTAGTGCATGGGAAACCTCAAGGAATCAATTCTGCTTTATTCCTGGCCTCCTAGAAGCCCTTCTACTTTTTTCTGCTTTATTGCCTGCTTTTTCAGTGCTTTAAGGCAATTGGGAAAGTTTGACTAGGTGAGGTTAACTAGTTTTTTGTCCTCCACTCTTTTCTCCTTGGAAAAGAATGTATGAGTTTTCATTCCATCACTCTTTAGCTTGCCTAAGTGCTTTTTCCAATTTGTGAGCTCCATGACCGACTTGGAAACTACTTTATGCACCTATGGGGGATTTGCTTAATTTTAGTAAGCCTGATTTTGACTAGATTTGAATTGCCTCCTCATGCATATGAATCTCCTATGTAATTATTTAATGTAGAAACCTATTATGTTACAGGGTTGGCTATTGTACACTTATTCAATACAGTTTAGTGTTCAGCTCCATTTTCAGTCTCTTTTGTGAGTGATTTTGCATGATCAATTGATAATTGTTGTGAGTAAAATTATCACTGGGTTCAATTTCCACATGGTATCAGAGCCATTGTAGATTGATTTATCTCCTTCAAAATTGTTTTGCAGGTTTGACATCAGTGACTGGGAGCCTTCTACTGACAGCCGGGACAATTTCTAAGCTATGGATCAATCTCAGAAGATCATCTTGACTCCCTTCAACTTCTTTTAATGGAAAGCAGAGATGGAGATACTGTTGAGAGTGAAAGGCCTCTACAGGGTGACTATGGAAATAGAAGCAGATCCCAATGCAGCTGCAGAGAAGATAAAATGGCACAACAGGAGGGATGAGGCCTATGGTCTCTTGTGTCTGAGTATTTCCAAAGACCTTCTTTTCCATATTGATTGATTGACATCACCGAATGAAGTATGGGAGAAGATTACTGATATTTTTGGAAAGACAGATGAGATGAGGGGACATCAAATCGAAAATGAGCCGATTTCCCTGAGTCCCAATAGCTTTGAATCACTGCAACTCTATTTCTCCAAGTTCAAAGCACTTGTTTTGCAGCTAAAACAATGTGGGATCGAAAAGAAGGATGATCAGCTGGTCTTGGCCATTCTCTCGAAGCTTGGCCCTGACTATTCAGTGTTTGTTTCGACCTTCTATGCCACAAAGTTGACAGCTCGAACCTGGAAGATGCCTAGCCTTGCAGATTTCATGGAATATCTCACACAAGAACAGGACAAGCTGGTGATGATGGGCACCATCAAACCATCCAAAGACCAAGCTCTGGTTGCTGGAGATTCGAAGGTGGATTCAAAAAGCAAAAAGAAAGCTAAAAAGCCACCTGAGCAAGAGAGAGACAAGAACAAGTCTCCAGAGGAGCTACAAGGTTCCAAGAAGAACTACCAGAAGAAGAAAAACAAAGGAGAAATGAGCAAGTGTGCATACTGCAATAAGGGAAATCACACTGAAAGCTCTTGTATGAAGAAGCAAATAGACATGCTAACCCAAATCCTAGAGAAGAATGGCATCTCCCTTCCAGACAGCTCAAAGAAGAGAGAAGGAGGATCAAGTTCAGATGATAGAGAGAGAGTTCATGCATTGGTTGTTGGCACAT
>LPNX010435785.1:103954-122239 GCA_001517045.1 Pseudotsuga menziesii | reverse complement strand
TAATGAATTTTTCATTTTAAATCAAGTTATTGAGGAAGGTTTGGAATTTGACGGGCATATGTCCTCCCGTGAAAATACTATTGAAAATCTTAAGAAACCGTTTCAAAGAATGAGCAAATAATAGAAATTGTTGTTTCTATTTGATTGAAGGGTAGGTGGCGAGTTTTTCTTCAATAAGGAAGGTTTTGCTTTCTTTCAATTTCTTCTTTTTCTTATACTGGCTTAGCATTATTCAAATATGGAGTCGTGCCCTCACTTTCATTGCCTTTTTTTTGCCTTTCTACCCTTCCTTTAGAGGATAAGTTACTTTTCAAGCCCAAATGTGCAACTCCAAGAGAGAGGTGGGTACCATTTTAGAAGGAGAAGTTGGTTTCCAACTCTGATGCTGAAGGAATTAACTTAACCACCCAACAAGTGTCATCAATTTATCATCTAGATAATACAAAATGGTTCATCCTCACTCTGTATTTAGGCTTGTCTTTATATCCTTCATGTCCTATTTGAGATGTAGTAGTCCTTCTTGCAAAGATGGTACAGCTCATCTTCACTTTGGATCCATTGAAATAGAACTTGAGTCTAGAGTCTTCTAAGTAGTCAAATCTCTACCATCCTTAAAAGGATGCCTAAGTAGGCTATAACAACATTTATTCTATTTTTATTGAGTTTTAAGTAGGCTATTACAAAATTTAATCTATTTTTATTGAGTTTTAATTTTTTGCATAGAAAATAGCAAACAACTAGCTATCTCAAATGCAATGTCGGGGACATTGCCACCTCGTGGCTCTTGTTTAATGATAACTTTTGTTGTAGTTCTATCTAGAGTTAATTTAAATTCTTAAAATCTATAAAATAGAACTTATAACATGATACTTTACTCCACACAACCATAGCCATGTCCCACTTTCCACATAGCATGCTAAATGTAAATACAAAGATGGACAAAAATGTGGGGATGATGATCACTCCATGAACTTAATTTATTATGTTGAACTTAATAGAGACAAAAGGGACTAGTAATATATGATCGTTAAATCCAATCATTGTAACAAAATTTAATTTACAATGTTTTAAGAAAATGTGTCTTGATGACAGTATACTTAGCATTGTTACATAGACACTTATCAATTTGGTTAGTGTTTGGGTTATGTTTTAAAGCTTATGGAGGTCGATAGTATGTTAGAGGTGTAATAAAGCCCGCAAAAATAAAATATGAACGGAAACAAACACATTATGTATCCTTTAGTCACACTCATTAAAACTAACATGACATAATGTATACGGAGTAAAACTATAATGAAGATATCATACGAAGGTGGTTTGGCCAGCCATTCATAATGGTTATGATAAGGATGAGGTTAAGAATTGGGTTTTGGTTTCACGTGGGAATGTATTTCAAGAAAAAGTATGTTGATATTATTTAATAATTTTTTTAGTGTAACAATATGTTTGATTATTGTATTGCGGGAGATTTTGTAACGATTTGTTGATATTATTTTGTAATTTGTTATTAACAAAATAATAAAAAATACAAATTTTAATTATTTGTCAAAACAAAAGTCCACCAGAAAAACAACTTAATATAGGGGAGATGTTGTAATGTTCTTACTTAACAAAACAATAAAAAGTAAAAAAAGTTAATTATGCGCAAAAAAATGTGTGTGAAAAAAAACACAATATGGGGGAGATGTTGTAATGTTTTTAACTAGCAAAATAATAAAGAATTAAATTATGGGCAAAAAAATGTTAGCCTTGCACATGGTTCAAGGCCTACTAAACAATTCATGGTTTTATTGTACATGGTTTAGGAGGGCCTTGCAAATGGTTTTAAAACCATGTGCAAGGCCTCCTAAACAACCCATGGTTTTATTGTACATGGTTTAGGAGGGGCTTGCAAATGGTTTTAAGACCATGTGCAAGGCCTCCTAAACAACCCATGGTTTTAGGAGGGCCTTACATATAGTTTTAAAACCATGTATAGGGAAGATGTTTTAATGTTCGTTCCTAGCAAATTAAAAAATAATAATAAATATTAATGTGCGTCATAAATAATAGTAAATATTAATAATAATAAAAATATTATATGTAGACCTTAAATAAAATATGTTTTTATATGTCTTTTGGTTTGAATCAAATCAATGACTATATATAGGACACACCAAAGCTGATACCTCTTTGATTATAATACCTAAGAAAATGTTTGCACCTTCAAAGATTTGATCCCAACAAAAACTAGGATTTAGATCTAGGTTGGTTACAATATCTTCAAAAAAAAATCTTTCATAAAAATTGAACACACTTAAAAACTCCTCAAAATTTTAACATTTTAACATATTTTTCAATTTTTATTAAAATTTACTTATTTTTTATATTAATAAACTACGATTTCAATATATGTGATAAATTGATTTTGCATCTTTATATGATATAACTTATTGGTCATATAAAGATAATAATATGGATATGTCCAAATTGGCTACAAGTGATAAGAATGATCTTTTATATCTTTTGAGAAAGAAAGTTTTTCCTTGCATTTTATAACTTTAATTTTTAATAAATAACAAATTATATTATATAAAAAAATTATATTAAAAAAAAACAAAAAAAACTTAATTTTACTATTAAAAAAATCACTATAAAACTTATTAATTATTTATTTTTAATGCATATGGTAATAAATAACGAATCTTTAAAGAACATAAGGAATACAAAGCCACCTTGTCAGGATTTTTTTGGACTCACCAAATTCAAATCCAACCATGACAAAGGGTAGTTTTAAAATGTAAATATGCTATAGCCTATACCTAATCCTTTTAACTTCCACATGGATACCCGCCTTTCACGTTAACTAACAATGTTCCATTAAATATTTAAAACAGGACCCAATCACGAACATTCAAGTTCCACGTTGACCTTATTTTTCTAGCGTCGAGATTTCACTTTCCGGATACACCATTTTCGTAATAAATCAAACTTTCTAAAATGTTCGAATGACCCCGGTCCTTGAATCCTCTTTACTGAATACAACCTAGAAAAAGTCTTACGAGGCGACAGCCAAATAATGATAATTAATTCAAGTCTCCAATAACCTACGAAAAGACAAATTAACACAATGAACGGTTTGCCTGAAATCCAATACAGTAAGTCTATTATGACAGGAAGTCGGAAAGAGAAAAAGCTCTGGGAAAGAGCAGGTGCCGAGAGCATTGCCGCCTATAAGCCAGGGTCTAGTCTAGCATCCAATATTCTTGAACGCAAATACATTTTCTTGTCTATTTTTGCACGGCCGAGAAGCAGGTGAAGGCCAATGTATGCAGGATTCTACATGTAAGTATTTCTGTTCAGCTATATTATTCTATATGGATTTGCTCTGTTATTCCTGTTTTTGCAGTTGTGGAATAATTCCGTTCATTAAGCCCAGCACATGATTCCTTAGCACGGTTGTGAATTTTGAAATATGCCTACGGATTTAAGAAATGTATTTTTATATTATTTTTTCTCTGAGAGAATCCAATCATAGACTGGCGGACAAGAGGATTCTGCTCAGCTTCCTGTTTGAAAATCTTGTTTAGTATTTAGATTGTACCGTCGGGAAGACGTTTTGTTGTGCAACGGAATCGATCTGTGAACCGGTTAGAAATAGCTGTAGCTTCGGCTGTCAAATTTGTGTTAGGCACAAGAAGCACTTTTTTCGTTCTGAAGGCCTTGCATTCAGACGAAGTTAGTTTGGTCGGTCTTGATTATGCCTTTTTTGCAAGCCAGAAATTTGAAGAATCAGTCTGTATTTTTGCATTTTGAAGTGATCTGTCCGTTGTTCAAGAATCAGTTTGTATGTTGCAATTTGAAGTAATCTTTCAGCTGTTCTTTATTTTGAGCCAAAGTTTTGGATAGAGCTGTGGTAGTTTGCTTTTTAACGCAAATGTGGCAATAATCCGTATTTTTTTGATTCAAAATTCTGAGAAAAGATCGGTCTCAACTTGCATTTAATCAGAGCACACGAACAATTGGGTCTGAATGAAATGAACTGCCTGGAACTTGTATTTAAGCAGAGCGCACAGATAATTCGGTCTGAAATATGCATTTGAAGGCAATTTTTTTGAAGGATAGTCAAGGCATTTGGCTACTGACATAATTTTTAAGGGATTCGAAATTGAATTTAGCAGAGATTAACCGATATTTGACAACGCCCATGTCGACCTCTCAGGCAAGCTTATTTATTTGTTTACTTAAAAATTTATGAAGAGATGGCACGCACATGGAGTGGAGGATAGCTATAAAATATATATGTATATATATACAGAGGTTTGCTTTTCCGTCAAGAGAACACAATGTTTTCGTTTACTATGGGCAGATAGCAATTTTTTTGTAAGAATCTTATTTATCTCAGCATAAGTGGATAGCGACTATGGAGGACGAAAAACACCGAAGTGATTTACTCGGAAATGTAGTAAGGCCTCCTTCCTTGCGGGTTAGTAGCAGTTTGAAGGCCACGCTGTCAGGCAGGTTGACTCCTCGTAGTTCTCCTTCTTTTCGGAGGTCTCAATCCAGTAGGACTCCAAGAAAAGATGTGAGGTTTTATACAAGTCCTCTTCAGTGGATTCGAGGCCGGCGCCTGCTACTGTGGTTGGTCATAATTGGTGTATGGAGCTACCTGGGGTTTCATATTCAGTCAAAATGGGCTCACGGTGAAGATAACGAGGTGTTTAGCGGATTTGAGTCGAGAATTGATGCTGATCAAGATTTGAGAAGCCATGTTTTGGTCAAAGATCAGACAGTTTCCGATAGATTAAAGAAAACGGAGCCTCATAATATTCAGTCATTGAAGTTTTACTCCAGCCACTCACAAAACACGGAAAGAGAAAATACAGACGGTGAAGCGCTTTCTACAATCAAAAAGCCCGGGCTAGAACTTAAGTCTCCAGTGAGTTTAAAAGAATGGTTTTGGAAGGGGAATCCGGGGCTCATACGAGAGAGAGTAGAAAATCAAATGCAGAACGAGAGCAGCGAAGCTTTTCAAAAGACTGCTGGAGTGAAAATTTCAGGGAGCAGTTCTAATTCATCGACAGATCAGAAGGACAATTTAGGACATATTGCAGAATCCCTTCCAAACCGTACTTCTCATGAAAGTGCAGGGATAGGTAACAGAGGTGGAATTAAGGTCAAAGGAAATAATGCGATGTTGAAGAATAACATAATCGAAACAGGGGACACAGATGCCAGAGTCACAAGAAATACTTCCTTTGGTCTCCTGGTTGGACCTTTTGATAAAATTGAAAACAGAGTTTTGGGATGGAATGCTGGAAAACGGTACGGTACATGCAACAGAAAAGGCTTATTTGCGCATGCCGTGAGAGGAAGGTCATTCATTGTGGTACTTCATGAACTGTCTATGACTGGTGCTCCCCTTGCCATGATGGAACTTGCTGCTGAAATTTTGAGTTGTGGAGGAAGAGTCTCTGCAATAGCATTGAGTAAGAAGGGTGGCCTTATGGAGGAACTTGTCAGGCGAGGTATAAAGGTGTTGAAGGACAAAGCGGTCCCCAGTTATAGAGTAGCTATGAAGACTGATATTGTCATTGCTGGCTCTGCTGTTTCTGCATCATGGATTGGTATGGAATGCTTACTTCATAGTTTGCATCAATTTTGTTTCTAGTTGTTGGTTTTACTAAATGTTTTAGAATGATATCCAATTAGACATGAAATTTTATTGTGTTTCAGAAATTTAACATTAGAAACTTTAACGTAGCAGTCCATGGCATTGTGTGAAAGCTTGAAGAGTGCCAAAATATCAGTAGTGGAGAGTCTCATGAAGTAGGGGGTGCTTTTGAAACCTCTTAATGTTTTAAATTCTGAAATGGCAATGGAATAAATTTTGGGAAAATAGATATTCTAGAATTCTACTCATAGTAATGCTTTCATACTGTGATTATGCTTTGTGATGCTTCCAAGTTCTCAGATCTGTTTTGTCCAGTGGGATCCATGAATCTTTACTATGTTTCAGGGTGAACAAGAAAGTCCCTAGTACCTGTTCTTGAATGCGCAACAAAAGAAAAATGGAAAACTAACGAAATAAATAAGATGCTGAGTTCTCAAGTTTAGGTATTGTTGTTTGGACAACTTTTCCTGTTAAAGTTCAAAATCAGGAACTATAAATGTCTTACATCATATTCCTTAGTGCCGGCATTGCAATGCAGAGTTACCCATCTTCCCAAATGAGCAAGGCAGGATTTTGCTATGGTATGTTTACAACTTCCCATATTTCTCAAAAGGACAGACTTTAATTTGTTTTAATTTAAAGATTCAAACGCTTGAGGAAAGATGACAAGAAAGGACTATACAAACCACTTCCACACTTATTCTATGATCAACCTCTTCAATTAGATGCATAAGCATTCCTCACTTAACATGTAATTTTCCTTTTGACTTAGGAGGAACTGCTCATCCTTGACCTGCAAAGAATGGCTTTCCTTCATGTTGGTTGAAGGCCTCAACAATTCTCTTCTCTTGCTGCAAAACAGTCCCTAATACTTGAAGTTCTTGTGAGTCTCTTTCGTTCAACTTATTTCTGTTGTATTTTCTGGGGATTTAGTGCCTAGACAAACCAAGACAAGTTATGGTTCAGATAATGTGAAAACACCTGTTGGATCTGTGAAAACAAGTTGTGGTTCAGATTGTATGAGGTTTCACATTGGGTTTGCAGCTGCTACATTTGGAGTATTTGGATGGACTTGGGGGGCATATCTCTTCTCTTCTTGACAATGGATTACTTGATGGAAATCATTTTTGGAGGTGATTCACTTCTCTATAGTGGATGGTCATGGTTGATAGTCCTCTTGTGGTTTGGTGCTGCTTTCATGCCTTTGGTTGATGGATCACTCTCTTGACATATGGATGCTTGCTACTTCACATGTCATATTTTTCTTGGAGCATCCTAGTGATTGTATGATGGTGTTATGATATCGGTTTGTTACAAGAAAGGGGTGTTGTACATGATTCCCTTCTGTTGAATGCGTGGTGGGGACATACTTAATGTTTGGTGGAGTTAGCACCTTTTTATGTTCCTTTTCCTATGGTGTTGGATGGGATGTGGTGATACACCTTCTCTTTGGTTGGATTTCCTTAGGTGATATAACTTTATAACATTGTAACATTGCTAGACATCACTTGGGGGGAATTTGTATTTGATTCTGTAAGTACCCTTGTTGTTGTGTATTATTTCCTAAGTTTGAGTTAGAGGGGGAGGGCGGGGGGGGGGGTATTACATGGGATTTCATGGTAATCTAGGGTTTCCCAAGGATTAACGATGTATTTTTGATGTAATAGTCCCTTGGTGGTGGTGCACACTAGGTTCATGTGTTCTACATGATCCTCTTTTGTTGAATGTGTGGTGGGGACATACTTAATGTTTGATGTAGTTAGCACCTTTCTATGTTCCTTTTCTTATGGTGTTGAATGTGATGTGGTGATACACCTTCTCTTTGGTGGGATTTCCTTAGGTGATATAACTTTATAACATTGTAACATTGCTAGACACCGCTTAGGGGAAATTTGTATTTGATTTTGTAAGTGCCCTTGTTCTTGTGTATTATTTTCTAAGCTTGAGTTAGAGGGGGGTATTACATAGGCTTTCATGGTTATGTAGTGTTTCCCAAGGATTAACGTTGTATTGTTGATGTAATAGTCTCTTGGTGATGGTGCATACTAGGTTCACGTGTTCTACATGATCCTCTTTTATTGAATGTGTGGTGGGGACATACTTAATTTTTGATGGAGTTAGCACCTTTCTATGTTCCTTTTCTTATGGTGTTGGATGTGATGTGGCGATACACCTTTTCTTTGGTGGGATTTCCTTAGTTGATATAACTTTTTAACATTGTAACATTGCTAGACATCACCTAGGGGGGATGTGTATTTGATTATGTAAGTACCCTTGTTGATGTGTATTATTTCCTAAGTTTGAGTTAGAGGAGGGTAACATGGGCTTTCATGGTTATCTAGCCTTTCCTAAAGCTTAATGATGTATTGTTGATGTAATAGTCCCTTGGTGGTGGTGCACCCTAGTTTCATGTGTTTCAAATGATCCCTTTTTGTTGAATGTGTGGTGGGGACATAATTAATGTATGATGGACGCATCACCTTTCTATGTTCCTTTTCCTATGGTGTTGGATGTGATTTGTGATACACCTTCTCTTTGGTGGGATTTTCTTAGGTGGTATAACTTTACAACATTGTAACATTGCTAGATATCACCTAGGAGGGATGTGTATTTGATTATGTAAGTACCCTTGTTTATGTGTATTATTTCTTAAGTTTGAGTTAGAGGTGGGTATTACATTGGCTTTCATGGTGATCTAGCCTTACCTAAGGCTTAATGATTTATTGTTGCTGTAATAGTCCCTTGGTGGTGGTGCGCACTAGGTTCAAGCCTAGGTTGAGCTTAATGTTTTATTCTTATCTTGGTACCATGGTGGGGCTTTGCTAGGAGAAACAACTTTTTTTTACATGGTACAACACATTGGTGGGAAGGAGTCCTCATTGACTTGGTTCTTGCACACCTTTCCACACCTTTTCACATGTCATGGGATGTACCACTCATGGAGACCCACATGTGCTTCATGGAGGATTATTATTGCACACATGTTCATGCACCTTGTGGATCACACTTGCTATTTTAAGGAGGTGGTTGATGAGCACTCTCCTAGGGGGAATATTTTATTGTTTTCTTTGTTTGTGCATCTTGGGGGGCACATTTAAAGGCCTTTTCTTGGTGGACCTAGGAGCACACCCTTCTATGGCAAGGCGTATTTAACATATTGTTGATCAATCGTCTTGCAGGGCACACTTGGAAGTATTTAATATATTTCTCTTGCTTAATATTTCATATAATCTAGTGGAACACACTCTCTTGGAGAGGGATGAAGGCTACATGATATGGTCAACTTTGATTGGGATGGAGCAATTACTCCATTATTTTATATTTCTTTGACTTGTCATGGAGTTAGTTGGAGAAAAAAATGTATTTTATTGTGAGAGATAGAGCTGCCTCTATATAAAGAGGAGCCTTCTGTCCATTCATTTGATTAGTCAATGTGAGGAACTCTTCCCACTTGATATATTTTCTGTTATAATTCTGCATTATTTCCCCTCATCTAACAAATTAGTTGTTGAATTGGAATCATATTTCAGTCATGTATAACAACACTTTCATATTTGTTTGATTAGCGGAATCTCTAGCTCTCCAAGACTAGTTTCCACATATATTTTCAGCTAACACTTAAGGTCAATTGTATCAAACTTGGTTACTTTTACCTTGAGTACATAATTAAATAATGAATATTTCAAAACTACTTTTTTCATCCAAATAGGTTGAATGCGACAAATTAGCCTTTTCTACTTTATAGCCAACCTCAAAGTAGTTGATTGTGGAAAATTAGCTCTTTCACTCATGGAATATTTCATGACTCCAATGGCGCAATAGATTGATAGGCACTGTTTTCTTCCATTTCATTTCCTTTTATTATATCCTTTCCTCCATTTCCTATCTTGTCAATATCCCTTCTCCATTTTCACTTCCATTTCACATACTATACTATACTACAATAACCTTTGTTTTATTAAAGCTTACTCATCATTTTCACCTTGATAATCCTACTTTAGGAATACACCCCTTGTGTTGGTGAAGAGCTAGCCTAAAGAGAGGAATAGCTGCTGAGGTGACAGTGGGCAGCCTTCCTGAGTTAAACAAAGCTACCTTGGTGGTTGGGACTTTACACTTTTGTGGGTGCTAGATTTTGTTGTAACAGGGTCCACTACAAGGGTAATTCTTGGTCTCAGAAAACCCTAAACTGGCCCACGAGTCCCAATACATTCCAGACATCTTGACCCATAACCCAGACATATGTGTTCCCATATAGTTGCAGTATAGCACTAACATCCATAAGCATTAAAGGAACTATATATGCATTCGTTCTATACAGGAAACATATCCATTTCAAGAAAAGAATTGAAACAGAAATAAAAATAACAGTGCAGAAGTAATAACTCACATGCATAAAAGAGAACCCATGGTGCTCAGAAACCATAACTGCCATTCTCATCAATATAATCCACAGATACAGCTATCTCTTGTAATGTTTTCTCCATGAGTAGCCCAAAGCTAATGACTGTAACAGTAAAAACAACAAATGCAATAATGACTAGAAACCATCAACAGTCAAAATAGTCTGTATGGCTCCATTAATAGTCACTTATATCAACATCTAATTCTACAACAGTTCTCTGAGTATTTTTTAATTCTCTGACATTTAAAAAGTGACATGCCTTTAAGCTTAGTCAACAATATTCAAAATAAACCTAACATGAGTTCACGATGTTTGCTTACAATTTACAATCCGGTTCTATGTCAGCTTTTCTCCAGCTAACCATTTTCTACACAACATATCATCTGTGCTATGTGGCCTGGCAACCTTTCTTGTGATTGAGGTTTCTTACCGCACAAACTAGCACCTCTTTGCAAATCAAGGCTATGCAGACCTAGTGCTAGTGATGGTAAGCTCGGGAGAGGATTAAACCCATTGTCACCACAGTTTAACCTCTTGAGTCCAAATAGGGATGCTTTTAAAATGAGAACCAATTCAAGTCTAATTGTGACGTCTTCTATTTAAGAGCAGCACATTAATTGAGAGGTGTCTTCCAAGATGATCCTAAGTAAATAGGGCTCAAGCCCTTTCAATTATCCTTTCAAAAGGGACGCCCTAATATATCCCAAATATATTCATAAAACAGGCCTCCACCCAACCCTACATTTACTTCTTCAAAGGTGAATGCTGGTCTGAAATGTGTGACTGTGGTTTACGGCAGAGAGAATCTTTAGTTGAGGCTGAAGAGACTGCGACCTGGCTGCAACAAGAGAAGGCGATCTGAGCTGATGACAGATATGGGGTGAAAGCATAATGAATGTCGAGGCAGGAAATTCCTCCAAAAGCGCTGAAATAAGGTAAATAAGGGTGCTGTTCAGTGTTGAGATAAGAACAAGGTCAAGATATCTTCCAAGTTGGATGGCTGCCTCTAGATAGCATATTTGAAGAGCTGGAGCTTCATTAGGGCCTGTATACTGGCTGCAAATGCTAACATCCGCCACCACAAGTATGAAACAGTGAGCCGGCCTCTTCAAAAGAGGTTATGACGGGGATAGAACTGCAAATGTATACCTTCAAGGCTGTAGCCTCTTGACAGGTGGCTGAGAATGTTAGATTTTCATAAGATTATAGCAGTATATCTTAATTTCATTTACCACTAGGATCACTAGAAGAAAGACAAAGCACAAAACAATAACACAAGAGTTTTTATCCTGGGAAACCCAAATGGGAGAAAAACCCAGCAACCTTCGTATAGAGATGATAATTCTGATAATAGTGTACAAAGAAGAGAGAGAAAAGATGGAAGTATTTTCCAGAGATAGAAACCCCAAAACAATCTTCTCCTTCTGCATGTGCGAACTTCTCTTTCCCAGTGATGCGAATTTTCACTTGTGTGACTATGTATTATAATGAGGAGGGGCGCCTCCTATTTATACTGATTTTCCACTAAGAAAAATAATTGGGGCCGACTTCTCTTGGGGGAGCAATAAAATACATTTTTATAATTTTATTTTTATTTCTTTTTATTGCTTGCTTTTCACCCCAAGGTTTACATTGTTCTTTCTAGGGTTTGCATGATGGATTACAACAAGTTCAAACTCCCATAGGAGGTACACGAAAAGAATGTCTTCCGAAGTTGCACAAACTCCAACACTCCCTCTCAACAAGGAAGGTATTCTTCGGTCTTCATTAACATCACGATCGTCTGGGTTTCATTTGTACATCTATACTGTCTCCATCATCTCTATACATACTGAAGGTTGTTTGCATGATCTTTGTCCTTCGAGAGGTGTCTTCATGAATTAGTTCTATTAGGATGTTTGAGAGAAAATATCCTGCTACTTGTCCATCGTTACTGTCGATGGGAAACTTCCATACCTGGCTTGAGGATCCTGGACAAGTCAATGTGTATGACCTTCTACTACCTGTTCGTCTCATCTGTTGATGGGGTACTCCCATACCTGGCTGAGAATTTGAACGAGAAAATGTGCACGACCATCTACTGCCTGTTCGTCTCATCTGTCGATGGGATACTCCCATACCTGGCTGAGAACCTGAACAAGTAGAGGTACCTATGCAATCACATGACCATCTGCTACCTGTCCGACACATTTGCCGATGGGATTTCTCCCATACTTGGTTGAGCACCTGGACGAGCAGAGGCACTTGTGTGAACTCAACCTTCTACTACATGTCCGTCTCATCTATCGATGGGATTTCTCCCATACTTGGCTAAGAACATGGACGAGTAGAGGTACTTGGGAAAAAGTATGGTAAATGTCTCTTAGTCATCTCTCCCTCCCAAGGAGGGATGTGTTCTCTTCTACTCCAAGTATTTCGCGAAAGTATTCAAACTTCACCCTAGGAAGAGGCTTGGTGGGACCATCTGCAGTCTGGTCATCTATCAGAATATATTGTAGCTCGACCGCACTTTTCTGCACCATATCACGTATGAAGTGATACCAAATTTCTATGTGCTTTGACTTGTGAAAAATAGGATTCACTGACATTTGCATACAACTCTGGTTATCACAGTGAATCACGGTTGGCTCTGGAATCTGGCCAAACAATCCTGCAATAAGTTTAAGAAGCCAAACTGCTTCTTAGGTTGTTGAACTAGTAGCCATATACTCGGCCTCTGCAGTACTGAGAGCTAATGAGTTCTGCTTCCTATTGCACCAGGAAATTACTGCAGAACCCAGACTGAAACAACATCCTGAATTACTCTTCTAATTTGTAGTGCATCCGTCCCAATCTGAGTCTGTAAACCCTTGCAATTTCAAGTCACATTCTGAATCATATCGTAGACCATATCCCACAGTGCCACGTAAGTATCTGAGCACATGTTTTGCAACAATCTAGTGAATCTGCCTCGGTTCAAAGCAAAACAAATATCTGGTCTGGTGTTCTCAAATACATCAAGGACCCAATCAGTTGGTGATACATAGTGGGATCGATCAAATTTGAATATGAAGCAGAATCTCTCAGCTTCTTCAAATTTGCATCCATCGGAGTAGCTATGGACTTGCAGTCCAACATTCCGAATCTCTTCAGTATATCTATGGTGTATTTTCTTTGACCTAGGAAAATCTCCTTCTGCCTCTGCCATACTTCTAATCCCAAGAAGTAATGCATCAATCCAAGATCCTTTATTTCGAACTCAGAGGCGAGTTTCTTCTTACACCATACGACAAGTTTCTCATTTCCAGTGAGAAACAGGTCATCAACATATAGTACCAAAATCAGTGGCTCATCATTCACAACCTTGTAGTAAAGGTTGGGGTCTGCATCACTCTTGGTGAATCCCAGACTCACTAGGAATCTGTTTATTCGTCCATACCAAGCACGGGGTGCTTGCTTGAGTCCATATAAATCCTTTTTCAGCTTGCATACATGAGACTCCTTTCCATGGACAACAAACCCTTTTGGTTTTTCAATATATACTTCTTCCTCAATAATACCCTTGAGAAAGGCTGTCTTGACATCCATCTGATGCAACTTCCATCCCATAGCTAAAGCAATAGCAATGATCGATCTGATGGAAGTATAATGTCTCATCATAATCGACTCCCTCTTTCTGAGAGAACCCTTTGGTAACAAACCTAGCCTTGTATTTTTCAATACTCCCATCTGCTCCATGTTTGATTTTGTATAGCCACCTGGAAGTTATAACTGACTTCCCCTCAGGTCTCAGTACAATCTCCCACACATCATTCTTCATGATGGATTGATATTCTTCCACCATGGCACCCTCCCAAACTTGGTGTCTGGATGCTTCTTCATAAGTGGTGGGTTCTGAGTCAATGATGTGACTCATCAATGCAACATAACTGGAGAACCTTTGAGGTCTTTTGCTTTCTTAGAAAGTGCCTTGTGGAGCTTCATGCTCCTCTGCATCCTGTAAGGTCTGTTGTGCCTATCTAGGTCTTTTTCGGCTTACTTTCATATCTTCGGGAATATCAACTGTCGCGACTGGATCAATGGGATCGATGGGTTCATCTTTCTCTGCTAACTCATTTTGAACTAGAGGGGGAGATGTTCTCATCTCCATGTCTGATCCTCTGCCTTTCCTGATAGCCATTTCTTCTTTAAAGGTCACATCCCTGCTAACTTCAATCTGTCTGGATCTTGGGATATAAATTCTGTAGGCCTTTGAAGACTCACTGCATCCCACAAAAGTTCCCTTCTTGCCTGATGGTTCTAACTTCGTTCTTTTCTCCTTGGGCACATGAATGTAGACTGGACAACCAGAGATTCGGAGGTGACCCACTTTTGGTTTTACTCTTGTGAAAGCTTCTTCCGGGGTCATGTTCTTTACAACCTTATGTGGGCATCTGTTCTGTACATATATAGCTATTCAGGATGCTTCTGCCCATAAGAACATAGGTAGATTCTGGTCATGTATCATGGCTTTGGCTGCCTCCACAATTGTTCCGTTCTTTCTTTCAGCAACCCCATTTTGCTAGGGGTTGTAGGGAACTGTGAGTTCCCTCTTAATTCTCGCTTCCTTGCAGAAATCATTGAATTCTGTAGAGGTGTATTCTCCACCATTATCTGATTTTAGAATCTTGATCCTCTTCCCAGACAATTTAACGACTTGTGCTTTGAATTCTTTGAACTTGCTGAGTACTTCTTCGGATTCCTTGGTCTTGAGAAAGTATATCCAAGTCTTCCGTGAGTAGTCATCAATGAATGTTACATAGTAATGATATCCTCCCATTAAAGCAACTGTCATTGGGCATGTTGGCAGGTGGTTTGGATGCGCATGGTGCAGAAGCAACAAGGACCAAAGAAGACTGTGCAAGGCGAAGAAGTCGACAAGGGTCGACTTGGTTGTATTTTTGTACTTTTCGGTCTGAGTTAGTTAGATGTGGACCATTTTGTAAAGGCGCAAGCCTATAAAAAGAGTTATAAATGTAGTAGAAAGATATATTTTTGTCAATCTTTGAATCGATTATCTTTTGGTGAATCGGAGATCTGATGTTCGGAGCAAATCTTGTCTTTTATCTGTCTTACGAACTGTTTTGGTCTGAGGCTATCGACAAAGAGATGTATTTCTGAAATGTGTGTTAACCTGAAAAAGTTAATAAGATGAGAGTATTGCTTGGAAGTCCATGTGTTTTGTTGCGATGTGATATTTGATCTTGTGATTGTTGTCTCTGCGGTTAATTGCTGTGATATGAATGATTACTGTTGCGATCTAATGTCTTAATGATTTTCTTATGATAAGAAGTCTTTGCAAGATGGATGGAATCTTGTATGTGGATCTATTTTTTGCATAATGAACTGGTGAGATGTTAGATCTGATAATGGGAATAATGTTGGTAAATGAATGATAAAACCCTGTTCTGAATCTCTGGGTAATAGTGTGACTGAGAGAGGTGCGCAAGTCCTCTTCCCCTCTGCGGAAACTTGGTTCCTGCAGCCCTCCCTTAAAAATCTCGAGTGAGACCTCATCTGCTGCGCAGGTGTTGCTGGACAGGGTAAAACCTGTCTGGGCTGGTGTTTAGGGAGATCGCGTCGAAAAGGGTGTCGACAGTGTGTGAACCCCTGTCGACTGAAGTGTGTCAACAGAGCCGCACAAGTCAGAGTGCACTAGATCCAAGATTTCTTTGGATTTGCTCTCACTATTTGGGAAGGATTTATTGGCATTCTTGCCAAGTGTACATCCTCTACATGTTCCATCATGGTCTACCTGTAGCACTGGTATACCTGTAACTATGTTCTTTACTGCTGGGAGAGCTCTGTAATTTAGATGAGCTAGTCATCTGTTCCATAGCTCACCCATACTTGTAGAGTCATGGATTAGGGCTTGGACTGGTAGAGTGTTCAGCCGGTACAAGCTCTCCTCTCTCATACCAATTACCTTGGCTGTATCCATGCTTGAGTTCTTCTGCCAAGCAAGTACTTTTCCATCTGAAAATGCTACTTTATATCCTTTGTCTTCTAAGGCTGAGATGGAAACACGATTTCTTTTCATACCAGGCTCGACTTTCCTATTCATATAAGGACCGTGAGGTCCTTAGGAAGGAGGTCTCGACTAAAAGGAGAGGGACTTTCCCGAGGTTAATACAGGAAAACATTGGACACAAGCCCAATATGGAAACACTATAGGCTACGCAACCCCCCTTGAAATTAGCTGGTGGGGGTTGGATCCACATTAAGACAGCCCATCAATGCCTACTTTCAATGCTGATAACTGATGCCAGGACTCTTTGTTGGTAGTGCTTGCTTTCTTTTCTCATTGCCAATAGCCAATAGTTACGGAGTCAATGCCAGGAAGCAAAGTATATAATATCACATACTCTAATCTATCTTTGAAGCAAGGAGAAACATAGAGCATATCACTTAAGTGTAGAGTATCATCAGACTCTAGTTGAAGGGAGGTGGCCCTAGATCCCTTCATAGTGTAGTTGGCATCATCTCCAAGTACAACACGGAGATGAGAATCTTTCTCAACTACTTCTGAGAGTTTTTCTTTATATCCCGTCATGTGTCTAGATGCACCACTATCTATGAGCCAAGTATCACTAGTGGTGGGAACAGTACCTGATAGAGTTGATATGAAGAAGAATTATGTACAATCTTCATTCTTTTGTTTCTTGTGATGATGATCTTCTTCTACATCAACAGTTGAAGCTTCATGCTTCCTTTTGTGTGAACTTTGACAGCTATTGGCATAATGGTCATATTTCTTGCACCTGTAGCATTGGATCTGAGATAGATCTTTCTTTTGTTTCTTTTGATCTTTGGGAGGACTTGATCTCTTATCTTGATGCTTGTGATTGTACGACTTCCTTCCCCTTCCCTTTCTTGGCATGAGATACGAACGCTTGATTTTCCTCAGGTTGAGTGCCATGAAGTCTTTGGCGTGTTGCTATTCTCATCTCTTCCTGAGTGCATTCTGCCCATAGCTTATCAAATTTGGGCAACTTGGTTCAACCACTTATAGTTTGGATGAAAGACCCCCAAGATGGTGGGAGACCATTTAAGGTGGTCATAACGAGATCCTTTTCTTCAAGATTGTCTCCACTGGACTTTAGTTTGTCCCGAAGCTCGGTGATCCTCATGAAATAAATATGAGGCAATATTCTCGGACTTCATCATCTTCATATTCGACAGTTTATTCCTCAATGTGAGAGTCACATTGATGCTACTGTGTTCAACGGTTTTGAACATCTTCTTTACCGTCGTCTTTTCTGAGATTTGAGGAACCAAGTGGTCTCTTACTGAGTCCACCAAAATCCTTCTTGCTTTGGCATCATTCTTCCTCCAGCGAGGTTTGTCTTCTTTGGATCCTGGTTCTGGGACCTTTGCATTTACAAACTGTAATAGGTCTTTTTCTTCTAGTAGAATAAGAACCCTAGACTTCCAGGGGATGAAGTTGGAAGCCCCTTCCAGACGATCTTCAACCTTCATGCTAATCAGCTTGACTGCAGATCTGCCGATCTGGATTTGAAACCCTAACAGAGACTAGGTCAAAACTGAAGGTTGGAGTTTTGGAAAACCGACTCCACAGATAAATGAGCCTTAGAGAGGCGAGCTGAGAAGATTTAGAGTCGAGCCAAAACTGTGAAGAAAGTAGGTAAAAAATTGAAACCCTAATTTCCGTTGTAGCTCTAGAATTAGGTCAAAATTTGAAAGTTAGAATTGAATTCTGCTTTCACCAAAAGATGCGCCTTCCTTAGAGCGAAATTCCCAAGGCTCTTTTTTTGCCAAAAGGTTGAGTGAAGGCTTTGAAAGATGAAACCTTAGTTCCGACGGGTTTATGACAGAGTTTCGACAATGGCTTCTTCTAACACTACTCTGATACCATGTTAGATTTTCATAAGATTATAACAGTATATCTTAAATTCATTTACCAATAGGATCACTAGAAGAAAGACAAAGCACAAAACAATAACACAAGAGTTTTTATCCCGGGAAACCCAAATAGGAGAAAAACCCAACAACCTTCGTATAGAGATGATGATTCTGATAATAGTGTACAAAGAAGAGAGAGAAAAGATGGAAGTATTTTCTAGAGATAGAAACCCCAAAATTGTCTTCTCCTTCTGCAGGTGTGAACTTCTCTCTCCCAGTGATGCGAATTTTCAGTTGTGTGACTGTGTATTATGATGAGGAGCAACGCCTCCTATTTAGACTGATT